>CM076578.1:1362016092-1362331304 GCA_034641835.2 Pinus albicaulis
GGTCTCGGAGACATAGTCCACACTAGATGAACTATGTTATCACTTGGTTGTTCTCTTCTTCATTTTCAACATGTTGAGTTTCATATGATTGTGTTTCATATTTAAGTTCATGAAAATATTAACTATTCACCTTTTAATAAGTTACAATATGCATTGACCGTTTGAAGACCAAAAATTTATCAAAACTTGCAAAGTGTCGGAGGATGGCTGATTTTCCAGATCATTAGTGTCAGTTATGTTTTGACCATATTGAAAGCATAGGTGAAGTTTTTAAAGATGTGAGGATGTTATAGAAACGAAGAAATGAATTTGTATCTTCAAGTGAAACATGGAACTAAGAAAATTGATGCAGAAGTAATATAGGATGAGAAGAAGAAGTTGTGCCTAAGAATGTCATTGAAGGAAAACTACGGAATGTTCGACACGAGAAGCTTCCTCAATACTCAGCAAGTTTGTGGTCATGGGATGGCTGATGTTTTTACCCTTTGTTCGTAGAAGAACAAGTTGCTTATATGTTAAATCACAAGAGTGCTTTTCTTGAATCTTCATCTACCACTTCGTCACGAAAAGAGAAGAAGGAGGAGATGACTAAGCTCGGGGAATAGGACCAAGAGTCTAAAAAAAAAAGTAGGTAAAAGATACTTCTTGTTCAATTCATTCTCTTAACAATGATTATGCTTCTTTTTCATCATTTAAGAAACATACTAAGGGTATTGGTATGAAATTGTTGACCAAAATGGGATAAAATGGTAAGCGTCTTGGAGTTCATAGTCATAGTATCATTAATACCATTGAGGTGAGAAAACAACCTTGAAATATAGGATTGGGATGTGTTCAAGAAGAAGTTGAATAATGCTCCAATTGCAAAGTCAAGGAATTCTTCAAGTGTGAAATTTGTGAAGAAAGAACTCTTGCGGAGTTGAAGAACATCACATCATGATAATGACGTTGATGGAAAAAGATCTCCAAAGAAATATGATAACTTCAAAGGAAGAATTAAGTCAAGTTATCCTCGCTAGACTCATGATCAAGGAAAATCATAAAAGGTATAAACGTCATGATTATTCAAAGGCTTTCAATGACTCTAAACAAGATGATGATTTGAATAAAATGTTTTGGAATGTGTTTCCTTGCACTTTTTTTTTTTTTTATGCACCTAAACATTGTGTAGCAAAGTTCAAAAGGAAAGCATTATTCAATAAAATGAATATATCGATTAGAAGTGAGACTGGAAGGAAAATCCTCTTCCAAGTTTAAAGACATTTTCTTCAGAAATGCTCACAAAAAATTTTATGCTTGTTGAGCCCCAAGATGTCCTTTTCTTTTCCCACCCCAATTCCACTTCATTTCAGCACGCATATCAATTACGGGCTTAAATGATCAATAATATTAATTAAATTCACTTTAGGAATTCATACAATGACTAACTTGCTATATTTTCATGGTTTTTTTATTGCTTAGTAATTTTTGACTAGACTCGGCTACAAAATACGGCCATTACATAGCTAATCGCCTATTAAAACGGCCTATCTTCATGTTCTCACAAGTTACGAGGTGTCACTTCAAGGAAAAACGCATATGTTTAGATTCCAAAACACTCCCCCATCATTTCTTGCTCTCTACGGGTCACAGGCACAGAATCTACGGTGGTTATGCACGTGGAAGAGATCGAAAACCAAGAGCGGTTACCGGGACGGGGGACTCTACGGATGTCTCCATTGAGAGTCGAGGCTTCCACAGGGTTCTAATTTGATTTTAATTGGGAAAGACACTTATCCCTATTTCCTCTCAAGGGGAGTGAATTGTCTGTTCTTTTATAAGAATGACTCGGAAGCCGAGGGAAACTGACTAACTAGATTGATGTTTGTTGTTAGATCTCAAAAGACCGTATCTCTGTTTTTCGTATTTTTCCTTTAATGAAAGAAGAGAAACTTTAATACCGAGATCTGGAACCAATCTTGAGGAGATTTGTATGCTAATCCGGTGGTAGATGACCCTATGAGAAGCTCTATGCATTTGGTTTGAATAAGTAACTTTAGCCTTGTTTCATTCCTAGTTTAAGCAATTTTCTGAACTGCTGTTTTATACTCATTTACGATGGATGCTACGATCAGTCTTATTCTTACAATTGTTCCAAAATATCACTAACGATTGAATGAGATATCGCTTGTAGTATTTTAGGAATTAGTTTCATTTTCTGAACTTTATGTTTTATGCTCACTTACATTGAATGTTACAGCCGAGTCTTGTTCTTACAAATTGTTCCAAAATATCACTAATATTTGAACGAGATAGAGTTGTAGTATTTCAGAAATTAGTTGCATTTTAGTTCGGTTGTAATACTCCGAGAGGTTAATGGCACTCTAGTTCAAGTTTGATTGATTTCATTATTGTTCGGTTTTGTTTAATGTATTTCAAGTTTCATTAGTTAGTTGTATGCTAGTTGTTCTATTAGACTTCAAGGCCTTCATTATTTACAAACTACTCTTGTTATTAATCTCTTCCAACACATCATCATATGGACGGGAATTAGTGATATCAGTTCAAGGCCTTGAGCATTGCCAATCTCTTATAATTTTACAAATAGCCTTTTTTCCAAAACTATTCCAAAAGATTTCTAACTTTCGAATGAGGCTTAGTAGTGACAATTTGAGTTGCGGGAATGGATTATTCCAGTTTCATAGAAGTTAATTTAGAGTAGGGTTCACTTACTATGCTACAAATAATCTTTTCCAATTGTGGGCAACAAATTTCTAACCATGGATGAGATTTTTGTGATATTGTAAGTTGTTGTTTACTTAAGAAAGACCTCATTGCATTAAACTTATCCTTTTTCTCAAGTTATTCCAACATATTTCTAATGAATGAATTGAGTAGGGTTCATGTTATGAGTTATTGAGTTCATGTGATGAGTTATTTTCTTGCTATGAGTTATTTTTCTTGTTAAGTTTTTCATTTACGTTCTCAAGTACCATACATAGTTTAGAATAGGTTTTTCTATGTTTTAGTGTGTGACCAACAACTTCTCTTTACCAACACTTATTTCTTTTCCTCTTAGAATAAAAAAAAAAAACCAAAACATTAAAAAAAAAAAAATAACACTAAACACAACGTAGTGAGAAACGAGATACCTAGGCACATATAGTGCACTTCACTTCAACAATTTACCAGCCCTGGTTGACAATTTATGACATCAATTTAGGAACACTAAGTTGAGGGCGACATTTTGGCGCCATTCTTGGGGACGTGTAACTAGGTAGTTTTTGTTTCTTACCTCCCAAAAAGAATGATATGCATAGAGAAAGAGACTCGAGGGGTAGATTCATAAGAAGCAAAAGCTTGATTCCTAGAACTTCCCCTTGTTTCACCAAGACCAAGAGCTAGCACACCTCCAACTCAAACCCACACTCCATCCTTTACGTCCTAGACTTCAAAGAACTTAAGATCATATATTCCATTAGAAAGACCTTCCGCTTCATCCTTTGAACTTTGTCTTAGAAGAAGATTCGGGGACATTAGAGACATAAACTTTTCACTTCCACGGAAGAATCAATTATGGCGGAAAGAAGGGGGATGAGGAGTTTTAATGGAGAACACACCCACTATTTGGAGGGGGGTAGAGGTAGAGGTAGAGGAGAAGGAGTATAGGTGCGGATTGAAGGAGGTAGAGGTGAAGGAAGAAGGGGAGAGCGAGAGGGAAAGGGTAGAAGAGAAATGGGAAGCTCTTTTGGGTTTCCTATAGTAGATGAAGAAACCAATGCAACTTTGAAAAAAATTTCACCCTCTGTCCTTCCAAACTTTTATGGACTCAAAACTAAAGATCCTAAAACCTTCCTATTTTGAATTTAAAGTCCTATGTAGAACCTATGACTACTTACAAGATGCCCAAAAACTTAAACTATTCCCTTCAACATCGAAAGAGACGACATTAAAATGGTTTATGAGTTTGATCAACGGTTGATAGGACATGGGAAGACATGAAACAAAATTTCTAGAGAGGTATTTGGATTCTTGTATGCCGATCAACCATAAGGAGGAAGTGTTTAAAATGTTACAAAAAGATGATGAAAATTTGGAAGATTTGTTGGAGAGGTTAACTATAACATCAACGAGGCAAAAATGGAAAACTTAGACCAAGATATAGAAAGCTCTCTTGTTGAAGACAATTATGGATGAATGGTTAGATATCCTTAACATGATGGGAAAAGGGGATATATCTCATCTCACATTACCTGAAATAGTTGAATTGTATCAACCTTTGAGAAAAATCTAAAGCTGTGAAAGGACCAAGAGACCACTATGCTTGCAAGGGCAAGTAAATTACCTTAGGACGATCGCGGGCGGAAATAGGACATATGCTTGATGAATTTAAATCTGATATTTTAGGAGTCTTAGTGAACAAATAGACACCCTTAAGTTACAAAACAAACGGCCAGATACGATGCCTTAGCAATCTTTTGTCCCAAATGTAGAAAAAGTCATGCCTTGAGAGAATGTCCTTTGGATGCAAAAGTAGTAGAAACATGTGTAATTTGTTCGGAAAAACATGAGACCAAGATTTTCCTTCACTTCCTGGTCTTAAAGGCGTTTGTCTTTCAAGAAGAAATCCCTACAAATTCCACAGAATCTCTCAATTTTGTCTCTAGAGAGCCTTGGCAAGGACCTCGGAAACACAAGGATTCCATGATCGGTTGTATAATCAACCACCACCAAATTGGAGTTCTTGGTAGCAACCTTGGTCCCAATTCCCAAAATCAATCTCAAACTTGGGCACAAGAGCACAAAATCCCTATGGAAGATACTCTCGATATTAGCAATAATATCCACCATCCTATCCACCATATCCACATTTCCCTCCCCAACAAAATTCTCAACAAAATCCTCAACGAATCTTGGAAATCCACAACATCAAAATTCACCACTTCCATTACCATTTCCTCATAGAACAAATCGATTGCACCCAACCCATACCAAACCCCAACAATAAAAATCCTCGAACACATACATGATGAAGAAGGCCAATATTTTCCAACTTATTTGATTACTCCTTTAGACCTTAGTGATGTTCAACTTGGAGTACGGAAGAATGCAGAAAGAAGAAACTAGCCATGTAATCATACAAAAAGAGCAAAACAACTGCGAGGAAGATTCTCTACGGTGAATAAAAATCTTGAAGAGAACACACCTTTCAAGACCCAAACATTGAAAAATCAAAACAAAAAGAACCAATAATTTCCAACTCCTATATTAGAGCAACCATCAACATCCACTTCTACACCTCCCTTTCGAGAAAGATTACAAATTGATAGGGGGGTGTAGAAAAAAAAATTGTGGTGCCTAATTATGATTTCCTAGATGAGGTTTGAGAAATGTTTGTATTAAGATCCCATTATTGCAAGCTATCAAGGAAATTCCAATCTTGGCAAAGACAATAGAGTTGAGCATGAAAAAAATAGGAAAGAGAATAAAGAGACAAAGAAAATTCAGCGCGGGGATAATAGCGAGATATCATGATGGGTAAGATTGCTATTCAAAGGTATCTAGACTTCAGGAAATCTAGTTGCTAAAATACACATCAATGGAACTGAGATCCAAAACACACTGACTGATTTAGGAGCAGCAATCAATATCATGAGTAGACAAATCATGGATAAACGGAAACTTCCTAATCTTCTTTTTACACCCACGGTATTACAATTAGCGGACGGATACGTGATCCGACACGATGGGGTAATAGAAGACATTCCGGTGTCCTAGATTCTTAGGAGTATCTGTGGATTTTATGATCCTAACTCCTAAGAATAATCTAGGAGGGCATCCTATTATATTAGGAAGACCTTGGTTAGCTACGAGCCGATGCTTTCATTAGTTGTAGATCCGGTGATATGTACATCTACGATGGTAGTTCAACTAAGAAATTTACCTTGTATCCTCCAGCAAAAACAATTACATAATTAGATGATACTCAATGGATAGAGGATGAAGAAGACTTACAACCTCTCTTCACAATTTCAAAAATTAGTGAGAATGGCAGTTAAATACCTTAGAAAAATTTGAATCCTCTTGAATACGAACATAATTAATTTCAAGAAAATCCAACATTGATTTTATCATCAAGATCGTCCTCTCTTGTTCTATGGATAAATTTGGTAGCTCTACAATTGAGATATTTCTAGGCAAAACTAATAAACATAAACAAGAACCTGAGAAATCTCAACGAAGAGCTGGTGAGATATTATAGAGACATTCTTCTGCATATGCATGGGAGTACAACGATATAAAAGGGATAAGCCTAAGACTTGCACTCATCACATCTACATAGAGGAAAATTGTAAACCAATCGGACAACCGGAGACGGATGAATCCAAATCTTAGGGAAATTGTTAAAGAAGAATTGCGAGAAGTTGTTAAATGTCAACTTTATCTATCCCATTTCGGATAGTCGATGGGTTTCTCCTTTGGTAATTGTGCCAAAGAAAAATGGTAAATGGAGGGTATGTATTGACTACCGGGGAATTAAACAAAGCTACTCTTAAAGATCATTTTCCCCTACCTTTCATAGATCGAGTTATTGATACATTAGGCGGAAAAAATTACTTCTCATTTTTAGATGGGTTCGGTGGTTATAACCAAATTCAAGTAGCACTTGAAGATCAAGACAAAACCACATTTTTGTCCTTGAGGGTACCTTATGCTTACCGAGTATTTCCATTTGGACTATGCAATGCACCTGCAACATTTCAAAGGGCAGTACTAGGAATCCTTTCAGATCTAATACATGATTGTGTAGAGGTATATATGGATGATTTCACAGTTTATGGAAACACTTTTGAAGAAGCCTTAGATAACTTGGAAAAAGTTTTAAAGAGATGTAAAGAAGCAAATCTTTCACTAAGTCATGAGAAGTGTTTTATGTTGTTTACTGAAGGAATTGTTTTGGGACATCACATTTTAGGGGATGGGATTAGAGTTGATGAGTCAAAATTTGAAGTCATCTCTAACTTATCTATTCCAAGTTGTCAAAAATATGTTAGGATTTTTTTACAATTTACAAGATATTATTGAAGGTTTATAGAAAACTTCACCAAGATAGCATCCCCACTTTTCAAATTACTTACCAAGGACTGTGAATTCAAGTGGAATCATGATTGCCAGTTAGCCTTTGAGACCCTGAAAACAAAAATCTCTGAAGCACCTATTTTAAGGGTACCTAACTGGAAATTACCTTTTCATATTTCAACAGATGCCTCAGATACAGCTTTAGGAGCAGTATTGGGACAAAAAGACCTGATTCGTTATGCCATCTACTATACAAGTAAAAATTTGACTCCTTCAGAGTTAAATTATAATATAACTGAAAAAGAGTTTTTAGCTATTGTTTATGTCATAAACAAATTCAGACAATATATAACATGCTATGAAACTTTTGTTCACACAGATCACTCTGCAATTAGATACCTAATGAACAAATCAATTACTAATGGCAGAGTCATAAGA
The DNA here is from genome assembly GCA_034641835.2 of Pinus albicaulis. Classification (NCBI taxonomy): domain Eukaryota; kingdom Viridiplantae; phylum Streptophyta; class Pinopsida; order Pinales; family Pinaceae; genus Pinus; species Pinus albicaulis. Next base: position 1,362,023,590 of record CM076578.1, read on the forward strand.
TGGTTATTTCTTTTACAAGAATTCAACATTACCATTCTAGATAGGCCTGGAAAAAAAACACAGTAGTTGATTTCCTATCTAGACTCCAAAACATCAAAGACAATACTCCAGTTGAAGATCAATTCCCTAATGAATATCTTTTTGCAATTTCTACTCAGACTCCTTGGTTTGCTAACATTGCTAATTATTTATTTTCAGGGAAATTTCCTTCAATAATGAATGCAAGAGAAAAAAGAAAGATCATTTATGGCAGTGCAAAATATTCATGGGTTGCTATTGAGTTATACAAAACAGGTCCAGATTTTATCATTAGGAGATGTGTTCGGATTATGAGATGCCTGAGATCCTCAAGGCATGTCATGATGAACCTTGTGGCAGACACTTTGCGGATAAAAGGACAGCTTTTAAGGTCCTTCATTTAGGATACTATTGGCCATCCCTTTTTAAAGATGCTAAAGAGTATGTCAAAAGGTGTGACAATTGCCAAAGGGTAGGGAAACCTTCTCCTTCAGGTGAGATGCCATTGCAGCCTCAGGTACATATTGAAACTTTTGAAAAATGGGCTTTAGATTTTGTAGGACCTATTAGTCCTCCATCAAGACAAAAGAAATATATATTAGTTTGCACTGATTATGTTACTAAATGGGTAGAGGCCAAGCCATTACTTTCTGCTACTGAAGCATCTGTAGTTAATTTTCTTTTTGAGGATATTTTTACTTGTTTTGGTGTCCCAAGGGAAATTGTTACAGATCAAGGAGCTCAATTCACATCAAAGCTAGTGGAGAAAATGGTAGAAAAGTACAAAATCAGACACAAAAAATCTACTCCCTACCATCCACAAGAAAATGGCCAAGTGGAATCTACCAATAAAGTCATTGAAGGGATCCTAACAAAGACTGTTCATTTACATAGAAGAGATTAGGCAGAAAGGCTTCCTGAAGCCTTGTGGGCCTATAGAACTACATGGAGAAACACAACAGGTCACACTCCTTATGAACTTTTTTATGGAAAACAAGTCTTGTTTCCCATAGAGTTTTAGATTCAAACTTTCAAAATGGCCGTCCAACTAAGACTTGATCTAATAGAAGCACAAAAGCACAAACTGGAGTAGATTAATGAATTGGATGAGATCAAACAAGATGTAGTACATAGAAAAAATATAGTCCAACAGCAAAGGACTAGATGGCATGATAAGTACATCAAGGAAAAGCAATTCAAAGAAGGTGACTGGGCCCTCTTGTTTGATTCAAAGTTCAAATATTTTCAAGGTAAATTCCAAACACATTGGCTTGGGCCATATGAAATTATGAATTTTTTTGACAATGGAGTAGTAAAAATAAGGAAAATAGATTAAGAGAAGGTCACTTTTCTTGTAAATGGTCATAGATTGAAGTTGTATCATAAGACACTTTCAATAGAATAATTTGTCAAGAGATTCCAGGAAAACAATGATGTGAAGTTAATGAAGAAGAATTCTTCTTCTTCATAAACTTAATTGAATTTTCTGAATTCAAATGCATGAAAAAAAATAAAAATAAAATAAAGTATAAACATGAAAACTAATCACTGATTAGCATGTTTATACAAAAAAGATAAAGTGAAAATCAGAATCCTTCTGACACTTTAGCTTTTCAAATTTGTTCTTTTCCTGCAAGCAACTATCATAAAATCATAAGTGCAGGCCCATTTATAGATTGAACTCCACTTATGATCCATCTTTAATCTATCAGGTTCCCACTTATTTGTTCATATTTCATTCACTCCATTCATCCATACTTCATCCATTCCATCCCATGGTCCACCTCATTTTTATCTTAGATTTTTAAAATTTGATCTCTTTCTGCAACTGAATATTACAAATCATAAGTTGCAGGCCACTTTTCATATTTCACTCCACTTTACATTTATGATCCATTTCTTTCATTATGAATGGTTCTCATCATGCTCCATTACAACTATTTTATGATCCTGCTTGAAGCCTATCATACAACATTTCATTCCATGTTTCAAAGCTTCTCTACAAGTATATTCTGTGAGCGTACATTCTCATGAATGCAAAGACATCTCCTAAAGAGCTTTTCAAAATTCTCACATTCTGCAGCGAGATATCCTGAAGGCAACTATCCAGTAATCACTTGATCAGCAACAAATTGATCCTTCACACCTATGAAAATAAGAAAAATCAAAGGGATTATGAAGACTGAAGAATCAATGATTTTCAAAGGAGGACAAAGCATATTAAGACCACAAAAATTAAAGGAAAGGAAAAGGTAAAGTTGTGAAATTATTATGATGACAGATTATGAAAGCTATAGTATAGTTAAGTCATGTATGATTCATAAAGTCATTTTTATTATTCGTGTTAATCATGCCTATTAAACCTATCATAAACACTTTGGAAAAAATCCCTTCCATTCCGCCATATCAAATCATCATTTAAAACTTAACGGTTAAGTACTGCGGTGACCTATTCAGTCACGTCACTAGCCCAAAGTATTCAGTGATGATTTTGAAATTCTCACGAGATTTTTCTGCAGCCTTTTCCCTCCATGATAGCTCTCAAACTCATTAATTTGTGTGAATCACCCTCACCATATTTCACTCATCCCATAACCACTTCATGTCATCTTTCCGTAGCTAATTCTTGCTGCATAAACATAGAAGGTATCTTTGGGGTAAAAACAACTCTCTAACATCCATTTTTACTGTGAATAGAAGAGCAGTAAATTGAAGGTTGAGAAAAGAATCCATGGGTCTCATTGTAAGGTACGAACTAGTCAGAACCAAATACTTAGAGGGTTACCCACAGATTAGAGAAATGCTACATTAGGTTGGGTGGTTACAGTTTTTGGAAAAGTTCAATGGTTTTCATAAAGAGGTAACTAAGACATTTTCACGGTCCTTCAATGGAGCAGAATTTGAACTAGGAGATGTCAAGTTCAATATTACAGAATACTTCATTGTAGAAGCGACAGTATTACCCAGGCAAGGTGAACGATGGTTCAAAAACAAGGAATTTCACAATGAGGCATGGAGGCAAATTCTCAAAACACCAGGTATGGATATTTCAATTTTTAAGAAGGGCATTCCTAGCTCAGCACTGAAGAATAAATGGCGGAATATGTTTCTCATTTTACAAAAGTTTATAACTTGTGAGGGAAGGTTTGGTACCCTATATGTTAATCATATTCGGCTAATGATTCATTTCTTAGATGAAGAAATCAATTTACCCTTTTTCTTACTTCTTAGCCTAAAGAGAATGGCCTCTAATGTTCAAAACAGGGTTCAATTCTTGGAAACCACTTTGTATCACCATGGCCTCGTTAAAATCCTAATTGAAAATCATTTGAGAAAGGTGGGCGACAATTGGGATGAGTTCCTAGTGAGGAATCACTTTGAAGAACCCAAGGAATCTCCATCTGAAGGCAAACTTACAAGAAGAAGCAAGACAGGGAAAATTTCCAAATCTATTGAAATTAAAACTAGTAAGTCCATACAAGAGGATAGTGAGGAGATTATTTCTGAGAAATTGGATGAAATTAAGAAACAGCTTAAAAAGGAATAGATAATAAGAAAGTATGCCAAGGAGAGAGGTGAAGGACCATCTAAACGAAGACGAAGCCATAGGCTTAGAGGTATAACAGGAGTTAGACAAACGGGAATCATAGACATTGAGGATGAAGAGACACCAACTGCTAGATCTCCTGAGTACCAGTATGAAGAGGATCTTGATGAAGGAACTCCGGAGATATACCCAGCAGAACAACAAATCTATAATTATGTTGAGTCATTAGAAAAGAGAGCCTTAGAAAGTAGAGGAAGAACACCTAGCCCACCAGAATCTGCAATTGAAGTACTAATAAGAGACAAATATGAATTAGAAGTACTCAATAGGCATATAAAGAATGAAAATGAAATTTTAAGGGAGCAGATTAAGCTGAAAAGTGATATGAATACAAATCTCTCTCTGCAAATGGAAAAATTGTACAAGGCTAGTGAGAAGTTGAAGAAGAAAAACAAAAAGTTGAGTAGAGCACTTGTAAATTTGAGATTCAAGTTGGTCATAAGAATCCTAGGAGGGCATTGAACATCAGGAAAAGCAGAAGAATGAGGTTATATGTCCTAGCAGAACTTTCAGAATACATGAATTGATTGCATGAGGACATGCAAAAGCTTTGCAGTGGGGGTATGTTGAGCCCCAAAGATGTCCTTTCATTTCACCAAATTTCACTTCATTTCCTTTGTCCCTTATCAATTATAGGCTTAAAATATCAATAGGATTGATTAAAGTCACTTTAGGAATGCATAGAATGACTGACTTGTTATATTTTCATGGTTTTGTTGTTGTAGTAATTTTTGACTAGACTGAGCTACAGAATGCAGCCATTCTGTAGCTAGTCGACTATTCCATAGCTATCTTCATGTTCACACAGGTTACAGGTGTCACTTAAAGGAAAAATGCATATGGTTGAATTCCACAACACTCCTACATCATTTCTTGCCCTCTACGAAGTCTGAGCAAGAATCTACAGGTGGTTATGCACGTGGAGGAAACCAAAACTAAGAAGCAGATTCCTACTAGGACAAGGACTCTACAGATGTCTTCAGCAAAGTATGAGGCCTCCACAAGAGTTCTAATTTGATTTTGATTGAAAAATACACTTATCCCTATTTCTTCTCCGTGGCAGTTATGTATTTCTCTTATAAGAATAACTTGGGAAACCAAGAGACAATTACCTAGATTGATGTTTTATTGTTAAGTTGTCCAAGACCATAATACTCTGTTTTTGAAGCGTTTTCATTTAATGAAAGAAGTAAAACTTTAATACAACTTATGAAGCAATCTTGAGTAGATTTGTGTGCTAATTCGGTGGTAGAGGGCCCCTACTGCCTGAGAGGCTCTGTGCATATTGTTTAGATAAGTAACTTTAGCTCTGTTCCATTCCTAATTTAAGTAGTTTTCCGAACTTTATGTTTTATGCTCACTTACATCGAATGTTACAGCCAGTATTGTTCTTACGAATTGTTCCAAAATATCACTAACACTGAATGAGATAGACCTGTAGTATTATAGAGATTAGTTGCATTTTAGTTCAGCTGTAATACTCCGGAGGTTAATGGCACTCTAGTTCAGTTCTGTTCACTGTATTTCAAGTTTGATTGATTACATTCTAGTTCAGTTCTATTCACTGTATTTCAAGTTTTATTAGCTACTTGTACTCTAGTTCTGTTAAAGTAGAATTAAATGCCTTCATTATTTACAAACTACTCTTCTTCTTAATCTCTATTAATACATTATTATCATAGGAACAAGAATTGGTAATGTCATTTTGAAGTCTTGACTGTTCTACAATTTCTCATAATTTTACAAACTGCCTCTTTCCAAAAATATTCCAAAAGATTTCTAACCCTTGAATGAGGCTTAATAGTGACATTTTGAGTTGTAGAATGGATTGATTTTAGTGTCTTAAGTTAATTTAGAGTAGGGTTCCTTACTATGTTGCAGATAATATTTTTCAAATGTGTTCCAACAAATTTCTAACCATGAATGAGATTTTCTCTGTGATATTGTAATTTTTTGTTTACTTATAAGAACCTCATTGCATTAAACTTATCCTTTTCTCAAGTTGTTCCAATATACTTCTAATGAATGAATTGGACTGAGTTTATATTATGGGTTATTTTTCTTGTTAAGTTTTGCATTTTCTGTTCTTAAGTGTCATACATAATTTAGAATAGACTTTGCTATGTTTTAGTGTGACCAACAACTTCTCTTTAGCAACACTTAGTTATTTTCCTCTTAGCATAAAAACACAAAACCAAAAACACTAGAAAAAACTAAACACAACGAATTAGGAAGCAGATACCTAGGCACATAAAGTGCACTTTGCTTCAACAGTTTACTAACACCGGTTGACAATTTATGACATCAATTTAGGAACACTAAGTTGAGCAAACAAGTAACTGTTAGGAAGAGGTACTCCACATACAATACCAGAATGAGAGGCTTTTCTCTATCAACCTTGAAGTAAAGGTTCAAATCAACATTACTACTATTGAAGCCCACCTTCATCAAGTAGCTATTTATCCTCTCGTACCAAGCCCTGTGGGCTCACTTCAACCCATAGAGGGCTTTCTTCAACCTGCATACATGGGTGTCTTGATAGAGGTTTCTCCACATACACCTTTTCCTTTATCGCACCATTAAAAAATGCCATCTTCACATCCATCTGATGAATACTCCATCCTTGCATAGCAGCAAGGAATATAATAGATCGGATGGTGGTATATCGGGCCACAGGTGCAAATATATCATCATAGTCTACACCTTCCTTTTTAGAGAAACCACGAGCAATGAATCTTGCCTTGAAATTTTTAGCACTATCATCAGATCCATGCTTGATCAAATAGAGCCATTTCGAGGTGACAATTGCTTTATCCTCCGATCTCGAAACCACATCCCACACATCATTCTCCATAATGGACTCATATTCTTCATGCATAGCATCCTTCTAGACTTGATGCTTTAGAGATTCTTCAAAGGATCCAGGCTCATATTGTACGATTGTACTCATGGCTTCTAGATACGCTTGGTATCTATTCGAATTATTTCTTTCATGGAATGTCCGCCTTGGGGCCATATGTGTCTTAGCATCCTCGAGAGTATCCCTGAGCCATGATGGTATTTTCCTCATTGAAGGAGGTGGATCAATAGGGTCAATCGCTCCTTCAACATCAGGAATCATCTCATCCTTTGGTTCTTCTTGATTTCCAACCCTTACTTCATGATCTTCCTCAAACCATGGAATATTTATGATAGCCTTGAGGGGAGCATCTTCATCGTGGCATATCTCCACTTCTCTTTCGGCACAAGCCTGACATACACCTTCATGAAATTTTTTGAATTTGGACATCCTTGTCACCATCATCCTTGCTTTGGGAAGGGCTGTGTAGTGAAGGTGTCCATACCTCCAGTGCCTTGATTCGGTTTGACGAATAGTATCACATGTCATCGCTCCCAGTGGACTTCCTCCAACATGGTATAGTGTATCAACTCTAAAACCAATCGTGATAGCTTCCTTGAAACTCTTCTTTCATATGCGCACCTTCCCATCAATGAATGCCACATTGAAATCTTTGTCTTCCATGGCTGAAATAGACACAAGGTTCTTCTTCAAATCAGGTACATATAGTACATCTTGCAAGAGGAATACTTGACCTTGAGACAAGTGGAGGATCACAGTCCATGAGTCCCTTTCAAGGGATATGTGGCATTATCTCCAAGGATAATTTTCATATTAACATCCTTCTCAACCATATTATAAATTTCTTCCTTAAACCCAGTTAGGTACCTTGAGGAACCACTATCTATCAACTAGACATCCATAGTTTCGAGTGCAGATGCAACAGAGAGGGCAGATACAAGAATGAATTCATTTATTTTATCATGAACAACATTAGATTCCTCATACCTGGAATTTCTTGACCTTTTGAAAGGCTTCTCATTTCCATTGAGACTAGAGGGAGCCTTCTTCTTTCTTTTGAACTTGTTGTTCCTTTGATTGACATTCCTCTACTTGTTGTTGTTGGCACCATCCCCGGGAGAATCCTTCTTATAATGGCATTCCCTAGCATAGTGGCTGGTCTCGTTACATGTGTAACATCTTCCTTTATTTCCTTGAGCCCCTACTCTTCCTTGGTTCAATGGACCACAATTGTTCTTCTTCTTAGCATGAGCAGTGAAGGCAACATTTACTTCATTTTAATATTCCTTCATGGTTGTCTCTTATTGAACGCCTCTCGATAGTACTTCGTTAAAATGATGTATCACATTGTTTTTTCAGAATGGTAGTATTGAATACAAGTCATTCGGAGGAGAGACCTCCAAGTGCAGTGAGAACCATTTCTCGATTAGCTATTGTCTCCCCAATGGCCAGAAGATGATTTCTAATTTTGATCAGCTTCAGAAAATATGATTACACGGATTCATCCCTGCCTTTATTCATATTCTTTAGTTGGTTCTTGAAGAAAATGACTTGATTTGCATTGTTGGCCTTGAACATGTTGGAAAATTTATCATACATCTCCTTGTATGTGCTTAACTCAGAGATGTAGGCAACCAGAATCTTATGAATTTAGTCCTTGATCATCATATTTTCTTTGATTTCCCCTTTCTTATATTTTGACTTGGTGGTAGCAGGTGCAGTGGATGGAGGCTCTTGGATTTTACCCTACACATAGTGCATGCCATCTTGGTCTTCCAACATAAGATCCAAATTCACCTTCTAGGCATGGAATTATTCCTTCCCAGTCAATTTTTCATCATCTTTGAAGCCATTATAGTTTGAGGTACCCATGCTCTTCTTCGGCGATTGCTACAAACTTGGGCTTTGTCTTCACCTCAGCTTTGATACCATGTAAATTTTTTTATATGTTCTATGCTTGATGCAACTTTAATTTTATTCCCAATATAGTAAAATAACGATAAAACATACCAGTAGATCGATAGAAGACAAGCCAAAAATACACTTAACTTGATTAGTAAAATATATGTGTTGCGGTGTGTTACATTGGTCAATACGATGCTTTAACCAACAATGTCTCAATACGGACAGCCAACCAAAAGTGTCACACAACCCTCTTAGACAGCTATATCAGTCAACCCAAAGTCAACAAAAGTCAAAGCTATCCCAGTCAACGGTAAAAAAAAATAGCAGCAGCAAAAAGTCAACGCATCCCAGTCAAAGTAAACGTCCAACCTCGATTTTTGTGCCGAAAAATGCGAACTATAGAAATCAGAATTCTAGGATAGAATTGGGTCTCTTCGACCATACGTTGACCAAAGTCAATGCTGGTCAACTCTGCACTAAAAACCGTAGGTCAAAAACAAAAAATCCTTTTGCTGCATTTACCCACATGTGGAGAAGAAGGGACTCCAATTGATGATGGAACCAATGAGATGATGAGAGAGAATGTATGATAATGTGATGGATGAAAATGACCTCTAACATTAACCTGTAGATATCCATCAGTGAGGGTGTGTGACACATCTGCTGGGGCTTTAAGCTTACATTTCAATTCTGGCCGACCTTGCACATAAATCGATTCAATTCAAAATAAATGTTCTGCTCATTGGATAAGATGATATTTAGATGGATCTTGCACCTCTCTGAAAGAGGAGTCCAATAAAAATATTGGCATCTTCATCTGAGTAGCACAACATGGAGGTTGGACCTAGTTGTCCAAAATTAATACTACAACATTACATATCAAAATTACAAGGGAAAGTGCACCAAATTTCATTCTCACAAAGAGCAACAAAAAAAGAAATGGAAGTTTTGAAGAAAGGCGTGGAAGCTAGGATGGATGGTTTGAAGAATGGAATGGAAGCTAATATGGATGGCATGGAAGCTTCCATGGAAGCTAAGATGGATGACATGGAAGCTAAGATTGATGAAAAAATGAAAGACAACATGGAAAACATGAAGAATGATCTAAAAGAAAAATGGGAAGGTTTGACAAATTTGATACAAGAAATGTTTTCTAATGGCGAAAATATAGTAGAGGAAACTCATGATGAGAAAAAAACAAATGTTAATCGTGATTTCATAAACTCTAATGTAGGATGGAACAATCACCATATTCAAAATATGGATATGAGGAAGTTTTATGGCAAGGATCCCGTAACATGGATACTACACATGGAGCAATATTTTGATGTCAATAATGTGCAAAACACACAAAAGGCACACATTGCAAGGTTACATTTAGAACAAAATACATTTTTATGGTATCGATAGATTTCCTTCCGTAAAAAAATTATCACTTGGTAAATTTTTACAGAGGAAATGATAGCGCATTATGAGGATACAAAGATAAAAACCTTCTTTAGGCAATTGATAAATCTCAAACAAAAGGGTTCAGTGGTGGAGCATATTCAGGGCTTCCAAAAATTGAATATAAGGGTAACTGATATTCAAGGGGAACACAAGATTGATGTCTTCATAGGGACTTTAAAGGATAACATCCAAAATGATGTTCAAGTTTGGGAACCTCATTCATTGGAGAAGGAAATAATGTTCTCAAGAAAATTTGAATGCAAAATTATGGTGACAAGGAAGCCTACCATTGACATCTATAAATATGGAAGTGTTGCTACTCCTAAAATTCCACAACCTACAATATTCACACCACAACAATTGGAAGAAAAAGTGAAAAATGGAATTACTACAATTGTGATAGAAAATATCCTAAAGGTCATAAGTGTGCTGAGGAGAAATTACTTTACGTAGATTGTGAAGAGGAGGAAGAAAATGAACAAGAAGCTTCAAAAGAAGAGGATATACACCAAGAAAAAATCCTAGAAGAAGAAGAAATGAGTCTGCCCAGATCGTGTAATGCATTGGCAGGAATTACCACTCAAACTCTCAAGATAGAAGGACATATCAAGAAGAAAAAGGTAATAGTGTTATTGATTCAGGTAGTACCCATAATTTTATTCATTGTAAGGTAGAAAAGGAATTAAATTGTTTCCCATACCCAACACGAGAATGTCAAGTGATGGTTGCAAATGGAGGAACTATAAATTTCTTTGGAAAATTCCATAATATTAAGAGAACCATGGGGGTATATGTATTGAATCATCCAATCCTTTATATTCCAATAGGAGGTGCTAATGTTGTAATAGGAATACAATGGTTACAATCTTTGGGGATGGTAACTTTTAATTTTCTAGAAATTTTCTTGAATTTTTTTTCGGAAGGGCAGGAAGTCAAATTACCGGGTATCGCAGGGAAGCTAAGAAAGATAATAAGCTCTAATGTTATGACAAATCTTCTAAAGAAAGAACAATGATGCGTAATTGCACAATTATGCTCACTAGAAGTTCCAACATCAAAATCATCTATTTCTCTAGATCTCCAAAACGTCTTGGACAATCATTCCAAGGTGTTTGAAACTCCCAAAGGACTCCCACCTATTCGTGATCATGATCATGCCATTCATTTGAATCCAGTAAGTTTCCCTCCAAACATCAGGGCTTACAGATATCCATATTTCCGAAAGAGCGAAATTGAACATATGATTGCAGAAATGTTAGAGGCTCATATAGTCCAACCTAGTCAAAGTTCTTTCTCTACTCCAGCAATATTGGTGCACAACAAGGATGGATCATGGCATATGTGTCTGTATTATAGGGATCTCAATAATCTTACTATTAAAGTCAAATTTCGCATTCCTATGATTGATGAATTATTAGATGAGTTACATGGAGCAATTTATTTTACCAAGTTGGATATTCATTCAAGATATCATCAAATTAGAATGGAGACTGAAGATATTTTGAAAAAAACATTTCGAACTCATGAGGGTCATTATGAATTTTTGGTCATGCCTTTTCGCCTTACCAATGCACCTTCTACATTTCAAGGGTTGATGAATTCCATTTTCAAACCCTTCCTTAGAAAATTTTTTCTAGTATTTTTTGATGATATACTATTCTACAGTAGGTCTTGGAAGGATCATGTTCAACATATTGACAAGGTGCTCAAACTATTGGAGGAGAAACAATTATATGAAAAAACATCCAAATGTTTCTTTGGAGTACAAGATGTGGAATATCTGGGTCATATTGTATCTCACGAGGGTGTTAAGGTAGACCCTAACAAAATTAAAGCCATCAAGGAATGGAAAGTCCCGACAACCATAAATCAGTTGCGAGGATTTTGCGGGTTAACAGGGTATTATCACAAGTTTTTTAAGAACTATGGGAGAATAACAACACCTCTAACAACATTATTTAAGAAATATGCATTTTATGGACACAAGAAGAAACTATGGCCTTTGAATGTCTTAAAGAGGCAATGTTCCTAGCACCGGTCTTAGCTATGCTAGACTTCACAAAAACGTTTATTGTGGAATTTGATGCCTCAGGAAATGGAATTCGTGTTGTTTTAATGCAAGAATTAAGACTTATTGATTTTGAAAGTCGTCAAATCAAAGGAAATTATTTACAAAAGGCTATTTATGAGAATGAAATGTTGGTGGTCCTACATGCACTAAGAAAATGGAGACCTTACCTAATGGGAAGATAGTTCAAGGTAAAAACTAATCATGATAGTCTTAAACACTTTTTGGAACAAAGAATATCTTCAAAAGAGCAGCAAAAATGGGTCACAAATATGTTGGGTAATGACTTTGAAATCATCTACAAAAAAGGGAAGCTAAATGTTGTTGCAGATTCACTCTCAATAAAGGATGAAGAGTTTGAAGAATTGATTTGTTCTATTTCTATTATCCAACCAGATTGGATAATCGAAGCAAGGGATGAATGGAAGAAGGACGAAGAAGTTGGGACACTCATTCAAAAGTTGTAGCGAGATCCTAGTACATCAGAGACATTTAGTTGGAAAAATGATTCCTTATGGTACAAATATTGCTTATATATTTGTAAGAATTCCCAACTAAAACAAAAGATTCTTTTGGAATTGCACACTTCTCCTTCAGGAGGACACTCAGGATTTTTAAAAACTTACCATAGTGTGAAGAATATTTTTTTTGGATGGCCTTAAATATGATATTCAAAAGTTTGCGACGGAATGTTTGGTTTTCTAGCAAAATAAATTTGAGACAATTAAGGCCTTGGGCCTTATACAACCTTTATCCATTCCAAGCCAATGTTGGGAGGAGATTTCAATGGATTGTATCATAGGTTTACCTAAGTTTGAACGAAAGAGTTTCATCATGATGGTCGTTGATATACTTACAAAGTATGCCCACTTTTGTGCATTATCTCATCCATTTAAAGCATGTATGGTTGATAATGCATTTATTGAAACAATTCAAAATCTACATGGAAAACCAAAGATTATTGTAAGTGACGGGGATCCCATTTTTATTGGAAATTTTTGGACGGAATTATTTTCTTGTTTGGGTACTCAAGTAGATCATATCTCATCTGATCATCCTCATTTTGATGGTCAAACTGAGATAGTGAATAAATTTTTGGAAGGATATCTTCGTTATTTTGTATGTGATAAGAAAACACAATGGGTCAAGTGGTTACCTCTCACTGAATGGTGGTATAACAATTCCTTACTGCAGCAAAAATGACCCCATTTATGGCACTTTATTGATATTATCCACTATCCATCACATCATCTTTAAGGGAAAATTATAAGGTTAAAGTAGTGGAAGATAAAATCGAGCATCAATAAGAGGTTCTCCAACTCTTAAATGATAACCTAAATTTGGCGCAAAATAAAATGAAACAACAAGCAGATCAACATCGTAGCGAGATAATTTTTGATGTAGGAGATTGGGTATTTTTATAGCTATAGCCATGCAAATAAATGTCCCTCGAGCAAGCTAAGAAGGATAATAAATTATCGCCAAATTACTATTGTCCTTACAAGGTGTTGCAAAATTTTGGTACTATGGCATACAAATTGGAGCTTCCGGCTTCTTCACGAGTGCATCTATTTTTCCATGTTGCATGCTTAAATAAGGTTATAGGTGACAAATTTCCAGTTCAAATAATATTGCCACAAATTAATGAGGAAGGAAACATCATATTGGAACCTGAAGGAGTCACAGAAACAAGAACTCCACAACTACGAAATTGATCAATTTTAGAGTATCTCATGAAGTGGAAGAAGTTACCCATTGAAGATTCTACATGGGAGGATGAAAATTTTATACTGAAGCATCAAGAGGTACTCAAGTGTTGAGGACAACACTTTTTGAAGGAGAGGGTCATGTTAAGTCTCGATATTACTAGCGTAATCCCTTATTGTTGTTAGTGTAACCCCCTTATTGTTATTGTTGTACCCCTGTAACCCCAATATTGTTATTATTGTGCCCTTACATTATTATTGTTAGGTCTGTTGGGATTATTTTGTGACCCAATGAAATCCTATATATAGAAGGAGGTTTTTCATTTATATCATCCAATAATTGTTCATTTATGTAATGTAAAGGAAGTTGCCCCCTCCAAGTGGCTCAATTTTAAGACGTTGATATCTCTTTTATTATTTTTTTGTAGTTGGTTTCATAACATCAAAACTTAATAATTTCGAAGGAAGACATCAACTTCCTCATAATCAACAATAAAGTAAAAACACAACTTATCAGTTCAACATAAACATACCTACAATAATCCTATGCATAATACCAAGAACAACCATCTTAAAGCATCATCATAGGTAGTGTCAATACTTTCATAAATATTATAAGAATAAAAAATGTCTCCAAAATGTGAAACCTTCAATGTATTAATCGATGCCCTATGCTATCAATCTATGCAGGATGGGGAAAAACAACTTCAAAACAAGAAATTACTACATACACATTATATTTGTAAACCTTTGGTGCACCAATGCTCTATCAAGTGCACACAATAACATCCTAGAAATAGATAACTTCTATCTTATCTAGAAAAAAAATATTTTTCATTACATCTCATTAATTATGCAAAGTCATATACATAAGTGGAACAATTTGAGTACAAGAGAATTTTGTCGCTCAGTCATCTCATACAAGACAAAAAGTGGAAATCATTCAAGTATAGACCAAGAAATCAATCACAGTCACTAAAAGAGGAAGTAGCAATACAAGGTGTCATGACTATAGAACAACAACAACTTTCAATCAAGTCACCATAGAAAGAACAAGAAAAAATTCATCACCCCCGTATGGACAAGTGAGTACAACTCTTCTATAACAGAATAAGATAATCATTTCATATTTGTAGGAAAAAATCAATCAATATCATATGTAGGGTTTTTTTATCGTTGTATCAATCTTTTAAATAGATAAATTATAAGCAACAAAAATATTTGATTATTGGCTCCTGATAGAATATTTAGCAATCAATCTTTGTAATATTAGTCATGGCATAACACTCTTTTTCTCTATAATATATATACATCTCTGTCAGGGACTATTCTGCGTAGGTTAGTTTCAACTCAAATAGAATCCATTCATGATTACTAGCTAAAATAAATGAATGATATTTGTATAAAAATATATCTCTATGTATTTATTCAAAGGGCTTGCATAGTATACATGGCCTTCAAGAACCTCCAATGACAAAATTTTTAAAAGGAAAATTCCAACGGATCCAATAACTACGTATACCACAATAAACACATATTTTGCATTTTTATTAGATTAATTACAACATAAATAGTTATAATATTTACCAGTTTGTACATGTGACCATGCATTGGTATGACAATCAATCTCATCCATTCACACCATACTTTCTACAAGACATCATCATGCATAAAACAATGCTAGTCTTTTGTCATAGCAACAATACCAAGCATAGAAGGACATGAAGAGCGATTAACAACTGCAAAATACTTTATGACAATCTCTAGAAGACAATATAAGCCATGTCATATACTGCACATACAGAGGATACCAGTGCACTCTTCCCTACATTTGATTTCTTCAAAATCCATTAGTCACTACAATAAATAATTCACGCACACCCTTGTGATAAGTTTAACTATAGATTCTTCTTTCCAGATCAACGTTTTCGATAAATACATTATATACTATGAATATAATAAACACATTAAATATATATATATATCTTTGAACACACTACATATCAAAACTCAACACTCTGAGTAGATTGCATACATCATAACTCACACCTTTAGATTTAAATAAATGCTCTACTCCATATGCACATATTTTCTGGTAGTAGCACTCTTCAGATGCAAAATTGTACCACTAAAAGATTCTCTTATCTGAGATGTTCATAAGACAAGATTTTAGTATTGATCTCATATTACAATTTGGTTCAAGATATTTAGATAGTGGTAGACCCAGAAATGTTCGTATCAATCTCCTCATCGCATACGCCCTATGTGAGAACAGTACAGATGAAAATCCAAAACAATAAAGAAGAAGTGTTGTAGTCAACCTCATCACACATTCATGAGAGATTTCCACCACATATTAATGTATCAAATTATCCTTTGGTGAGATATTTCTATTTATAGTTTTTGACAAAGGATATATCATGCGACAATATTATGGATAATTTTATGATATTTTACTAACCAAATCAACCATTAACTACATTTCCATTTCCACATGAAGGGCCATATTTAAAATTTTTTTCATTACCATGAGTAATTTCCTAAGATAATTCGATCGCGGTTGATCATAGAGTACATTGAAATCGGGGCCAACACATTAGGACATAAGGCTTTCAACCTAATTGAAAAATTTAGTCATTTCCATTATTAAGGCCTAAGATACTTTGATCGCAGTTGATCATAGTGTACGTTGAAATTTGTTTGAAATACTCTCAACCAAAGCCATGAATAAAGAGTGGCAACAACCCATACTTCATCAATTTTGTTGCAAGGAAGGACATAACCCAGTTTTCAAACCGAAGGCATTTTCATGCAATTTCATTAAATATCATAGTAGAGTACCCGCGGCCATTCTTTGTGTTAATTTTCCATCCACCGTTGTTGACATACCTCTACCCGTAGTGCGCAATCGAAAATCCCTCACCTTTCCCTTAATGCATTAGTTGTAAGCTATTTCCCCGCCTATGCGATATCGGCGGGACCCAGCATATACCCTTACCACATTTGCAATACGTGACAAACCTTTGTATTCCACTTATAACCTTACCTTTTTCCTTACCGCACATACCACACTTTACCGCATCGCCACCCACACATAGCAACATTTTATGTTTCCTGATAAGTTCTAAAAGTTATGTTGTTTAAGTTGCGATGCGATATCGTCGCCGCATATTGCAATCGCTAAAGTTTAATTTTTCCTTTTCAATGCCCGCAGGGTATTTTGTTTTGGATGTGATGCGACGTGCAGAATCACATATGTTTTAGTTTCCATTTTTTCACCATGCGATGGAGGGCCAAACGGGACATGATTTCAAAGCCGAAGCCCACATAATTTCATGTCTGGGCTTTTATGTTTTGTGTGTTGTTTCGTGTGTAAACAACAATGCGGCTTTGTGTACCGTTAATGAAGAAATGGGATTTGACAAAAAAGGGACAATTGGTTGTTACTCGTCCATCCAACATTGAATTGCATTAAAGTTTTGAGGCTTTGACCGTTTTTGTATAAACACCATGTAATTTCATTTTACTAATGTGATGGAATTAAAAAGAAGTTTCAATCCTCTCATTTTTTTATGCTCTCTTTCTGTGTATGATTTTATTTCCGCAGCAAATTGTGCATTCTCTGTGTTGTGGGGGAACAAATCCCTCTATGTATTGTTTATTCAATATTTCAAACATGGTATCAGAGAAGGTCTAGGCTCTCAGTGAAAGAATGATATCTCTTCACTGAAGAAGCCATAAGGTTGTTTGTAGAAGAAAAAATCTCCAGCAATGAGAAATATTTTACATAAGTGAGAAAGTTTGTGTTTAGATAGTCAACATGGCAGCACCAAGCACAAGCTTGACAAATCCATAATTACCACAATTCAATGGTAGAAATTAGGATTATTGGGCCATTACAATGAAGGCCCTGTTTTCTTCACAAGATATTTGTGAGTTGGTGGAAATTGGTTTTCCAGAACTAGTATATGCAACAACACTTAATGCTTTAACAACAATAGAAAGAGACTTGTTGAAAGATAATATCAAGAAGGACTCCAAAGCCCTTTTCTATATCTTCCAAGCAATACATGAGAGTATTTTTCCAAGAGTTGTAGCAGCAACGAAGTCAAGGGAGGTGTGGGATATCCTCAAGACAGCCTATCAAGGCATGGAGAAGGTGGAGACATCAAAACTTCAAATGTTGAGCAGAGATTTTGAAACTCTCTGTATGAAATATTTTGATAACATAGAATCATTCTTCACACATGTGATTGTGTTGGTTGCCCAAATCAATTCTCATGGAGAGAAACTTTAAGAAAAGATAATAGTGGAGAAAACCTTAAGAAGCCAACCATCAAGATTTGATTCCATAGTAGTGGCCATAGAAGAGACAAAGGATCTCTCACAATTCTCAGTGGATGAACATCATACATCACTAATGTCTCATGAGCACAGACTGAATAAAACAACAAACACCTCATTGGAGCATGCATTGAAGACACACATGTCTTTTGTTCGAGGTAGAGGTCGAGGAATATCAAACAACAGAGGAAGAGGAAGAAGCCCACATAGAGGTGGAAGAAGTAGCCTTGCAAGCAAAAGTGGAAGGGGAAGCAGCTAGAATAAAAGCGAAGGCTCAAGCAAGAATGAAGCACAAGCAAATAGGTATGATAAATATCAAATCCAATGTCATTATTTCAAAAAGTATGGGAATTATTGCAATGAATGTAGGAAGAAGAAAAATGATATGGATAGTAAACCTAATGTAAATTCTACAAGAGAAAATCAAAACGAAGGAAATGTCATTTTAAATTTTAATGTAGAACAAGAAAAACAAGAAGATGTATGGCTCTTAAATTCAGGGTATAGTAACCATATGAATGAAACATAGCAATGTTTTCCAATCTAGATGAGAGTGTGAAATCTGAAGTCACAACGGGCACTGATAGCAAGGTCTCTGTCAGGGGGAAAGGAAGAGTAAAAAATTTGACAAAGAAGGGATAAAAGAATTTTTTTCCAGATGTCTATTATGTACCTAACCTGAAATGTAACCTTCTAAGCATTGGAAAACTCGTGAATAAGGGATACAATGTGTTTTTTAAAAATAATGTTTGTACAATCATGGACATACCTCCAAGTAGACAAGACATTGCGAAAGTGCATATGAAAATAAATAGGATGTTTCCTCTCAAGATCAGAAAAAAATTGAAGGAAGGAGGTGTTTTAGCAACAGTCACACAAGAGGTCTTTCAAGAAGAAGTGAAATATGAAAAATTGTTATGGCATTTGAGATTTGGACATCTCAATTTCAGAGGTTTGAACTTGTTGCATAGAAAAGGGATGGTAAAGGGATTACCACTCATAGAGAAACCAAATATCCTATGTGAAGGATTCATATTGGGAAAATAACACAGAGAATCATTTCCAGCATGAAAGAGTATAAGGGAAAATGCACCCTTGGAGATTGTCCAGTCATATTTATGTGGACCAATGCAAACACCATCCTTAGCTGACAGTCATTATGTTATGACATTTATAGATAATTACACAAGGAATACATGGTTGTATTTTCTAAAACAGAAAAGTGAAGTTTTTTAACAATTCTACCACTTCAAATCTCTTGTTGAGAAGCAAAGTGGACACTACATAAAAGTGTTGAGAATTGACAGAGGTGGAGAATATATCTCCAAATACTTCCTATGTTTCTGCAGGGAGCATGGAATACAGAAGAATTTTATCACAAGGTATACACCTCAACAAAACAATGTAATAGAAAGAAAGAATAGGACCCTCATGGACATGGTAAGAAGTATGTTTAAGGCAAATAATTTGCCAAATGAGTATTGGACAGAAGCTGTAAATTGTGTAGGTTATATTTTAAATAGATTTCAAACCAAAGCTATTATGAAGAGAGTACTAAAAGAAGCATGGAGTCAAAAAAAGTAGTTTTTCACTCACATGAGATTATTTGGATGTGTGGCATTGCACATGTCCCAGATCTGTTAAGGAAGAAGTTGGACAACAAGGGGGAGAAGTGTATATTTGTTGGATACAATGATGAATCCAAGGCCTACAAGCTCTATAATCCATTAAACAAGAAGGTAATAATTAGAAGAGATGTTCAATTCATTGGATAAGAAGCTTGGGATGGAAGTTTAGAGAAAACTGTAAATGTGAAGACATGTATTTCACGTGAAGACAAAGAGGAATTGATTGAAGAAAATAATTCCTCAATGGTCGCTCCTCCTCCACCTACAAAAGCTCAACAGAGCAGACTAGAAGAAAGCAATAGAGAAGCAGTGAAAAATCAAGGAAGTGCTTCTCGAAGCACACCATAGGGATCAACAACTCCCTCGAGTTCAAGTGGAACTCCAAGAACATCTTCAGCAAATACAAGAAGACCAAGATTCATAAATTTGAGTGAAATATATGACCAAGAAGAATTAAAAAATAATGTTGGTCTGAAATGTTTATTTGCTTTGTTTTGTCATGTTGATGACCCAATCCATTTTTAAGATGCAGTAAAAGAAGGAAAATGTATTGAAGTAATGAATGAAGAGATTGGAGCAATAGAATAGAACGACACATGGGAGTTAGTGGACCTCCCACAAGGAAAAAAAGTCATTGGAGTGAAATGGATCTATAAGATGAAGAGCAACAGTGAAGGAAAGATAAAAAGGCACAAAGCAAGACTTGTTTTCGAAGGCTACAAGCAGCAGCAAGGAAGAGACTATAAGGAAACCTTTGCACCAATTGCAGGGATGGAGACAGTGGGGACAGTGTTGTCCATAGTAGCACAACAAAAGTGGAAAGTTTATCAAATGGATGTAAAGTCAACATTCTTGAATGGAGTGTTCAAAGAGGAGGTATATGTTGAACAACCTCCTGGCTATGAGATAGAGGCCCAAGAACACAAAGTATGTAAGTTTAAGAAAGATCTTTATGGGCTGAAGCAAGTGCCATGAGCATGGTACAACAGGATTGATGTTGACATTACAGACAATGTGTTCTAAAAGTGTGATGGTGAACCCACACTCTAAATTAAAGAAAATGATGGTAAATTCCTTATTGTTGTTCTGTATGTAGATGATTTGATTTCCACAGGAAATGATGTTTTTCTCATTGCTGATTTTAAAAATTCATGAAAAGTGAATTTGAAATGACTAACTTGGGTTTATTGAGATATTTTTTGGGAATAAAAGTAAAGAAAAATGAAAAAGGAATTTTTATTTCGCAAGAAAAATATGTTGCAGAAGATTTAAAGGGGTTTAAAATGCATAACAGCAAAGCATTAACAACTCCAACTGTCACAGGGTTGAAGTTAAGAAAATAATATTGCAGCAAGAATGTCGATCCCACATTTTACAAGAGAATAGTTGGAAGTCTAATTTATTTGACTACAACTAGGCCTGATATTATGTATGCAGTTAGTTTAATATCCAGATTCATGGAGACACCAAAGGAGACACATTGGCAAGAAACCAAGAGAATATTGAGGTATGTGAATGGAACGCAGGAGTATGGTGTTATATACACTTCAACTGATAATTTTAAGTTTATTGGTTACACTGACACTGATTGGGTTAGAAGTGTAGATGACATAAAGAGCATATCTCGGTATGTATTTCATTTGGGATCGGGAGCCATTTCATGGGCTTCCAAAAAGAAACCCATAGTTTCATTATCAACAGCAAAAGCTAAATATGTAGTAGCAAAAGCAGCAACATGCCAAGCAGTTTGGATGAGAAGGATGCTGAGAAATTTATGTCATGAGAAAGACAAAGGAACCACAATTTATTGTGATAACTTCTCAACAATTGCATTGTCAAAGAATTCTGCTTTCCACAAGAGAACAAAGCATATTGATGCAAAGTACCTTTTTATAAGAGAGCTAGTTAAAAATGGTGAAATTGTTTTGTAGCATTGCAGGTCAGAGGAACAATTTGCTGATATCCTCACAAAGCCATCGGGACAAATAAGTTTTTTTTATCTCAGAAAATGTTTGGAAATGATCGATGGTACCAGTTGTGACTAAGGGGGAGTGTTGGAAATAATCCCAACGACTGCCACGAATAAAGAGTGGCAGCAACCCACACTTCATCAATTTTTGTTGCAGGGAAGGACACATCCCAATTTTCAAAACCAGAGGCGTTTTCATGCAATCTCCGTAAATATCATAGCAGAGTAGCTGCAACCATTCTCTGTGTTAATTTTCCATCGAATACCATTGACTTATCTCTGCCTGCAGCGTGCAATCGCAAATCCCTTACCTTTCCCTTGACGCATGAGTCGTAAGCTATTTCCTCGCTGATGCGATATCGGCGGGATCCACCACATATACTTACTGCATTTGAAATACGCCACAAACCTTTATATTTCTCTTATAAATTTACCTTTTTCTTTACTGCACTTACTGCACTTTACTGCATCGGCAATCGCAAATCGCAACATTTTATGTTTCCGATAAGTTCTGCAAGTTATGTTGTTTAAGTTGCGATGTCATATCGCCGCTGTGTATCGCAATCTCTAAGTTTAATTTTACTCTTTAAATGTCTGCAGGGTATTTTATTTTGGATGCGATGCGACGTGCGTAGTACCATATGTTTTAGTTTTTAGTTTTGCGCCATACGATGGAGGGCTGGATGTGACATGATTTCAAAGCCGAAACCCACATAATTTCAAGTCTCATATTTTATGTTTTGTATGTTGTTTCATGTGTAAATAGCAGCGTGGCTCCGTGTGTCGTTAATGAACAAATGGGCTTTGACAGCAAAAGGACGATTGGTTGTTACGTGTCCATCCAACATTGAATCACATTAAAGTTTCAGGCTTTGGCTGTTTTTGTATAAACACCATGTAATTTCATTTTGTTAATGTGATGGAACGAAAAAAAGTTTCAATCCTCTCATGTGTTTTACGCTCTCTCTCTGTATATGATTTTATTTCCGCAGAAAATTGTGCAGTCTCTGTGTTGTGGGGGAACACATCCCTCTGTGTATTGTTTATTGAATACTTCCAACAAAATAGGGGCCAACACATTATGACATAATGCTGAGAGAAGGCTTTCAACCGAATTGAATAGTTTAGTCATTTCCATTATTAAGGCCTAAGATATTTCGATCGAGGTTGATTATAGTGTATGTTGAAATAAGGGAAAACACATTAGGACATAATCATGCTAACAAAAGGCTTACAAATGAGCATGCTTGCATCTTGCTAATTCAGACATTGTTAATGTCACTTGAGCCTCGCAGCAGAAGGGACGATACAATTATGGAAAATTTCATTAGGTTTTTGAAGGAGTAGGACTCCACCAATAAATGGACATAGGAGTTCATTTGATAAAGAGGTGTTTTTGTGAGTGTCTCTAAATCGAGATTTCTAGTGATGGATCTCTCAATTGATTTCACATGCATTGGTATTCTATACAGTATGGAGTGCTGAGCTAGATAGGAACCAACAAATGAATTGAGGGCATAATTGGCCTCAAGCACATCCTATTTATCTATGTTTATCTCCACTAAAGGAGGAAACATAGCTTCGAAGTTGAGTAGCAACTTTTCTCTAGTGAGTCAGTAGTTGGAATCACTGATAGTCGACATGGAATGACAATAGGTGATGGTGTATAGTTTTACGACTCTAGGAATTTTTAAAGAAGTGTTCGGGTTAACAAATGGTTTGTAGAATGGAGCATGAGTAGGGTAGGAGAATGAGAAACTTATGGAGAAAACCACGGAAGAAGCCCCTCTTGAAAAAGTGAAATTCACTAGGTAGAGAATGCTAGAAGCTCTAAAGCTGAGAAAATGGAAATGGTTAGTTTTTAGTTGTATTTTATATGTATTGCAATTATAGTACATAGTGTATTTAAGAGTCTTTTGGAGTCTCTCTAAAATACTTGTAGTAAGAGTCTTAGTTAGGAGCGTGTAAGTTGTAAGGTGGAAAGGATGTTTTGTTTTGTAAATAAAAGGGTGTTCTTTTTGAAACTTTGGAACATTGAAGTTGAAGAACTAGCTTTGAATGTAAATGTTTTGACATCCAAACAAGTTGACTTAATATTTGTATTCCAAATTAAACATATTTCTATGAATAAAAATACTACCTATCTACATATAATTAAACTACAATTAATATTTTTAATAATTTTTATTTTAATATATATTTACATATAAATAATGTTTCAAAATAGATACATATTTATTCAATTAAAACGATTTCCTAAGTAAATATAATTAATAATTATAATATTTTATATATTACTATTTTAATATAAAAATTATTTTCCTAATATAACTTTCATTTATCTTTTCCAAAATGTATATATAAAATGGTTTATAATCTAATCTAATATAATAACATCATAAGGTTACAAATTATATTCCAAAACAAATGTCTATGTATATAATATCAAGTTTGACTCTTAATAATTTAAATTAGTTGGTTTTTATGTATATAAATATGATATAAAATTATATTATTTAATGTGGACATTACAATATTTTATTTATAATTAATAATTTTTTTTGGTTAATATGTTTTTATTTTAACTATTTTATGCCAATTATTCATAAAATGAATGGGATATCGTATCAAATCAATTATACAATTTCATATTAACAAATTACATAGGCACCACTTCAAGAGACAACAAAAATTAAAGATTTAAAATTTCGTGGTGTTTCAAGATTTAATATGTAATATTTATTGAACATCACCATCTTAATCTTAGTTATTTTAACAATAATACTTATATACATATTTTGTAACATTTGTTGCTATTCACAATTTTTTTTTCTTCTTATCATAAAATAACTTAAATACAACTATTACTCTAAGGAATTTCTTGTATATTTTTTTCTCAGTATGTTACTTTTTTTTTTTATTTCCATCATTAATGTTATTAATCGCTACCTTGTTGAACGTTGAACATATCATATATGATCATTTTGTTTATTACTTCGTAAGGCGTACTTATTTGAAAACAACTTTTGTAGTGTTATTGTGGGCCATTTGAAAACAACTTTTGTAGTGTTATTGTGGGCCATAGATCTCGTAATTAGACGATTAGAAGATTTGGTATCATTGATCATAATATTCAGTGAAAAATAGAACTGAACACCCACGTGTTTCTTTATAAAAGGGCCATCTTCATACAGTTACGCTCACAAACAGTTACCACGAGATAATCAATAACAAAAAGAACTACCACCAGTAACCAATCTAAAATCCTGTCGATTAGCCATCGATTTGACTCTCCAACTGTTACATGAATCATTAGTTGGGAATTCATGGATCTTTTGCTTTCATGTATTCCCCAACAAGAAAGTCGAGGTCTCGACGCTGGTTTTTTTATGCCCGCTACTCAACTTACTCATTTTTCACCGATAACCAGACTTTCTATACGAGATTTCTTAGATATTCGGTAGCTTCTTCCATATGCAATCTTTGTTGGTTCTACTCGTTTTTTCACCAATAACTAGACATCGTTTTTCACCGGTAACCAGACTTCTAGTACGAGATTTCTTAGATTTTCGGCAACTTCTTGCCTATGCAATATTTGTTGGTTCAAAGAGATATATATTATCGTACACTGTTGCAATATTTGTGAGGGAAAAGTACTGTATGAAATTTTTTTAACTTCTAACTTCAAAACTTAGTCTATGTGACTATGCTCGCTGATTGTTTTGTTTTCCTTTCAATTGCAGGTTCAACGAATCTGATAGCCTCTTCTATAAAATCGTCATCCAAAAAAGTGTACATTTTTTTAGGAAGCATTAATGGGGAAACATCTCATTGCGGTGATGTGTTGGGTACGATTTTGTACATGTATCGGGCATCGAAATTGCTATGAAAGATTAGGTGATTATATTTATTTTCCTCGACTCAGTTCTTTAATTTTGTGGTGTTCAAACGCTACGAGAAAATATATCTTATGTTGCTCCGCGCAAATGAAAATGTAACAACGAGTGACAATTTCGAACACTTTTTCTTCAAGTACGAGGTTCTAAGAGACTCCACTGGAAACTTTGATAAAAAGAACATGCTTGGCGAAGGAGGATTTGGTTAAGTTTATAAGGTATAATTCCGACGAGTTTGTCCTCAGTTATATGTTATTGGCAGTGTAATTATAATAAGACTGACATTATCCCATTCTATGAGAAGAACAACACGTCCCCTCTATCTGCTAAAGCGGTAGACATATCTACATCTTTTTCCTAAATTCGTTTTATAATTAAAGATGGTAAGCTTCTTTGCATGTATTTTAGATGCTAAACTCAAGAAAATATAGTAGAAGATTTAGTTGTGTACATTATTTGTTGGTTCAAGTGATATAAGGTTTTGTCAAGGTACTTAACTGCGAACGAAGTGGGATGAGGATCAGTCTTATGATTAGGTAGCATATACACTCGTATTAAACCGCTAACAGATTTTTATTCGTTTACAGATGGAGCTTGAATTACCATGTTTTCCTATTTTATAAACAGTTGATTATCTTTGTAAAATGTTAATTTGACGAGACAAATATATTTATTAACATGCTAAATATATTACAGGTAATGTAAATTAGTGGTATTGAATTTTTCACTTTCGCCTCAAGGTATTTTTATTTTTAGGTCATAGTGGGAGCGTTGATAATTATGGAAATGAGTTGCAGCAGTTAGTTTATGTATCCTGTCAAAAGAGATTTGGTTTCCAAAGTTACAAGAAAGACCAAATGAAGAGTTGATAATAATTATAAATAATTTTTTTTTCCTTATGAAATTCATTAACTATTAGGTTGAAGATGTTGATTTTTATCCATTCCTCCACTTAGGTCTCAGTTTTTATTGTCTCTACATATGACCTCCTCCTCTTGAAACTTGATCGTGGCCATTATATATAAAGAACAAATCTCTTCTTAAATAGACTCTTCATTAAAATCTTAAATTTCATTGTTTATAACACTATCATTCAAATTCAACATGGATACTAACCTTTCAATTATTGGTGTTTGTAAAGTTGTAATTACAGTATTGATATCAAATTTTCAAAAATGTTTCTTCTAAATTTTTATGTTTTTTTGGATAGATACAGAAATCAATAAAAGTCCATGTTTAAGAATTCAATGGTATGGTAAATTGTAAGAATTCAGGGGCATCATAAAATTTTGGTTGTATGGCTAAAGTCTAAACATTTTTTACATTATAGATTTAATTTATTGAGGAGTGGAGAGCTTTGAAATTCATGTGAATTTATTTTTTTCTTGGATTCAGTCCATGCTTAAGAATTTAGTGGTATGGTAAATTGTAAGAATTCAGTGGTATAGTAAAATTTTGATTGTATGGGTAAAGCCTAAACATTATTTACATTATAGATTTTGTTTATTAAGGAGTGGAGAGCTTTGAAATTCATGTGAATTTATTTTTTGTTGGGATTTTCTAGTGTGTTATTTTTGAAGTAATTGGTAAAACAAAACAAATTTCTTGTCACGTCCATGGTTTTTTTATTTCTAAATATAATAGATAAAAGTTCTTAAAAAATAATGACCACTCCATTTAAAAAATATACATAACCATGAGAGATGCTAAATCTCAACTTTGAAAGAGGCCTTATTTTTATACATTTATCTGGAGGATGATGAGTTTGAGGTTTTTCATGAACATGCCAATGAAATATTATTGCCTCATATTGAACATAGTAGTGGTTAGGATCTCTTACTTGCCAAAAAATAATATGTAATTTATAGCATGATCATCACTAATTTAACACCACTCCAAGTTAAAGTAATAAAATTTAGTAAAAAAAGAAAAGACATCTATTGTAATTTATTAAAATTTACATATTTAAAAAAATAATAATAAAGAATTATAATTCTTTGACTACTTAGCACATCCAAACATGTACTAAGTGTTCAGAATGCTCCATTGCTCCATTGTTGACAATATAGAAGTGTTCACATTTCATTTACTAGCAATTTAATTAATAAATGTCTTTTGATTGGAATTTAACAATATAATTTTCCTTATCCATTTTTGAAAAGACAATAAAACAATGAAAATATAGAAGTGGTCATATTTCATTTACTAGAAATTTAATTAATAAATGTCTTTTGATTGGAATTTAACAACATAATTTTCCTTATCTCTTTTTGAAAATATAGAAGTGTTCATTTTTCATTTACCATCAATTTAACTAATAAATATTTTTTTTATTAGAATTTAACAATATAATTTCTCTAAAGAGAGTCTTTCAGATTAATGACATCATTAGGATTTGGTTTCGAAGCAACTAAAATTATATTTTTTATCCAATAAAAAACACTAAGTATAATACTACATTCTAATGATATTGTCAATGTAAATAATGTTTTTCTTTTCACCTCCATGCTTTTTTTCATTTTTAAATATAATTGATAAAAGCTCTTAAAAAATAATCACCACTCCATTTAAAAAACATACATAACCATGAGAGATGCTAAATTTGAAAGAGGCCTTATTTTTATACATTTCTATGGAGGATGATGAATTTGAGGTTTTTCATGAACATGCCAATGAAATATTATGGCCTCATATTGAAAATAGTAGTGGTTAGGATGTCTTACTTGCCTAAAAATAATATGTAATTTATAGCATGATCATCATTAATTTAACACCACTCCAAGTTAAAATAATAAAATTTATTAAAAAAAGAGAAGACATCTATTGTAATTTATTAAATTTTACATATTTAGAAAAATAATAATAAAGCATTATAATTCTTTGACTACTTAGCAGATCTGAAGATGTACTAAGTGTTCTGAATGGTCCATTGTTGATAATATAGAAGTGTTCGCATTTCATTTACTAGCAATTTCATTAATAAATGTCTTTTCATTGGAATTTAACAATATAATTTTCCTTATCCATTTTTGAAAATAAAGAAGTGTTCATATTTCATTTACCATCAATTTAATTAATAAATATTTTTTTATTGGAATTTAACAATGTAATTTTGCTAAAGAGAGTCTTTTATATTAATGACATCATTAGGATTTAGGATTTGGTTTGGAAGCAACTAAAATTATATTTTCTATCCAATAAAAAAATGAAAATATAGAAGTGTTCATATTTCATTTACCATCAATTTAATTAATAAATATTTTTTTATTGGAATTTAACAATATAATTTCTCTAAAGAGAGTCTTTCAGATTAATGACATCATTAGGAGTTGGTTTCGAAGCAACTAAAATTATATTTTTTATCCGATAAAACAAAACACTATGTATAATACTACCTTCTAATGATATTCTCAATGTAAATAATGTTTTAAACATTAAATTCCGTGATGAGGCGGCCTCTTATAGCACTCATCATGTGCTATAGTACTCATCATTAGGCTGTCTATTATAGCACTCATCACAAGTTCAATTCTCTTCCCCGATCTTGGGTAATGTATTTGGACATGTTGATAAAGATGGAGTAAAAAAAAAAAAAAAATGAAAAAAGAGAAAGTTAAAGGTACTACCAAACTTACAAACAAAAGAACGTTTTAAACATTAAAATTTGTGACCATATAGTGTCTTTAGGAATTATTAGTATTATTTGTGAAAAAATGTCACTTTCTTTTAGTGATTCCTTACATTTAATTCACATAGAGCACATATTTGATTCCTTGCATTTAATTCTAGAGCACAGATTTGAGTGACACATTTGCCTCTTATGATTATTGATGCAATTTTTTCTCAAAATTTGTCCATATTATTGAAGATTATCTCTGCGAGTTTAATCACTTTCTTTCATGACTCGGGCCTTGCATTTCAATGATATAACATCATGTTAACATAGAGCACATACTTCAATGAAATTTTGTTATTTTTTTTTGAGTTTGAGGAGTATCTTTTAAGAATTACATAATTGTATTTTTAAATTGTAATTAGTGAAATATATTTCTATTTTATAATATGATATTTTTCAATTATTAATCTAAATAGATATGTTTTAAATAATACATTTTTAATTATCAATCATTTTTTTCTCTAAATAAATTGAGATTAATAGGTAGGAAAAAGGTAGATCCACTAGGTGTAGATCCACTAATGCAAAGCATCTGATTTGGGCCAAAACCTATTGAATCTATAGATGAGGGATCCACTAATGCAAAACATCTGATTTGGGCTAAAACCTATTGAATCTATAGATGAGGGCATTAAATTTATGCTAAAGTGTGTCATTTAACAAGTTCTTACAATGAAAAAGCATAAGTTTCACTTTTGCAGGAAAATAACAGACAAAATTTGATTGAAGTGTTATTGTTTCTAAGACATATTTTATTAATGATGAGTAAAACCCTCTCTTCAATGCAAAACTCAATTTTATTGTTAATGCAAGTTCTATATTATGTTATACACTTACGGAGTTTCCTTTGCAACATTTGGTGCAATTGCTAGTATATTATTAGCACATAACCATATACATTGAGGCAACACATCGATGTATCACTGAATATGTTGTATATTTTTGTGTTTTTGCATCGTGGTATGTCTTCGTATAATGTATGGCCCGCCCACAAAAATTCAAGAGTCTTCGAATTATCGTGAGGTTATATCCTAGCTAACGCATACGATATCACTCGGACCCTTAGCTTCGTGAACTTTCGGGAAACCTTAGTTGGCATTTTGTGGCTTGCTTCATCCTTGGAGACTGTGTCATCTGGAACTATCTAGGTGTGAGCACATCTATGGTTCTTCATATTATGGTTTGAATCTAATGGCCAGGAATGTTGAGAATTGGTTATGTGGTAACTACTCCCTTCTCTTGTGACATTGTGCAACACTCGTTTGTACTCTCCATCCTATTAGCTGGGCTGTGCAATTTGTTCTCAAACCCTCAGTTGGGTTAGCTCATTAATTTAATTATGTGGATACAACACACTGTCGGTGCAGGTAAGTGTTTTGATTTTTCATTTGTTAATATAGTGTTGTTCATTGAAAGTTATTAAGGTATCTTGTTAGTATGTGGCATATTCGTATTTAGACTCCTAATTCCACATGCCAGAAGACTCGGACTAATGTTTTAACAGTTGATGGACCCAAGGAATTCACACTATTTTACATTCTTCAAAATTAATGAGATTTTTCATTTTTATTCAGAAATGTTTCGAGCATTAAAAAAAATTGATTTGTGTACATATTTCTTTCCTTCATAATGGTTTTTAATTATTGTAGTATGGCACCAGACCCACTTGGTTTCTTGCATGGCCATAGGTATATCACTATTCTTAACTCTGGTGATTATGTTCTTTGTATATTTATTTTCTTTCGCATTCGTGCCTACATGCAGGTTATAATGTTATCCTTTATATTGTTTTTGGTTCCTCACTGGTGGAATTTAAACCTCATACATAGCATTTGATGGACATGGTGTGTTTTCAACTTTCTCTAATTATTATTTTATGTACAAGACAGGCTCTCACTATGTTATCCCTCATTCATTTATAGGTTTTATTGAATTCATAAGATTTTCCACTAATTTTAATGCCCATATGTTCTTGTGAATATTTTTTAAGTAGCTGAATTATTTTAGAAAGGCATAATTGAATTTTTGAATAATTATGATGATGTATTAAATAAATTTGAATAGTATCCAAGAAAACAATGGAGAACTAACTTGGAAAATAATCCACTGTTAATGAGATCATTATTCTAATGTGAATCCAATAGGGATAGATAGGAAGGAAATAAAAAATTTGTCAATCTACTCCTAAAAATAATAAGAGTGAATTTATGTGATTTATTAAATTGGGATAGAAAAATATAATAAATCAAATCAGTGGGGGATGGGTGAATAAAGCTCCATAGGGGACAAAAGTTGGCTTTCAATGAAAAAAATTATACTTTTGTCATAAAAGCCTAAGCTATGGGATTAAGAATAAACATAACTTCTAAGCTATGGGATTAAGAAGAAACTGAACTTCTTTTAAGAATGTCAAGGAAATTCAAGGATAAAATACTTTGCCCAAGAATACAGTAGTTTTTTGATCTGAAATAAAATGGACCTGAAAGAGGTGATGGTTCATAATTGGGAGGAAAACTACTCTTTCCAAGTTAATTAGGTTAGGCTGATTAGTGAATATTTAATTTATCATCATGACATGTTCTCCTAATCTCTAAGTGCTAGGTTTAGATTTATTTTTAATATTATTAAGTAATAGATATGATATTGAATTTTATATGGTAAAGTGTTCCTTATTTGTCATGATACAAAGTTATTTATGTGGAATTTTGTGGCACCATGTAAAGATTAAATGGAGAATTTGTAGTAAGTTAATTGCTATAATTGAGTACTGAAGTTTGAATCTCTACTAGAATGTCCAAATGATTATTTTGAATTTATATTTAATGGGCAGCTAGACAAGAGGTATTAGTTCTTGTCTTAACTTGATTAATTATTAGTTTATACCTTACCTTATTGTGTTTTATTAGTGTTCTTATATTAATATGGCCATAGATGTTTTTTACACCATGATTCTAGAAGTTTTTCTATAGGGTTAGAACCATTGTGTTAATTATAATTGTTGTAAGCATATTCAAAGTTAGGCCCGTGACAACCATTGGATCACTGATTTAAATTATGGGTCTAATGGAATAATTGGAAAAGATATAGGTAAAATCAGAAAATTTGAAGTGACCCTCACATCATAAATTGGTACAGGGATTTCATTTAGGGGAATTCTTCCTCTGATATTCCTCCCTTACATAGGAGTCACTATGTGAAATAATGATATCTTTCTACCTAAATTGGTCAGGATTGCGTTTAGGAGAGTATGTAAATCATAAATGTAGCACCAGGGTTGAGTATTGATAGAGGATTTAGGTTGAATCTTAACCACTAACCACCTTTACTCACACGCAATACAATGAGGGTGAAGTTATGGTAAATATACCTAGAAGGAAAACCGACTTAACTATATTCCTAGTAGTGGGTCATTTATGGTTGTCGAACCAAAATGATAAGTAACATAGTTGTAAAACTCAGAATTAGAGTACCACAGCGTTGCTTATGACTAATATAATCTCTAAAGGTTAAAATGTGTGTGAGTTATTGCGTTCATTATTGCGACATAATTTCCACACATGAATAAACTATACATGTGAGATAAGGAAATGCAATCAAAACCTTAGAAGTTTTGTTGATTTATGTAACCATAATTTAATAATATAATGCTACACTGAAATAGACAAAGCTAATTATGTATATACAACTTAGTAAAATGAAGTAAATTGATACACTAAAATTGGAGATAGAAATTGTATGTATGCACCAACAAATATATTCATTAACCTAGTGGCGAATTATTATGCAACCAGTGCCAAAAATAGAAGAAAAGAGAGATCAATGCCTTAGAAATAAGCCACTTCGAGGGGGCAACCTCCAATACATTACATAAATGAACAATTATTAGATGATACAATTGAAAAAACCTCATTTCTATATATAAGAGTCCATGGGGCCACAATGTAATCCTAGCCTACCTAACAATAATAATGTAAGGGCACAATAATAACAATATGGGGGTTATAAGGGTACAACAATAACAATAAGGGGATTGCACTAACAAGAATAAGGGACTATACTAGTAATATAACGACCTAACTTGCTCCTCTCCTTCAAAAAAGTGTTCTCCTCAATGCTTAAGTAGCTCCGCATGCTTTTGTATAAAATTCTCATTCTCCCATGTAGAATCTTCAGTGGGTAAGTTCTTCCATTTGATGAGATACTCTGAAATTGATCGATTTCGTAGCTGTTGAGTTCTTGTTTACGTGGCTTCTTCAGATTCCAATATGGTTTTTCCTTCCTCAAAAAGTTCTAGAAATATTGTTTGAACTGGAAGTTTGTCCCCTATAACCTTTTTTAAGCATGAAACATGGAAAATTGGATGCACTTGCGAAGAAGCAAGAAGCTCCAATTTGTATGCCATTGTACCAATCTTGTGTAACACCTTGTAAGGACCATAATACTTTGGCGATAATTTATTATCCTTATTAGCTTGCTTGAGGGACATTTTTTGTATGGTTGTAGCCGTAAAAATACCTAGTCTCCCACATCAAAATTCTCTCACTGTGATGTTGATCTCTTTGTTGTTTCATTCAATTTTGTGCCAAATTTATGTTATCCTTTAAGAGTTGGAGAACTTCTTGTTGATGCTCTATGTCATCCTCCACTTCTTGAACCCTAGAATTTTCCCTTAAATAAGATGTGATGGACGGTGGATTATATCCATCAAGTGCCATAAATGGGGTCATTTTTTATACAGTATGGAAGGAAGTGTTATACCACCATTCAATGAGAGTTAACCACTTGACCCATTGTGTTTTCTTATCATATACAAAACAATGAAGATATCCTTCCAAAAATTTATTCACTATCTCTGTTTGACCATAAGATTGAGGATGATAAGACGAGATATGAGCTAGTTGAGTACCCAAACAAGAAAATAATTCCGTCCAAAAATTTCCTGTAAAAATGAGAACTCTGTCACTTACAATAATCTTCAGGTTTCCATGTAGCTTCTGAATTGTTTCCATAAATGCAGTAGCAACCGTACTTGCTTTAAATGGATAAGATAATGCACAAAAGTTTGCATACTTGATAAGTCTATCAACTACCACCATGATGACACTCCTTCCTTCAGACTTAGGTAAACCTGTGATAAAATCCATTGAAATCTCCTCCCAACGTTGAATTGGAATGGATAAAGGTTGTAGGAGACCCGGGGTCTTAATTCTCTCAACTTTATTTTGCTGGCAAACCAAACATTCCGCCACAAAATTTTGAATATCATATTTAAGGCCATCCCAAAAAAATTCTTTCTTCACCCTGTGGTAAGTTTTTAAAAATCCCAAGTGTCCTCCTAAAGGAGAAGTGTGCAATTCAAAAAGAATCTTTTGTTTTAGTTGGGAATTCTTGCAAATATATAAGCCATCTTTGTACCATAAGGAATCGATTTTCCAACTAAATGTATCAGATGTACTAGGATCTTGCTGCAACTTTTGAATGAGTTTCCACATTTCTTCATCCTTCTTCCATTCATCCCTTGCTTCGGTTATCTAATATGATTGGATAATAGAAATGGCACAAGTCAATGCTTCCATATCTTCATCCTTCCTTGAGAGTGCATCTATAGAAACATTTAGCTTCCCTTTTTTGTAGATGATTTCAAAGTCATAACCCAACATCTTTGTGACCCATTTTTTCTTCTCTTCTGAAGATACCCTTTGTTCCAAAAATTGTTTAAGACTATCATGATCAGTTTTTACCTTGAAGTGTCTTCCCATTAGGCAAGGTCTCCATTTCTTTAGTGCATGTAGTATTGCCAAAATTTCCTTCTCATAAATAGCCTTTTTTAAATACTTTCCTTTGATTGAACAACTTTCAAAAGAAATGGGTCTTCCTTCTTGCATTAAAAGAATAACAATTCCATTTCCTGAGGAATCACATTCCACAATAAAGGTTTTTGTGAACGTTGACATACCTAAGACTGGTGCTAGGCACATTTCCTCTTTAAGATGTTCAAAGGCCTTAGTTGCTTCAGGAGTCCATGAAAATGCATATTTCTTCAATAATGTTGTTAGAGGTGCTGCTATTCTTCCATAATTATTAACAAACTTATGATAATACCCTGTTAACCCGAGAAATCCATGCAACTTCTTTATGGTTGTGGGGACTTTCCATTCCTTAATGGCTTTAATTTTTTCAAGGTCTACCTTAACACCCTCGTGGGATACAATATGACCCAGATATTCCACCTCTTGTACTCCAAAGAAACATTTGGATGTTTTTGCATATAATTGTTTCTCCTCCAATAGTTTGAGCACACTGTCAACATGTTGAACATGATCCTTCCAAGACTTGTCAGTAGCGCATCGTCTACCTAAAAATGACTAGCACAAATTTTCTAAGGAAGGGTTTGAAAATGGAATTCATCAACCCTTGAAATGTAGAAGGTGCATTGGTAAGGCCAAAAGGCATGAACAAAAATTCATAATGACCCTCATGAGTTCGAAATGTTGTTTGTGGAATATCTTCAGTCTTCATTCTAATTTGATGATATCCTCAATGGAAATCCAACTTGGTAAAATAAATTTCTCCATGTAATTCATCTAATATTTCATCAATCACAGGAATGAG
Organism: Pinus albicaulis; assembly: GCA_034641835.2. Lineage (NCBI taxonomy): Eukaryota > Viridiplantae > Streptophyta > Pinopsida > Pinales > Pinaceae > Pinus > Pinus albicaulis. The sequence goes on from CM076578.1 coordinate 1,362,059,328, forward strand.
AAATTTATCTTTAATAGTGAGCTTATTGAGCTCCCTATAATCTAGACACTTGTGCCATGATCCATCATTCTTATGCACCAATACTACCAGAGGAGAGAAAGAACTTTGACAAGGTTGAATTATACCAGCCTCTAACATTTCTACAATCATACGTTCAATTTCAATCTTTTGGACATAAGGATATCTGTAAGGCTGGATGTTTGGAGGAACACTTCCCGGAAACAAATGAATAGCATGATCATGATCACGAATAGGTGGGAGTCCTTTGGGAGTATTAAACACCTTCGAATGATTGTCCAATACTTTTTGGAGATCTTGAGAAATAGATGATTTTGATGTTGGAACTTCTAGTGATCATAATTGTGTAATTACGCTTCATTGTTCTTTCTTCAGAAGATTTGTCATGAAATCAGAGCTTATTATCTTCTCTGGCTTCCTTGTGATACCCTGTAATTCAATTTCCTTTCCTTTCGAAAAATATTTCGAGAAAAGTTCTTGAAAATTAAAAGCTACCGTCCCCAAATATTGTAACCATTGTACTCCTAGTACAACATCAGCACCCCCCATTGGGATGGAAAGCATTGGACTATTCAATACATATTTCCCCATAGATAGCTCGATATTATGGCATTTTCCAAAGAAATTTATATTTCCTCCATTTGTAACCATCACTTGACATTCTGGTGATGGGTATAGGAAACAATTCAATTCCTTGGCTACCTTACAATGAATGAAATTATGGGTACTACCCGAATCAATCAACACTATTACCCTTTTCTTCCTGATATGTTGCTCTATCTTCAGAGTTTGAGGAGTGGTAATACCTGCCAATGCATTACATGATATGGTAAAACTCATTTCTTCTTCTTCTAGGGTTGCTTCTTGGTGTATATCCGCTTCTTTTGAAGTTTCTTGTTCATTTTCTTCCTCCTCTTCACAATCTATGTAAAATAATTTTTTCTCAGCACACTTATGACCTTTAGTGTATTTTCTATCACAATTGTAGCAAAGCCCTTTTTCTCTTTCTTCTTCCAATTGTTGTGGTGTTAACCTTGTAGGTTGTAGAATTCTAGGAGTAGTAACACTTCCATCTTTATCGATGTGAGTGGTAGGCTTCCTTGTCGCCATAATTTTACGTTCAATTTTTCTTGCCAACTTGAATGCCTTCTCCAATGAATCAAGTTCCCAAATGTGAACTTCATGTTGGATGTTATCCTTTAAAGTCCCTATGAAGGGGTTGGGGGTTAAAGGTTTATAGGTTTAGGGTTTAGGGAGTTAAATGGGTTATAGGTTTAGAGGTTTAGAAGGTTAGGGGATTTAGCAGTGAAAGATTTTAGGGGTTAGGGGTTAGGGTTTTGGGGGTTAAATGGAATCCACACTTAAATGGGTTAGGTTTTTAGGGGTTTAGGGTGTTGAATTGGTTAGGGGTTTTGGGGTTTAGGGGCTTAAATGGGTTAGGGGTTAACAGGTTAGGGGTAGGGATTAAGGGTTTAGAGGTTTAGGGTTTAGGGGTTAAATGGGTTAGGGCTTTAGAGGTTTAGTGGGGGTAAATGGGTTAGGGGTTAAGGGTTTAGAGGTTTAGGGTGTAAAGGGTTAAGGGTTTAGGTGTTAGGAAATAGGGTTTAAGGGGTCAAGGGTTATGGGTTGGGAATTAGGGTTTAAGGAGTTATAGGTTTAAGGTTTAGGGGGTTAAATGGGTTAGGGTTGGTTTAGAGGTTTAGGGGGTTAGGGGATTTAGCAGTTAAGGATTTTAGGGGTCAGGAGGTAGAGGTTAATGGGGTTAAATGGGTTAGGTTTTTAGGGGTTTATGGTGTTGAATTGGTTAGGAGTTTGGAATTAGGGTTAAGGGTTTAGAGGTTTAGGGTTTAGGGGGTTAAATGGGTTACATTTTTAGAGGTTTAGGGGGTTAGGGGATTTAGCAGTGAAGGATTTTAGGGGTTAGGGGTTAGGATTTTGGGGGTTAAATGGAACCCACACTTATAGGAATTTTCTCTCCTCCCCATCTACAACTCTAAAGTCATTACCAAAAATACAATCCACACTTATACACTTAGTTTTATGAAATAAAATAATTCTCCAATCCCATACACTTCTGCTTGGAATGTCACACTTACCATTCCTTTCCTTTTCGAATAATATTCTTTATCCCTTTACATCCATACCTAGGAAAATAAAATTCATTTCAATTTAATCTTGTGAAACTAAAGTGGAAGATAAGAGGACCCATTCCAAGAAGGGCATATCACTCAATGTTCGAATAATATTGTTTATCCCCTTACATCCATACCTAGGAAAATAGACTTCCTTTCAAGTTAATCATGTGAAACTGAAGTGGAAGATAAAGTGACCCATTCCAAGAAGCTCATCTCACTTCAAAAAGTTCTCAAGATTTCCAAGAATTTATAATGATATTAAGGTGCTATGCATTGTCTCCTTTATCACCTTATTGCATTTAGTCAATTGTTTTTTAAATTTAAATTTATTCATTAATTTCAAAAAAAATATTATATATATATATAGTTGTTTTTATTTTGATTTATGTTTTAGAATTTTATTTTGTTTATTAATATATCAACTAGTTTTATATAAAATATTTTTAGCTTTTTATATAATATTGTAACAAATTTTATTTAATTAAATCTTCATGTCTTTTTTATCATTAATAATAATAAAATAATTTAAAATAAAATTATAATTTTATTATTTTTTTATCATTTTTTAATTTTAATAAAGTACTATATGTCTTGAAATGTCTTAAAGTATGTCTTTTAATACATAATATGTCTTGAAATGTGTTTTTTAATACTTAATATGACTTAATAGCTATAAAAATTTACCAATCTAATTTATATTATTACAGGAATACAATATGCTTACTCTTTAACTATATAAATTTTATTTTATTTTTTTAGATATTGCCCAATTTTAGTCGACCATTTCCAAAGCTATCGGGTTTGTTTATATATTTTCAAAAACAACTTAATAACCAATTCTAACAACTTAATAATTTCGGGGTTTTATTATAAGAATAAAACTCTCGAACGAGAGTTCAAAAAACTCTCAGATGAGAGTTAAAAAACTTTCGTCCGAGATTTTTTTTAACTCTCGTCCGAAAGTCTTCCCTAGATTTTATGTCAATAAAACTCTCGGACGAGAAAATGCATAACTTTCGTTTGAGAGAATTTTAACTCCGGTTAAACCCAATCAAATTCTCAGGAGAAATATTTAAAATCTCTCGGACGGTCGAGAAATAGAGTTGACTATTTTCTCAGACGAGAAATTAAAAATTTCTCCCAAATTCTAACCATCCGCCAAAAAGTGTTTCCCAACTTCGCAATTTCACCCATATAGTTTCATATTTTTCAAATTTTATACTAGATTATCTCATTTTATGTAAAATAAATACTTCAATTTCCAAACCTCAGAATACGTCTTAAAATAAGCCAGGGGAAGAAAGAAGAAAACAAGTGCATTTTTTTCCCTTATTAAAAGGCTTAAAAACACAACATACTTTTCAACTCAACATAGAAGAAACTCGAAAATGAAATGTATTTTCACTTCAATAAACAGATTCAAAAGGGACATGAACATGAGAAAAGTTTAAGTCATAAAGGGACGCAAACATGAGAAAAAGTTAAATCACAAAAGAACTTGAATATGAGACAAGCCTACTTCACAAAGGACGTGAAGCTCAACATGAAAATATGTCACAAGGGACCTCTATACAAAGAAAAAACAATATGAAGAGCTTTTCGAATATCAGTTCATCTCACAACAACTGAAGGAGTTATGGGAAAGAAACTTCTTTTCAAGCATCAACCAAGAAAGGTAATGAAAATACTGTAAGTTAAAAATTTATTTTAATACTCATTTGTTTTGAAAGCAATTATTTAATTATGAGACTACTTAAAGACATTGTTGTATAAGAGTGTAAGCCCTTCATCCCTTGCAGAAACATAAACCTTTTACCATACCATCTATTCAAATCAAAGTGTCTTTGCCTACCAGAGAAGTTTTTTTTGCAAAATGGTCACATTTAAAAAAGCACGGGTTAGTATGAGAAAGATTGAAATAGAGTTTTGTTTGAAGAAAAAATATGCTATGGAAAAACTATGGAAGCAAGATACATTTACATGATCTGAAAATGAAAAAAATGCTCTTTTTTTCTTTGGGTCTAGAAATGACCTTGAAATGGTCATTTCAAAAGATATTTCAAGGTTAATCATTAAAAGAAACATATGGATAGTCATTAATACTCATGAAGAGAAGAAATAAGAAAAATCATTTCCAAATGACCTTGAGAATATCAATGTAATCATTAAAGAAGACAACAGGATGTAATCTTGAAGATACATCATGAGCTTTAAAAAAATCCAAAAGGCTCATCCAAAAAGCGATATGAAAGACTCGTTCAGTGAAATCGAAAATATATGAAACCATAATGAAGTCCTGTACAAACCAATTATGCATCAAAATGATATCATAAAAGTTTCCTGTAAAGTCCTTCATCAACAAACTGTACGAGTGAAATTAAGCAGTGTAAGGCCGCACATTTGGAGGAAGAAACCGCTCAGCAAAGAGGCTAGAAAAACATAGACACAGGAAATAAAATAAACAAAACTCAGTTCAAACATTCAATGCCAAGGTCAATGGTCAGTTAAAACACACGGCTCAGTTGAAATACTCAAGGCTAAGGCTCAACAACAGTAAACGAAAGATTAGAATCAAAGAGAAAGGCTCAAAGCTACAGCTAAGAGGAAATGTAAGAAATGTAAAATGAGAGAATCAAATTGTCTTTATAAACATTCAAAGAGGAAATCGGTTAAATGAGTTAGATGTGTAATTTTTTATGGTATACAAGGACAAAATTTTTGAAGAGATCCCAAAATTTCCGTGAATTGCGTTGAGTTTTAGTTGATAGATATTCTTAACAGTATGTTGACATTTTAAAAGGAAAATTCCGAGAATTGTGTTGCATTTCTCAGAGTTCAAGTTGAGTTAGCAGTAAGATAACATTTCAGTCAGTTGGGATTAAATTGGCTGGAAACGTAGACTCCCAAATCTGAGCTCCAGTTGCATGACCATGCTAAACCTGTGAGTGGCATTCTATAGAGCTATAACTGCCAGATCAGGGTGTAGTAAGTGAATGAAACCCAGGGCTTCTAGAAGGCTCGTGATTGGATGCAAACTTCCATAATTCCATTTCGAAGGTGTTAAAACACAGATTTTTATTTTTACCCTGATAGGCTTACCCCTCTTGAAATTTGCTACTTTAATAATTTTCTTAATTAATTTTTTTGATCTGATGGTGTAAATTTCAAGATAAAAATATATGCTCGTAGTTGCCACCACATCAATGAATGAAATTCAAGCCACTAACTTTCTTGAATATCTAAATCATATGTTTAAGCGTTAATTAAATTAGTTTTTTACAAAACACAATAAAAAATTTACTGTACAAGTTATTTGTAGCCACGTATGAAGATTAGAAAAATCGAATTAAAAATATAAATGATAAAACTTAGATTATTGAAATGTGGCTGCATTTAAATATTGGATTCTCATGGGTTACCTTTTTAAAATTATGATTTTCAAAAATCCTAATGGACCTAATATATGTGCTCTTTATTCATTGGCCTTCATTGATTGCATTTTTTATCAAATTGCCAAAATATTAACATCATTTTATAAAAGAAAATAATGGTTTTAAGTTAATTATGATTTTCAAAAATCCTAATGGACCAAATATATGTGCTATCTATTCATTGGCTTTCATTGAGTGCATTTTTATCAATTTGCCAAAATATTAACATCATTTTATAATTTATATTTTCAATTTTAAATTCTAATATAAATTATATATTTCAGGTTTAAAATTTTAATATAGCTTATTACGCCGATAGGCGTAACCCCCTGTCGGAAGGAGCATGTTTTGTGATTAGACTAATTAATCTTTTTGATCTGACGGTCTAGATTGAAAGATGTCGGTATATTCTGGTCGTCGCCACTCAATCAATGGATCAAATCTATCCTACTAACTTCCTTGCATATCTAAATGACATGTTTAAACTCTACTTAAATTAATTTTTTACAAATCTTGATTAAAAATTTACTGTGCCATTTATTAATTGCCACCTAAACATTTCAAATGAAACTGAAAAATTAACGTTTGTCCAAGTGTGTGAAACGGTTATGCAACGTGTCTGAAGGCCCCCGCGGACAATGACACGTCGTGAGAGGAAACGCCCTCGTGGTTTGAAATCGTTAACGGTGGAAGAGTGGAACAACTGCAACCATTAGTAAATTCCTGCGTCCTCCTCCAAGTGTTGCAAATCAACAGTTTCCTAGATCTGCAATCTCTTGAAATTAAATGCTGAAAAACCAACTCTTCGAGCATTTTATTCATTAAGCAATCCTCTTCCATGGCTCCCTCTGTATATCAAATTCTCAGCAGAGCAGCTTCCTTTTCTTACAATCCTTTTGTGTCTCCCGATGACGAAGGATCTCGAAACTGCCCGGCAATGCCCTTGAGCAGAACTGCTTCTAAACGCATTCAATATGAAAATCGATATGTAAAAAGGCCAGCCCCAGGCGGAGGCAACTCAAATCGGGACCTGCTTTTGGATAATGGAGATTGTTCTGGTTCAGCCACGCAAGCTGGTAACAGGGATTTCAATGAAAATGGTAGTGATGAGAATCGAACCGTGGAGGAATTGGAACAGTATGCCGTTTATAAGTCCAAGGATACCACTGCAACGTTCAATAACAGTCTAAAAGTTGCAGAGGAGATCAGGGAGGGAGCTACTAAAACCTTAACCGATTTAAATCGCCAAGGTGAACAGATCAGGAAGACGTATAATGTGGCTCTCAATATTGATCATGATCTAAGCATTGTAAGTTTCGATTCAGGGTTTTTATTGAGTATTATATAGCAGATTTTTGTTTATTAGTATTATTACTGGAATCCACATGGGGATAATGCCAGTCCCCTATAGGCATAATAATCTATGTTACTGGAGCTTTAGGTATGACTTGTATCATTAGACGTTTCGTTGGGAATTGAAACCTGTATGAGCTTAAAATGTGTAATTGTTATATGAACCCTGAGTTATATAGATCAGGGTGCTGGATCCTCTGCTTTCACTATACATTTTATCTGTTTTCGCAAGATTTTCTATGTTTTTTTTTAGAGTTGGGGCAGTTTAGCGCGAGGGTTTTAACAACCTATCATTAATCTCTTAGGTTACGGTTTGTATTTTTTCTGGCAAGTTTTCAGAACATTGTCTCGAGAACGTTGCTTCATAGGAGAGTATGTTATAATTTATGTTTAGTCTTTCTCTTAAAACAGAGTTTGTAATATCGGTTGTGATTTGACTGTAGAACTTTGCATCATGAGTAAATTGATATTTCGGCTAAGTTCTTGGCATTCATGCCTTTTAATTGAATAGTGTTCATTATCTGTTGAGTGACAATATTCAATTCATGTATTATGATGAGGTCCTGCCATGAATTGAACATTTCAGTTCTGTTTACCTCAATTCATTTCTTTGTTTACATTTACCTGTAATTTCAAGTTCATTTCATTATCGTCTTCTTTTGCAATGATATATTTCTGAATATGAGCAGTTCTTCAATAATGGAAAATATTTTCATGCATCGGTTTATTAATCGAGGCTTATCATTTTTCTACAAGGGTTTTACATCATTGTATGTCTATAAAATTATATGCTGTATTATTACTGATATGTATTTTATCCATACAGTTTAACTGTCATTTTATTTTAGAATCAATTTGTATAAGTTCTATGTTCCGCCTTTCCATTAGTACTATATATTCTCAAATATAAAACAGTGCTTCGGTTAATGGTTGATATTACCGTGGTCGGTTTATGATTTGATATTATCATGGTTCTGTGAATAGTTTTCACATTATTGTGGGTCTATTGAATGGTTTTAGTATTATTTTTGATTATACCCTTTCCAAAACTGGTTGAACTGGTTGTATGGTTTCTTGGTACCGAAATTCAATCTTAATGATCATCCTGTCTTTTTCTCATTGTTTGTATTCATGAATAGCACTATTAATGATCCTCCTCCCTAATTACCCTTTTCCCCAAAATTAAATCCTCTCTTTTCTTTCTCCCTCAAAATAAAACAAAAAAAAGGGAATTCGTAGTAACAGTAATTTACTCTCTCTCTTTTTTATATTTTTTTGAAAAAAAATCCATTTTATTTATACATGTTTTAAGCGCAATAATCTATTCCGTTCCCTGCGAGGAGGGATTGTTTTGCCCGTGGATTGAATGCGAGATTTGGCACTGGTGGTTCGATGGTGGCTTCGTGCGTACATTTCTGCGAAATAGGGCACCCGAATTCGAGAACAATACCAAAAGCCCTAGCCTTAGCCGCCGCACAGCTCGTCAACCCTGCAGTGTGTTCGAGTACAAGGGAAAGTACATCTACAGTTTTGTTTTAATTCACTTAGTTAATGTTTTGAAGTGTTAGCTTTATCTAAGTTTTGATTTTTAAGTACATCTACAGTTTTGTTTTAATTTACTTAGTTTATGTTTTCAACTGTTAGCTTTATATAAGTTTTGTCTTTTATTATTTTTTCAAAATGTTAGTTTCATGTTTTTTTTACGTTAATATTTTTTTATTCATTTATTATGATTTAGAGTATTATTTTTGCATATATAAAATGCAATGAGACTGCCCAAATCCAGACGGTTTCAAGAAGTGATGGAAGCAGCTTTTATTCATAGGGTCCGGGGTTTATAACTCAGAAAAATAATACATATATACATTATGAAAAACTGAAAAATATAATAATACATTAAAAGTTAAGTAATTGTTTGACTGTTTTTAATTGCTTTTCTTTTTGTGCTCTTTCCGCCATTGTTTTCAAACTTTCTCAATTTTTTTACTAAATATATAACCTATGTTAACTTTTGAAAATGTTAATCTTTTATATATGACCTATGTTAACGTTTTAAAATGTAAAACTTTTTAAAATGTAAAACTTTAATATATAACCTATGTTAACATTTTATTAAAATGTTAATTTTTATATATGACCTATGTTAACATTTTAAAATTTTAATTTTTATATATGATAGTGTTAAACATTTAAATAAATGTTAACACTAACATTGACATTTAATGATTTATTAATGTTTAATATTTAAATTTATTTTAATGTTACTTTAAGACTTTGTTAATGTTTAATATTTAAATTAACTTTAATGTTAATGTTTAAATTATAAAGGTAATAATGTTTATTTTGTTTAAATGCTTCGGTTAAAGGTTAATGTTTATAATTTATTATAATTTTTAATATTATAAGTTTATCATTAATGTTTTATGTTTACTTTTAATGTTCATATTTTAATGTTTACGGTTTAAATTTACATTCATGCTAATGTTACTTACCATATGATTTGAAAACCATAAAATATAATTTTACATTTGAAAGTCATTCAAATAAATTATAAATATAAATTTAATAAATAATTTTTTATATTTGATTTTATTGAGGAAATATTAATTTTATTATTAATTTTTTTATATAATAATTTGGAGTGTTTTTTATTTTTAACATACAAAATTTAAACGAATTCTATTTCTTTTAATTTCAGGATAAATTTTAATAAACACTAATCATTGTTATTAATTATCATTATTAATTTTTTTATAAAAAAAATAAAAAAGAAATTAATAATATAAATAAAACTTAAGTTTACTTTAAAAAATTAAGTTTTTTATATCATATGTTTTAAATATAAATTTAGGAAAATAAAATATTAAAAAGGTTTATAAGTAATACAATCTTTATTATTTTTTTTATTAAAAGTATATGAGATGTGTAATTACCCTTTTTCCCAAAATTAAATCCTCTCTTTTCTTTCTCCCTCAAAACAAAACAAAAAAAGGGAATTAGTAGGGGCAGCAATTTACTCTCTCTCTCTCTTTTTTTATATATTTTTTTGAAAAAAAATCCATTTTATTTATATATGTTTTAAGTGCAATCATCTAACCTTTTTTCTTAATAAGTATGGCATCACTCCATATCCTTGTAATTTACTCTCTCTTTTTTTATATTTTTTTGAAAAAAAATCCATTTTATTTATATATGTTTTAAGCGCAATCATCTAACCTTTTTTTTTAATAAGTATGGCATCACTCCATATCCTTTATGAGGTCAAGGAAATGAAGGCAATAGTAAGTGGAAAGTTTGGATAAAGTTGGTTATATAATATTGAAAAATTATGATATTATAATAAAATTTATTTATATATTAACAATATATATTAAAAAAATGTACTTATATATTAATAATATAAATAGTAAAGAAGGGATGTATTTTTATGATTAACAATTTTATCATATGTTTTATAAATATATGAGTTGTAAATGAATTAGTTTGTGTGGAGTTTAGTTCAATCAAGGTTATAAGTTAGAATTTTATGGAGAAAAGTTGAGGATGAGCGATACCTTTAGAAGAATTAAACTAGTGATAGCATATTGAGAAGATTTTCTTTGACTTATCTTAGATTGATAAAATTGTAATTTCGTTAATTTTTATTGTTGTTTTAATCATGACAATGTGAATTCTATTATGATAGAATTTTTTTTATGTTTATCATGGTTATACTCCTTTTAATCTTGGTATTGTGAATATCATGAATTAAGTATTTTAATACTTATCATGAATTCAATACAAAAGCCAAGGTTGATTTTGTTTTTCTTAGTTTTGTTTTCTTAAAATAATTCTTTATTATTATAAAATTTAACTCATTTTAAATAACTATGTATTTAAAAAAATATAAATTGGAACAAACCACACTAACCCAGACGTACCATATGATTTGAAAACCATAAAATATAGTTTTACATTTGAAAGTCATTCAAATAAATTACAAATATAAATTTAATAAATAATTTTTTATATTAGATTTTATTTAGGAAATATTAATTTTTTTATATAACAATTTGGAGTGTTTTTTATTTTTAACATACAAAATTTAAATGAATTCTATTTCTTTTAATTTCAGGATAAATTTTAATAAACACTAATCATTATTATTAATTATTATTATTAATTTTTTTATAATTAAAAAAAAAATGAAATTACTAATATAAATAAAACTTAAAGTTTACTTTAAAAAATTAAGTTTTTTATTTCATATGTTTTAAATATTAATTTAGGAAAATAAAATATTAAAAGGGTTTAAAAATATAAATTTGGTAGTATAAGTAATACAATATTTATTATTCTTTTATTAAAAGTGTATGAGATGTGTAATTTTTTTTATGCTTACTCTAGCTTTGACACATCTTTCCTAAAATAAAAATAAAAATTTCATTAAATTAAGAAATAATGTCACCTATAATGAGAACAAAAAAATCTACATATGTTTGGTTCATTTTAATTAAAAACGTTATTGGACCAATAGAACGTTATTGGACCAATAGGTGCATTAGAAAAACCTATATATGATAGAGATATCCATTCCTTTTGTGCTCAATCGATAACATATTTTGATGGAAGAATTATAAACCATATTTCATTTTTTTAAATATATATATATATATATATATATATATATATATATATATATATATATATATATATATATATATATATATATATATATATATATATATATATATATTATTCTAAAATTGTTTGCATTCCCACTAAACAAAACAAATAAATTTAAATCAATTCCTTGGGTTCACCAATTGCTTTGGTTTATAATATTAAACTCTTGGGTTTATTAGTTTTTTTGGTTTATAATATGAATAATCGATCAATGTCATCCATGATCAAATGACACATTATGACAAACATTGTATCAATATGAAAATCACCCATGGCCAACCATGGTCATAGTTGGTCCAACGTCGCATTGTGACAACAATTGTCTCAATGTTTAAATCAATTCTCTTGGGTTCACCAATTCCTTTTGGTTTATAATTTGTTGGGTAATGGTTGTCCCTTAGGTTCACCAATTCCTTTGGTTTATAATATTAAACCCTTGGGTTTATTAGTTCTTTTGGTTTATAATATGAATAATCGACATTCTACGAACATTGTATCCAATATGAAAATCACCCATGACCAACCATGATGCGTACCTCCTCCAATGTCCGCATTGTGACAACAATTGTCTCAATGTTTAAATCAATTCCCTTGGGTTCACCAATTCCTTTTGGTTTATAATTTGTTGGGTAGTATCCTCTCTTTTCTTTCTCCCTCAAAATAAAACAAAAAAAAGGGAATTCGTAGGAACAATAATTTACTCTCTCTCTTTTTTATATTTTTTTGAAAAAAAATCCATTTTATTTATATATTTTTTAAGCGCAGTAATCTATTCGTTCCACTGCCCGGAGAGAGTTGTTTTGCCGTGGATTGAATACGAATTTGCTTTTGATGGTTGTTGGTAGCTACGTCGCATTACATTTTACGCGAAATAGGAGCACCGGTCGAGAACAATACCAAAAGCCCTAGCCTTAGCCGCCTTACCACGGCTCGTCAACCTATGAGCGTGTTCGAGTACGAGGTAAGTACATCTACGATTTTGTTTTTAATTCACTTAGTTAATGTTTTGAAGTGTTAGCTTGATCTAAGTTTTGATTTTTAAGTACATCTACAGTTTTGTTTTAATTTACTTAGTTTATGTTTTCAACTGTTAGCTTTATATAAGTTTTGTCTTTTATTATTTTTTCAAAATGTTAGTTTCATGTTTTTTTTACGTTAATATTTTTTTATTCATTTATTATGATTTAGAGTATTATTTTTGCATATATAAAATGCAATGAGACTGCCCAAATCCAGACGGTTTGAAGAAGTGATGGAAGCAGCTTTTATTCATAGGGTCCGGGGTTTATAACTCAGAAAAATAATACATATATACATTATGAAAAACTGAAAAATATAATAATACATTAAAAGTTAAGTAATTGTTTGACTGTTTTTACTTGCTTTTCTTTTTGTGCTCTTTCCGCCATTGTTTTCAAACTTTCTCAATTTTCTTACTAAATATATAACCTATGTTAACTTTTGAAAATGTTAATCTTTTATATATGACCTATGTTAACATTTTAAAATGTAAAACTTTTTAAAATGTAAAACTTTAATATATAACCTATGTTAACATTTTATTAAAATGTTAATTTTTATATATGACCTATGTTAACATTTTAAAATTTTAATTTTTATATATGATAGTGTTAAACATTTAAATAAATGTTAACACTAACATTGACATTTAATGATTTATTAATGTTTAATATTTAAATTTATTTTAATGTTACTTTAAGACTTTGTTAATGTTTAATATTTAAATTAACTTTAATGTTAATGTTTAAATTATAAAGGTAATAATGTTTATTTTGTTTAAATGCTTCGGTTAAAGGTTAATGTTTATAATTTATTATAATTTTTAATATTATAAGTTTATCATTAATGTTTTATGTTTACTTTTAATGTTCATATTTTAATGTTTACGGTTTAAATTTACATTCATGCTAATGTTACTTACCATATGATTTGAAAACCATAAAATATAATTTTACATTTGAAAGTCATTCAAATAAATTATAAATATAAATTTAATAAATAATTTTTTATATTTGATTTTATTTAGGAAATATTAATTTTATTATTAATTTTTTTATATAATAATTTGGAGTGTTTTTTATTTTTAACATACAAAATTTAAACGAATTCTATTTCTTTTAATTTCAGGATAAATTTTAATAAACACTAATCATTGTTATTAATTATCATTATTAATTTTTTTATAAAAAAAATAAAAAAGAAATTAATAATATAAATAAAACTTAAGTTTACTTTAAAAAATTAAGTTTTTTATATCATATGTTTTAAATATAAATTTAGGAAAATAAAATATTAAAAAGGTTTATAAGTAATACAATCTTTATTATTTTTTTTATTAAAAGTATATGAGATGTGTAATTACCCTTTTTCCCAAAATTAAATCCTCTCTTTTCTTTCTCCCTCAAAACAAAACAAAAAAAGGGAATTAGTAGGGGCAGTAATTTACTCTCTCTCTCTCTTTTTTTATATATTTTTTTGAAAAAAAATCCATTTTATTTATATATGTTTTAAGTGCAATCATCTAACCTTTTTTTTTAATAAGTATGGCATCACTCCATATCCTTGTAATTTACTCTCTCTTTTTTATATTTTTTTGAAAAAAAATCCATTTTATTTATATATGTTTTAAGCGCAATCATCTAACCTTTTTTTTTAATAAGTATGGCATCACTCCATATCCTTTCAATGAAGGCAATAGTAAGTGGAAAGTTTGGATAAAGTTGGTTATATAATATTGAAAAATTATGATATTATAATAAAATTTATTTATATATTAACAATATATATTAAAAAAATGTACTTATATATTAATAATATAAATAGTAAAGAAGGGATGTATTTTTATGATTAACAATTTTATCATATGTTTTATATATATATGAGTTGTAAATGAATTAGTCTGTGTGGAGTTTAGTTCAATCAAGGTTATAAGTTAGAATTTTATGGAGAAAAGTTGAATATTGGAGATACCTTTAGAAGAATTAAACTAGTGATAGCATATTGAGAAGATTTTCTTTGACTTAGCTTAGATTGATAAAATTGTAATTTCGTTAATTTTTATGTTGTTTTAATCATGACAATGTGAATTCTATTGTGATAGAATTTTTTTTATGTGTATCATGGTATTGTGAATATCATGAATTAAGTATTTTAATACTTATCATGAATTGAATACAAAAGCCAAGGTTGATTGTGTTTTTTTTAGTTTTGTTTTCTTAAAATAATACTTTATTATTATAAAAATTAACTCATTTTAAATAACTATGTATTTAAAAAAATATAGATTGGAGCAAACCGCACTAACCCGAACGTACCATATGATTTGAAAACCATAAAATATAGTTTTACATTTGAAAGTCATTCAAATAAATTATAAATATAAATTTAATAAATAATTTTTTATATTAGATTTTATCTAGGAAATATTAATTTTATTATTAATTTTTTTATATAACAATTTGGAGTGTTTTTTATTTTTAACATACAAAATTTAAACGAATTCTATTTCTTTTAATTTCAGGATAAATTTTAATAAACACTAATCATTATTATTAATTATCATTATTAATTTTTTTATAATAAAAAAAAAAAATAATAATAATATAAATAAAACTTAAAAGTTTACTTTAAAAAATTAAGTTTTTTATATAATATGTTTTAAATATTAATTTAGGAAAATAAAATATTAAAAAGGTTTAAAAATATAAATTTGGTAGTATAAGTAATACAATCTTTATTATTTTTTTTATTAAAAGTGTATGAGATGTGTAATTATTTTTATGCTTACTCTAGCTTTGATACATCTTTCCTAAAATAAAAATAAAAAATTCATTAAATTAAGAAATAATGTCACCTATAATGAGAACGAAAAAAATTACATATGTTTGGTTCATTTTAATTAAAAACGTTATTGGACCAATAGATGCATTAGAAAAACCTATATGATAGAGATATCTAATTCCTTTTGTGCTCAATCAATAACATATTTTGATGGAAGAATTATAAACCATATTTCTCATTTTTAAATATATATATATATATATATATATATATATATATATATATACTAATTATTCTAAAATGTTTCATTCCCTAAACAAAACAAATAATTTAAATCAATTCCCTTGGGTTCACCAATTCCTTTGGTTTATAATATTAAACCCTTGGGTTTATTAGTTCTTTTGGTTTATAATATGAATAATCGATCAATGTCATCCATGATCAAATGTCACATTCTCACAAATATTGTCTCAATATGAAAATCACCCATGGCCAACCCTGGTCATAATTGGTCCAATGTCGCATTGTGACAACAATTGTCTCAATGTTTAAATCAATTTATCTTGGGCTCACCAATTCCTTTGGTTTATAATTTTTTGGGTAATGGTTGTCCCTTGGGTTCACCAATTCCTCTGGTTTATAATATTAAACCCTTGGGTTTATTAGTTTTTTGGTTTATAATATGAATAATCGACATTCTGACGAACATTGTATCAATATGAAAATCACCCATGGCCAACCATGGTCATAGTTGGTCCAATGTCGCATTGTGACAACAATTGTCTCAATGTTTAAATCAATTCCCTTGGCTTCACCAATTCCTTTTGGTTTATAATTTGTTGGGTAGTGGTTGTCCCTTGGGTTCACCAATTCCTTTAGTTTATAATATTAAACCCTTGGGTTTATTAGTTCTTTTGGTTTATAATATGAATAATCAATCAATGTCATCTCAAATGTCACATTCTGACAAATATTGTCTCAATATGAAAATCATCCATGGCCAACCCTAGTCGTAGTTGGTCCAACATCGTATTGTGACAACAATTGTCTCAATGTTTAAATCAATTCCCTTGGGTTCACCAATTCCATTGGTTTATAATTTTTTTGGTAATGGTTGTCTCTTGGGTTCACCAATTCCTTTGGTTTATAATATTAAACCCTTGGGTTTATTAGTTTTTTCGTTTTTTAATATGAATAATCGATCAATGTCATCCATGATCAAATGTCACATTCTGACAAACATCGTATCAATATGAAAATCACCCATGGCCAATCATGGTCATACTTGGTCCAATGTCGCACTGTGACAACAATTGTCTCAATGTTTAAATCAATTCCCTTGGGTTCACCAATTCGTTTGATTTATAATTCTTTGGGTAATGATTTTCCCTTGGGTTCACCAATTCCTTTGGTTTATAATATTAAACCCTTGGGTTTATTAGTTATTTTTGTTTATAATATGAATAATCAATCAATGTCATCCATGATCAAATGACACATTCTGACAAACATTGTCTCAATATGAAAATCACCCATGGCTAAGCATGGTCATAATTGGTCCAATGTCGCATTGTGACAACAACTGTCTCAATGTTTAAATCAATTCCCTTGGCTTCACCAATTACTTTGGTTTATAATATTTTGGATAATGGTTGTCCCTTGGGTTCACCAATTCCTTTGGTTTATAATATTAAACCCTTGGGTTTATTAGTTTACCCATGGCCAACCCTGGTCATAGTTGGTCCAATGTCGCATTGTGACAACAATTGTCTCAATGTTTAAATCAATTCCCTTGGGTTCACCAATTCCTTTGGTTTATAATATTAAACCCTTGGGTTTATTAGTTCTTTTGGTTTATAATATGAATAATCGATCAATGTCATCCATCATCAAATTGTCTCAATATGAAAATCACCCATGGCCAACCATGGTCATAGTTGGTCGAACGTCGCATCGTGACAACAATTGTCTCAATGTTTAAATCAATTCCCTTGGGTTCACCAATTCCTTTCGTTTATAATTTGTTGGGTAATGGTTTTCCCCTGGGTTCACCAATTTTGTTTGCATTATTAAACCCTTGGGTTTATTAGTTCTTTTGGTTTATAATATAAATAATCGATCAATGTCATCCATGATCAAATTGATCAAATGTCACATTCTGACAAACATTGTCTCAATATGAAAATGACCCATGGCCAGCCATGGTCATAGTTGGTCGAACGTCGCATTGTGACAACAACTGTCTCAATGTTTAAATAAATTCCCTTGGGTTCACCAATTCCTTAGGTTTATAATTTGTTGGGTAATGGTTTTCCCTTGGGTTCACAAATTCCTTTGGTTTATAATATTAAACCCTTGGGTTTATTAGTTCTTTTGGTTTAGAATATAAATAATCGATCAATGTCATCCATGATCAAATGTCACATTCTGACAAACATTGTCTCAATATGAAAATCACCCATGGCCAACCATGGTCATAGATGGTCGAACGTCACATTGTGACAACAATTGTCTCAATGTTTAAATCAATTCCCTTGGGTTCACCAATTCCTTTAGTTTATAATTTGTTGGGTAATGGTTTTCCTTTGGGTTCACCAATTCCTTTGGTTTATAATATTAAACCCTTGAGTTTATTAGTTCTTTTGGTTTATAATTGTCTCAATGTTTAAATCAATTCCCTTGGGTTAACCAATTCCTTTGGTTTATAATTTGTTGGGTAATGGTTTTCCCTTGGGTTCACCAATTCCTTTGGTTTATAATATTAAACCCTTGGGTTTATTAGTTCTTTTGGTTTATAATATGAATAATCAATCAATGTCATCCACGATCAAATGTCACATTCTGACAAACATTGTCTCAATATGAATATCACCCATGGCCAACCATGGTCATAGTTGGTTGAACTTCGCATTGTGACAACAATTGTCTGAATATTTAAATCAATTCCCTTGGGTACACCAATTCCATTGGTTTATAATATTAAACCCTTGGGGTCATTAGTTCTTTTGGTTTATAATATGAATAATCGATCAATGTCATCGATGATCAAATGTCTCATTGTGAGAACAATTGTCTCAATGTTTAAATAAATCCCCTTGGGTTCACCAATTCCTTTGGTTTATAATATTAAACCCTTGGGTTTATTAGTTCTTTTGGTTTATAATATGAATAATCGATCAATGTCATCCATGATCAACTGTCACATTATGAAAAATATTGTCTCAATATGAAAATCACTCATGGCCAACCATGGTCATAGTTGGTTGAAAGTCGCATTGTGACAACAATTGTCTCAATGTTTAAAACAACTCCCTTGGGTTCGCCAATTCCTTTGGTTTATAATATTCAACCCTTGGGTTTAATAGTTCTTTTGGTTTATAATATGAATAATCGGTCAATGTCATCCATCATCAAATTATCTAAATATGAAATCAGCCATGGCCAACCATGGTCATACTTGGTCCAATGTCGCATTGTGACAACAATTGTCTCAATGTTTAAATGAATTTCCTTGGGTTCACCAATTCCTTTGGTTTATAATTTTTTGGGTAATGGTTTTCCCTTGGGTTCACCAATTCCTTTGGTTTATAATATTAAACCCTTAGGTTTATTACTTCTTTTGGTTTATAATATAAATAGTCGATCAATGTCATCCATGATCAAATGTCACATTCTGACAAACATTGTCTCAATATGAAAATCACCCATGGCCAACCATGGTCATGCTTTTGTCAACATCGCATCAGACAACAATTGTCTCAATGTTTAAATAAATTCCTCAATGTCTCACCAATTCCTTAAAGTTTATAATTTGTTGGGTGATGGTTGTCCCTTGGGTTCACCAATTCCTTTGGTTTGTAATATTAAACCCTTGGGTTTATTAGTTCTTTTGGTTTATAATATGAATAATCGATCAATGTCATCCATGACCAAATGTCACATTCTGACAAATATTGTCTTAATATGAAAACCACCCATGGCCAACCTTGTTCATAGTTGGTCCAACGTCGCTTTGTGAGAGCAATTGTCTCAATGTTTAAATCAATTCCCTTGGGTTCACCAATTCCTTTGGTTTATAATTTTTTGGGTAATGGTTTTCCCTTGGGTTCACCAATTGATTCTCTTTATAGTATTAAACTCTTGGGTTTTTTAATCTCTATTGTTTTTAATATTGCCCTCATAGTTGGTCGAACTCATTACATCATGGATAAATAATTGTCTCAATATTTAAATCAATTCTCTTGCTCACTCTAATTCCTTGGTTTATAATATGTTCCTTGGGGTCATTAGTTCTTTTGGTTTATAATATGAATAATCGATCAATGTAATCCATGATCAAATGTCGCATTGTGAGAACAATTGTCTCAATGTTTAAATCAATCCCCTTGGGTTCACCAATTCCTTTGGTTTATAATATTAAACCCTTGTGTTTATTAGTTCTTTTAGTTTATAATATGAATAATCGATCAATGTCATCCATGATCAAATGTCACATTCTGACAAATATTGTCTCAATATGAAAATCACTCATGGCCAACCATGGTCATAGTTGGTCGAACGTCGCATTGTGACAACAATTGTCTCAATGTTTAAATCAACTCCCTTGGGTTCACCAATTCCTTTGGTTTATAATATTAAACCCTTGGGTTTATTAGTTCTTTTGGTTTATAACATGAATAATCGATCAATGTCATCCATGATCAAATTATCGAATGTAAATCATGCATGACCAACCATGGTCTACTTGAATCGATAATAGCATTGTGACAACAATTGTCTGAATGTTTAAATGAATTCCCTTGGGTTCACCAATTCCTTTGGTTTATAATTTGTTCGGTAATGGTTTTCCCTTAGGTTCACCAATTCCTTTGGTTTATAATATTAAACCCTTGGGTTTATTAGTTCTTTTGGTTTATAATATAAATAATCGATCAATGTCATCCATGATCAAATGTCACATTCTGAAAAACATTGTGTAAATATGAAAATCACCCATGGCCAACCATGGTCATAGTTGGTCGAACATCGCATTGTGACAACAATTGTCTCAATGTTTAAATAAATTCCCTTGGGTTCACCAATTCCTTAGGTTTATAATTTTTTGGGTAATGGTTTTCTCTTGGGTTCACCAATTCCTTTGGTTTATAATATTAAACCCTTGGGTTTATTAGTTCTTTTGGTTTATAATATAAATAATCGATAAATGTCATCCATGATCAAATGTCACATTCTGACAAATATTGTCTTAATATGAAAATCACCCATGGCCAACCTTGGTCATAGTTGGTCCAACGTCGCTTTGTCACAACAATTGTCTCAATGTTTAAATCAATTCCCTTGGGTTCACCAATTCCTTTGGTTTATAATTTTTTGGGTAATGGTTTTCCCTTGGGTTCACCAATTGATTTGGTTTATAGTATTAAACTCTTGGGTTTTTTAATCTCTATTGTTTTTAATATTTCCCTTAGCCTTATTCATACCTTGGGTTTTTAATATTTATCCCTTAGGTCCACTGACTCCTTTGGTTTATAATATTAAACCCTTGGGTTTATTAGTTCTTTTGGTTTATATTTTTAATCACACATTCGGTTTATTACTCTCTTATGTTTAAAATGCTAATTCTCAGGGTTTGTTAATTTCTTAGATTTTTCAGTTTAAAATATTAATTCTTGGGGTTTATTAATCTTTATTGTTTATAATATTCATCCGTTAGGTTTATCATATTTATCCCTTGGGTTCGCTGGTTCCTTTGCTTTATAGCATTAAACCCTTGGGTTCGCTGGTTCCTTTGCTTTATAACATTAAACCCTTGGGTTTATTAGTTCTTTTGGTTTATAATGTTAATAATCTCGTTGGTTTATTAATATCTTATGTTTAAAATACTGATTCTTATGGATTATTAATTTATTAGGTTTTTTAGTTTAAAATATCAATTTTTACGGTTTATTCATCTCTTGTGTTTTTAATATTGATCCCTTATGTTTATAATATTTATCCCTTGGGTTCACCAATTCCTATGGTTTATAATATTTAAACCTTTGGTTTATGATGACATTGGGTTTGTATTATTAATTATCTCTTGGGTTTATTAATATCTTCACTTTAAAATAATAATTGTTAGGGTTTATTAATCTCTTAGGTTGTTGGTTTTTAAATATTTTTTCATATGGTTTATTACTCTCTTGAGTTTAATATTATTAATATATTAATATATATTATAAATAAATATTCAAATATTTATTAATAATGATTATTAGTAATATTATAATAATATTATTAATAATATAACCAACTATGATATAATATATATTATTAATATATTATTAGTTCTTTTGGTTTATTAATAATATAACCATCTATGATATTAATATATATAAAAAAAATTAAAATATTATATATGATTTATATTATTTTTATATTAATAAATATTATATATATTTCAAGTTAATTTATAATAGGTATATAGTTAATATTATTAATATATTAATAAATATTTTTAATATATATTATTAATACTTATTATAATATTAATAATATATATAAAATATTTTTGTATATATTAATAATATTATAATATTACTAATAATCATTATAAATAAATATTTAAATATTTATTAATAATGATTATTAGTAATATTATAATATTACTAATAATCATGATAAATAAATATTCAAATATTTATTAATAATGATTATTAGTAATATTATAATATTATTAATTATATAAACAACTATGATATAATATATATTATTAATATATTATTAATTTTTTTGGTTTATTAATAATATAACCATCTATGATATTAATATATAAATAAATATTAAATTATTATATATTATTAATATTATTTTTATATTAATATATATTATATATATTTCAAGTTAATTTATAATATGTTTATACTTAATATTTTTAATATATTAATAAATAATTTTAATAAATAATTTTAATATATATTATTAATACTTGTTATAATATTATTAATATATATAAAATATTTTGTGATTTTAATCATATTTAATATATTTAATATATTAATATTCTTATTAATATATAATATATATATATTTCAAGTTAATATAATAAAATTATTATATATAATATTTATTTATTGATATATAAATTAATGTGATGGGTAGTGGATATAGGCCTATCGGCGTATATCAACCACATTGGTAAATGTGGTTGTAAATATATTTTATATACGCCTATCGGCGTATATCAACCACATTAGTTTTTACTAATGTGGTTGTGCTAGTATAATATTAAGTTATAATTTTTTTTAAATATTAAATTTTATTTTATTATATTTTAATATTAAATTTAATATAAACAATCATCATGAAATTTTTTAATAAAAGACTCAAGTGTGTATTATCAAACACTCTATGTGAAAATTTAAACAAAGTATTTCTCTTTCATCATTTAAGCACTGAATTCATTTTGAAAATGTTGGAAGATTAACATTGTATAATCAATAATAGTGAAAATTTTTATTGAAAAAATTAAACAATTCCACATTAGATTAACAAACTACTTTTAAATTCTACCAATTTACTATGCCATTTGTCAAATTTAATGTCATGAACCAAAAAAAAGAAATTGAAACTTAGAAAGTAATTAATTTGTGAAAAAAACATGAACAAGATGAAGTGAAGTTTAAAGCACTCGTTCATAAAACTTTAATTAGGAATGTATAGATAAAGGCGACTATCTTTGTCTCACATTCATTTATAAGTAGACAATTAGTATGGTAAACCATCATATTTTATTTTAAATTGCTTCAATCACTTATATTATAGTAATACTTAAGTTTATATTAATATTATTATATTATAGTAATATATATTAGGTTTTAATAATAGTTTTTAAATTATATTTTTAAAATTATGTTTTAACATTAATATAGTTTTTTTCTATATATATGAAACGATTGAATCCTCACATTTTTTATTTCTAAAATAAAAATAAAAATTCTTTAACTATAAAATTATTGAATATCAAAAAATAATTGACAAATATTTTTTTTTCAATTTATTAAATAATGATATACAATAAGACATTCATCAATTTCTACATATCATAAATCCTTATAGCAACAATTTCAATTATATAATAAATATAATTATATAAATAAAAAATAATAAGGCTATTGTTATTTATATAGTTATTAATAATCACAAATATTTGTCTTTAACCAAATACATATGTGATGGTGGTGTATATATGTTTATGGCAAAGACATTGGTAAATGTGGTTGTAGATATATTTTATATAGGCTTATCGGCGTGTATCATCACATTGATAAAAGTGATTGTGCTAGTTGTAGGTATACAACAGTGATAAAAATTAGCATTTCAGTTCAGAAATTCGACATTCGAGTTCAAGTTTTTTCTTCATCCTTAGTGTTTTCTTAAAAAAAGTGTTTTTTTTAAATATCAGCTATAAGAAATATTTTTTGTCTCTTCTTGTTTGATGTTCACACCACAAGATATAAATTCTATGTTATTGAGACATATATTGCAAGCAATTTTTTCCCTTAACAAAGTTATTATTTTTTGATGAAGTTATTCAGTGTTGTTATTTTTTGATGAAGTTATTCATTGTTGAAGGATATTTGAAATGGTACAGAGAGAAAAAATAATAGAAATATGGCCACCAAAACTTTCAAATGGAAGGCATAATAGAGCCTAAAGGATTTCAAATTGCGAATTTTAACAAAGAGACTATAGATAAACTTTATGGTTAAAATACTAAGATATCAGAGATGTTTGTATCCAATTATGATAATGAAAATACCACAGTAGGAGATACTTCCATCCAAATCACAAAGAAATATCTTTCTACAACTACATACCTACAAATGATAGGAGAGAAATATCCCAAGGGACAACACTTCAAGGAAAAGGGATGGAACTATTTTATGGAAAAACGAAGAAATGGTGCATTTGGAAAATGAGAACTAATTCCAAGGGAATGGATTAATTATCCATAAGATGAGTTGGTCCTCATCATTCAAAAGTATTTTACTTGTGATGTGAGGTACAACATAGTGCATTTATACCATATCAAGCTTCTCTAGTACATAAAAGGTGACATTAAACTAGATCTCCCTGATTTCTTTTCTAAGAGTTTATTAAACATGATTGAAGGGGTAAGAAGAAGAACATAACACAAAGAGGTTAGTTATTATCATCAAGGATTAATTAAGATCCTTATTGAGTATCAATTGAAAAATAGAGAAGAGACATGCGAAAGTATTTTGGAAAAAAATAATTTTGTGGAAATTCATAAGGAAGAAGAGTTAGTTGCAAATGAGGAAGCCTTTGAACAATTTCATCTTTCCACGGATATCATGCAGTCACCGAAGAACTATATGAGGAAGCCTTTGAACAATTGCATCTTTCCAGTCATATCATGCAGTCACCATTATACCGAAGAACTATATCAAAGAATAAGCGAACTATATCAAAGAATAAGTGAGAAGCCATAAGCATTGAGAGAGAGATATCCTTCATATCTTTCCCAAGAAGTAAAGGAAAAATCTGATATTGGAGCCTTCTAAGTAAGACCAAAACATTGATGCGTAAATTCTGGAAGACTTTCCCCTTGTTACACCTCAACAATGACATCATGAACTTATTGAGAAGCTAGAAAAAGAAGCACAATAAAAACATAGGGAACTCGAAAAATATTCTTGGTGTGAAGATTCTTGGATTGAGGAATCATCATCGTACTCAACATATGCAAAGAATATCCAAAGGGTTTATGAAGAGGGTCACTTTGAACCATAAAATGTTCAGAAAGAAGAAAATGCAAAGAAGATCAAAGGGGTCTCTGAAGAGGTTCATGGTGAGTAAAATACCAAGAAAATAAAGGAATTAAATACAAAGCTCCAAGGGACTGAAATAATAGAGATACATTTCAAAAAGGAAAATAAATTGTATAATGAATAAAACGGCAAGATTTGTAAAAAGAACAAGTGGTTGAAGAAGGTAATGAAGAAATTGTAAACACAAAACATCTCCATTTCAAAACAATCATACAGGTGGAAAAAAGAGATGAAGCAATTGTTGTACATATATGATACACAAAAGCTTAAAAGTGAAATTTACAAAGGAGAAGAAAAGGGGCAAGAGAGGATTGATATAATTTTATAAGAGGCTGAGATACATGCTTCTACATCAGGAGGCAGATCAACAGGAAGAACAATAGGGAGATCAACATGCAGAGCTAGAAGATCCAAAACACCAAGACAAGCATGAGGACATGCTTATGGATCAGGAAGGGGGAAATGATAGCCCTTAGTTTTGACCCTTTTTTACCATACATATTATACATTTTTACATCCCTTACCACTATAGCATGATCATATTGGTCATATTTTCTCCTCTTTTTGCACATTAAGGTAAGATAATAATTTCCTTCAATTTGTAGAATTTTTAGTAAAAATTGAGCATTAAATTTCTTTTTGGTAGAAAGAGAATTTCCTATAATGAATCTATTTAAATCGTATGTGTAGGATAGTCGGGAATGAAATGAAGGTATATTCAAGAAGTACATGAACTAAGGATGGATAGAATACTATTGGTACTTTCCATATGAGTCAAAACACACTCGGTCAAAGTTGGTCAAACTTAACGAGTCACTCAGGAAATCCCATGATTTAGGGGAAGTTTTGTGATTTTGTTGTATCTTCCCATTTTTTTGCAAAAAAGGGATGAATTTCACCCTATGAGTTGGAATATCACACTTGTTATTGGTCAACACCATTATAGCTGATTTTTTTACATTCTTAGCCTATTTAAGCACATCTAATAAGAAGTTATGGACACATTATTATCATTGTGATTACTCTCTTTCTGAATACATTTGAAGACTTTCCTTATATTTCTTATGCATCATTGTTGTGGGAATTGATGTAGCTGATTTTATTAAGGCGTACCAAGCAAAGGTGGAGGGCACCCACTCTAATCTAAGTACACTATTTTGTTAATTGTTGTGCATAATTGTGAATAAATTGGCATTTTATTTTTCTAAATATTTCTATCATAATATCTTGTGAATATTTTCTATATAAAATTATTAGTATGTCATGATCATTCAGATTTTGGAATTGATCTGCTTTTAGTGACTTGTTTGTATAAGGAAGGAAAACCTCGGTCTCCAAGTTGGAGCCTCTTCATTGTGAACTAAGAATTGAACTCGAATTTATATCTAGGAATTGATCCTTTCTTGCTTTCTTAAATGAAGTGATTTTTTAAATAAGGTGTTATGCTTTACGGTGAACTTGCTTTTGTTGAGAAATAAATCAAAAGGAGGGACAACCAATATCTTTAAGTCAAGAGCCTCTTCCTTGTTACGCCGATAGGCGTACCCGCTCTTGAAATTTGCTACTTTAATGATTTTCTTAATTAATTTTTTTGATCTGATGGTGTAAACTTCAAGATAAGAGTACATGCTTGTCGTTGCCACCACATCAATGGATGAAATTCAGACCACTAACTTTCTTGCATATCTAAATCATATATTTAAACCTTAATTAAATTATTTTTTTACGAAACACAATTAAAAATTTACAGTACAAGTTATTTGTCACCACGTATGAAGATTAGAAAAATAGAATTAAAAATATAAATGCTAAAACTTAAATTATTGAAACGTGGCTGCATTTAAATATTGGATTCCCATGCATTACCTTTTTAAAATTATGATTTTCAAAAATCCTAATGGACCTAATATATTTTCTCTCTATTCATTGGCTTTCATTGATTGCATTTTTATCAAACTGCTAAAATATTAATATCATTTTATAAAAGAAAATAATGGTTTTAAGTTAATTATGGTTTTCAAAAATCCTAATGGCCAAATATATGTGCTATCTATTCACTGGCTTTCATTGATTGCATCTTTATCAAACTACCAAAATATTAACATCATTTTATAATTTATATTTTCAATTTTAAATTCTAATATAAATTATATATTTTAGGTTTAAAATTTCACTATAGTTTATATGATATTAAGTTATAATTTTTTTAATATTTTATTATATTATATTTTAATATTAAATTTAATATAAACAATCATCATGAAAATTTTTAATAAAAGACTCAAATGTGTATTATCAAACACTCTATGTGAAAATTTAAACAATGTATTTCTCTTTCATTATCTAAGCACTGAATTCATTTTAAAAATGTTGGAAGATTAACATTTTATAATCAATAATAGTGAAAAATTTTGTAGAAAAAATTAAGCAATTCCACATTAGATTAACAAACTACTTTTAAATTCTACCAATTTACTATGCCATTTGTCAAATTTAATGTCATGAACCAAAAAAAAGAAATTGAAACTTACACACTAAGTAATTTGTGAAAAAATCATGAACAAGATGAAGTGACGTTTAAAGCACTCATTCATAAAACTTTAATTAGAAATCTAAAGCTAAAGGAGACTATCTTCGTCTCACATTCATTAATGGAAAGCGGGCAGCCCTAGTACATCTTTGACTTTCTGCCTTCGATGATTCTTCTCCATGATACTTTATGTAGTAGGACCGTTGCAATAGATGTAATTCTTAAGATCAGACCAAACTGGAACATTGTGGGGGCGGACGCGGAATACAGGGTAGGGGGATTAAAAGCAGCATGGGATCCTTCCATTTTTAGGCTTAAAGCTTACAAGTTTTTTGGAGGTATTCTACTCTATGGAAATATAAGAGGGTTGGGGGAAAAATTCATATTGTTAATCTATATGTTCCATGTAGAAATCGAGCCTCCTTCTGGGATCGAATGGATCAATCCGGTATATTGATTATCAAATATACAATGATTATTGCGGACTATAATGCTTCTCTCTCGGTGGATGAGTCCTGGGGTGACAGGGCACAGAGGGATCCTTTGGCTGATAAGATTGGAAAAATATTCTTGGATTCGGGCTTCATCAACATCAAGCCATCTCCTCTTGTCCCTACATGGATGAATAGACGCAGTGGCCACAATTTCATCAACAAACGTCTTGACCGAATTATGATGAAGGTTCCTCTCAATATAATGCTGGGAAATGTCAGAACAACGGTTTTCCCTTCATGCTCATATGATCATATGGCTATCTCATTAGCGTGGAAATAGGAGGAAAGGACGAGTGGAGTCCCCTTTAAATTCAACAGAATTTGGTTATAAGATCCAAAATTCAATAAACTGGTGATCGAATTTTGGAATCAGGAGGATAATGTCTCCGGTCTTGATGGATGGAGAAAATTCACAGATAAGCTGCACAAAATAAAATCTATTGTAAAGACTTGGAAAAAGGATAAGAAATCTATTCTTGATAAAGAGCTCAGGGACATTGAAAATAAAATTCAACAAATGTTTAAAAAAATGAAAGATTCGGCGCGTGATTCTTTAACATTTTTCACTCTCAAAATGCTGGAGACAATAAAGGTTGAAATACTAAGGATACAAGAAACAACATGGAAATTAAAAAGCAGAGTGCAATGGTTGAAAGAGGGTGATCTTAATACTATGTTTTTTCACAATTGTGCCAACAGACACAGGAACAAAAACTATATCTGGAATATTAAAGCGGTTGATGACTCGATGAAGTATACAAATTCTGAAATACAGATCGAGGCATTCAAATATTTCTCTGAATTTTATAAATCTGATAATGAGATTGACTCGCTAAATCAAACATGGTTTTTACAACACTTACCAATTATGTTTGACCAGGCAGCAAATGAAATCTTGGAAGAAAAGATAACCAAGAAAGAGATTTAATCAGCTCTAAAGGATTTCACCCAGGACAAAATTCCTGGCTCGAACGGCTGGCCGGTCGAATTTTACTCAAACTTCTATGATTTAATGACAGATGAGATCCTCACAGTGGCTGAACAGATTAGAGTAATGGGTCTTCTTTCTGCTGATATGAATTCAACTTTTCTAACTATCATTGCAAAATCGTCTTCCCCTGAACAATTCTCAGACTATAGGCCTATTGCACTTTGTAATGTGATATACAAGCTAATTCTAAAATAATCAAAAACAGAATCTGAGGAAACTGATTGTCTAGGATTTCAAAAGAGAAATTTGGATTTCTAGGCTGAAGGTCCATGCATGACGCAATCGTGATTTCTGAGGAGGCTCTCCGTTCGATTCACGTAAACAAATTTGAGGCAATCATCATGAATATTGATATTAAGAAGGCATTCGACTCTGAAAATTGGTCTTTTATTCGACTTATTCTCCTCAAGATCGGTTTCTCAATGAGGTATCTCAGGTGGGTTATGGCCCGTATCACCTCTCTGAAATATGCAGTCCTTATAAATGGTATTCTGAATGCATTCTTTGGAGCTGAAAGGGGTCTGAGGCAGGGATGTCCATTATTCCCCCTATTTTTTATTCCAATCATGGACTGCTTCAGCAATGTTATGAAGATGGCAGAGGAATGAAGCTACTTTAATGGTCTACCTTTCTCCCCTTCGGTAACTGTCACGCACTCACTATTTGCTGATGATTTATTAGTATTCAGTATGCTCAATAGAAATCAGTGGTTTTACTTGCACTATATCCTCATCCGATTTCGGCATGGCTCTGGGCTTTGCATCAACAATGAAAAATCCCTTCTTTTATATAATGAGGGTGACATGGAGGAAATAAAATTCATAGCAGCTTTTATGGGAAAAAACAGTTTCCATATTTCTAGGGGACTCACCTACCTAGGATTCAGACTGAAGGCATGCTCTTATACTACTGCTGACTAGATCTGGCTTATATAAAAGTTCAGCAACAAGATAAACAAGTGGAAAATAGATCACTTTCGATGGGAGGTAGATACATATTGATAATGGTTGTTCTATCACAATATGTTGTCTACTGGTCGCACCTTTATTTCCTCCTGGCATACATAGTAAACAAAATCAATTCTACGATTGCAAACTTCCTATGGGGTTCATCTCTTGATCACACCAACATACATCTTTGCAAAGTGAGCGAAATATCCATTCCGAAAAGAAATGGAGGCTGGGGATTACTAAACATTAGATCTTTTGCCAATGATTTATTGATAAAATCCCTTTGGCGCACTCTTAATTGTGATGGAAAATGGTCGAGCATCATTAGAATTAAAT
Organism: Pinus albicaulis; assembly: GCA_034641835.2. Taxonomy (NCBI): domain Eukaryota; kingdom Viridiplantae; phylum Streptophyta; class Pinopsida; order Pinales; family Pinaceae; genus Pinus; species Pinus albicaulis. The sequence continues at coordinate 1,362,089,865 of CM076578.1, forward strand.
ACATACAGAGTGACCCATTCAAGCTTCTTTATTCAGGTGGATTTATCAAGGCGCATTGGTCATCTGCAATTTGGATCAATTTTTGCAAGATCATGCCCTTGCTAAGTCAAATACTTGCATGGAAATTTGGGAATGGGCGTAATATTTTCATTGGGATTGACAGGATATTTTCATCCTCTAAACAATATCAGATAGATGAACACTTATTACACAGATTACAATAGATGGGCATATTTACTTTATCGAACCTTATCCTCTGCTGGTCCCTTGCTGCTCCCATTTGGAAATCCATTGACAGGCTGGGCATATATGGAACTGATTTATCGACATGGAACGAGTATAAAAAATTTCTACAAGCACCGGGACTATCGTATAACGGAAATGGTGACCAACTGAATTGGAACAGAAGAACATCTGGATCGAGCTTAATTGTGAAGGACATGTACGAAAATCTCATTCAGCCAAATCATTCTGTTGCGCCGTCTCCCTTTTACTTTTCCTGGCACCTAAGTATTCCAAACAAGATTATATTATTTGTCTGGCTATTATGGAAAAATAAAATATTGACTTGGGATTTTTTATGTAGGTGAGGCTTTATGGGTCCTAGAAGATTCCCCTTTTGTCGATTGCAGGAAGAAACCTCATCACATCTCTTTTTTACTTGCCCTTTCAGCCTTTCGATTTGGATGCATTTCTCAGGTGTTATTCGCAATTTATCTTGGAAGTCTTCTGATTGTATACAACGTATTATATCATGGGCTGGATTCGCATATCCATTAAACACTACACCTTTCTATGTTATATGGGAAATCTAGATTGCCAGAAATCGATGAATTTTTTAATATTCCCCTCCTCACTGTGCCTTGATCATTAAGGATATCTCGAATTGGATCAATATATATTTATTCATCGTCTCTGATATAAAAGATATTTATGGACGAATTAGACCTCATCAGATCATTCTCCTGGCATTATTTTTCAATGGTGCATGCATCAATGGAATACGCGACTTTGGGGCTTGGATTCATCTTCACAACAACGACCAATATCAAATCTATTGGAACGAGGCCTCTAGCTCAAACAACAAGGCTGAAATTATGGCACTATGGGGAGGTCTGTACATTTCATATAATCTAAAACTCTCAGACATCTATATATATGGAGACTCGAAGATTACTATAGATGGGATCACTGATCGATGTAATCTGCAAATCCATCGCTGCTTTGGTTGGATTCATAGAATTAGAAACATTCTATAGAAATTTTAGTCATATAGTATTGAACACATCTATAGAGATTTTAATACTAGAGCTGTTAAGTTATCGAAGAAAGGACTGGACAGTCCTTCTGGAGAGTTTCATATTCATATCTATAGGGGTTTCCTTTGCCTCGACCTTCGGATACTCCCTATTCCTTAACAGTCTACAGATGATGGGGACCTTCTTCTGAAAGTGAGCCTGTTTTCTAATTTGTTTCTTCGATGTTGGGAGCAAGCGAGCCTTCTTCTGAAAGCGAGGTTGCTGGTGGCTTCTTGGCATTGACTTTGTTCTTGGCATTACTTCATCAGACATGATTCATTCTGAATCTCGTTTTTCTTCATTTACGGGTCTCAGAGATCACTCAATATCTAAGTTTTAGATGTTTCTTATATTGTGAGGCATTGAATTCCAGTAAAATCGGAGGCCATAATGAGGTTTTCTATTCATGGGATGTTATCGTAAATGCTTAGAGAATGCTTAGAGGATTGGGTTTCCAATTGATGGATTCTTTGGGACTAAAATTGGGTGTAATGTCTTATGATGTAATCACTTGTTTTTTATTGAATATGAACTGTAATAATACAACATTGTTTTCTTACTGAAAAAAAAAAGTAGACAATTAGTATGGTAAACCGTCATATTTTATTTTAAATTGCTTCAATCACTTATATTATAGTAATATTTAAGTTTATATTAATATTATTATATTATAATAATATATATTAGGTTTTAATAATAGTTTTTAAATTATATTTTTAAAATTATGTTCTAATATTAATATAGTTTTTTTCCATATATATGAAATGATTGAATCCTCACATTTTTTATTTTTAAAATAAAAATAAAAATTCTTTAACTGTAAAAATTATTGAATATCAAAAAATAGTTGAGAAATATTATTTTTTTCAGTTTATTAAATAATTATATACAATACGACCTTCATCAATTTCTACATATCGTAAATCCTTATAGCAACAATTTCAATTAAATAATAAATATAATTATATCAATAAAAAAATAATAGGGCTATTGTTATTTATATAGTTATTAATAATCAAAAACATTTGTCTTTAGCCAAATACATATGTGATGGTGGTGTATATATGTTTATGGCAAAGACATTGGTAAATGTGGTTGTATACATATTTTATACAAGCTTATCCGTGTATATCAATCACATTGATTAAATGCAGACACGTTTCAATAATGTAAGTTTTAGCACTTATATTTTTAATTCGATTTTTATAATCTTCATATGTGGTGACAAATAACTTGTACAGTAAATTTTTAATTGTGTTTTGTAAAAAAATAATTTAATTAAGGTTTAAACATATGATTTACATATGAAGAAATTTGATGGCCTGAATTTCATCCGTTGATGTGGTGGCAACAACGAGCATATACTCTTATCTTGAATTTTTCACCATCAGATCTAATGGGTCCAGCCCTTTTTACACCCCATGATTAATCAATAGTTAAGTTAGGATTAATATGGTGATTAATTATCAGGCTCTCGGTGATTTGGTGGTTGATATTTTTGATTGTTCGTTTAATTACTAGTACTTGTGGTTGGTGTGAGAGGGACACCTGTCTCGTCCTCAGAATTCACTATCCCGCCCTTAGCTTACGTGCCTAACCTCTGTTCATTGGGCTCCGTTTGTAATCTTTAGCCACAACTCTGATCTGCTAGCTAGGTTTTGTTTTTGTAATGGCTTTGTTTATATTTCTCGCTCCATCAATGAGCTCGAGGGTTTCGAGACTTGGTTCTCTATCATCTGAAAATGGGCTCCTCTGCCCTAAAGCTTTTGTGGGAGCTATTTGTGGTTGCTATCTCTTGAATGCATTTGTTCATGTACTGTTTTATCCTCTCACTATATGTGGTGTGTTGTTTAACTAGTTATTTGATTGGGGTATGTCAGGTTGCAGCCTTCAGGGGACTCAGCATTCGACCTCAACTCATCGGCTACACAGTGGTAAGTCCTCTCCCTCTGCTTTAGCTATTCAGTTGGTTTTTTCTGGTTATGCTAAGGAACTTGCTCCTTTGTGAGAAGGGTTCCCTTGCTGGTTGGCAATCGGTCGAATCCTTTCTCCAGTTCGACGCTGCTCTTCTGGTAAGCATAGGATTACAAACCCTCACCTTGCATTTCTCTATCTTAGGGTTTTAATTTTCTCACAATTCTAACATCGGAGTGTTGTCCTTGCAAGTGATTTGTTGGGCACTCCAGGTGTGGACTTCGGTTCCACTGTTGCTGGCCCAAACAGGTAGGGTATTTTCCTATAGTCACTTACTAGTAGTTAGGGTTTTAAGGGTATGAGCCTCGGCTCCGTTGTCAGTGGTCTTATGTGTTGATTTCTCTATTGGTAGTTTGGTATGGGTACTCTTCCATCTGTAAGTGGTTTGGACCTGTATGCGGTTGTGGCTTTTTACTTGCCAGTCAGGGTTTTTAGACTTAGGTTTTGGTATTCGCCACTAGTTTGTAGGGTTTCAATACTGTGGTTTCGAACCTAGTTCCTAAGTCAAACATGAAATGTATTTGGTTATATCTTTGGATTGCAATGATTTTGATATTTGTATAAAATTACTTGGATAATGCTCGAAAGGAAAGTATATTGTTTTATTTTGAATGATACCTATGACTAATGCATTCTCTTTGCTATAATGTAATTATTTCGTTGTGAAACCCTCCGTCTACTCTAGTGATTTTCCTTGCCCCAATGCTCAACGTGTTTCTATGACTGTAGATCTCTGTATTTAATGAATTTGTCGGCACTTGTCTGTAGCCTTATTCGTATGTTTGATGTAGTCACTCCCACCTACTCTCGGCTTCGTTAATTTTGCTATTTCTTAAATGCCTATAATCTGCCAGTTCTTGCCACTGTTTGTAAATGCATTCAATTTATTATGAAACAGAAAGAAATTGTATTTAGATGTGAATGGATTCAAATGATTTTTCAAAATATCTTGTATGATTTCATTCGTTGTTCTGTTATGATGGAATCCCCCTTACAAATGTCTCATTTTTCCCTTTTTGTATGATTTGTTGAACAATTTTAGAAACCGTCAATAGTCACATGTAGTTACATTGGATAACTGTTAATTCCCGTTCACCTAAATTCTATACTTAATTTAAAACAATAACTAAAAACAAATTATAAAGAAATTAAAACATAAGTTGCCACTAAGTCCTAAATGCTAGAAACTAAGAAAATTTATAGAAAACTCATGTACAATGACCTGTAAACTTGTCAACCTGTAACCTGTGAGACAAAAACTTGCGTTTTTGTTCACCGTGAGCTGGATGGTCCTGCATCAAGCTCCCGCAGTAACAAAAATTCATGGCTCCGTTCCATGAGCTCCTCAACAGAATATCGTGCACGCTGTATCTGTGCCATGTCAAGCCACGAACTGTCCTCAATGGGATGGTTCTTCGACTTTACAAGGTACTGAAGGTACTCTTTTTTGCGAGTTCGCTTGGCCACCTGTGTGCCAAGAATTCTTTCTATCTCAAGGGGCTGAGCCGAAGGCATTTTCCTCATCCAAGAACCACTTTCCATCTGTGTGTCCTGTTCTGGCCGTGCTAAACTATCATCTTCAGGACTGGAAGTGTATGGAAACAGATCTGCCATGTTGAAGATAGGCGATATGCCTATTCTTGGGGGTAGCTGTAATTCATAGGCATTTGCAGAGAATTTACGCATAATTTTTCAAGGACCAATTTTTTTAAACTTCAATTTGTTGTACTCACCCTTAGGGAACCTTTCTCTGCATAAATGTGCAAGAACGTCATCTCCCACATTAAATTGTACCTCCCGCCATTTTAGATATGCTTGCTATTTATACCTCTGATTGTTGTCCTGCAACTTATATTTTACCTGCTCATGTAGGTCATTCATTGCTTTGGTAAAATCTTCCCCGTCAGCACTCCTTTGCAACTGTCCCAGATCTCGTAACTCATGCACTCCATGAGGATGCATGCCATACAATATCTGAAAAAGGACTGTATTCTGTGCTTCGATTCAGTGAATAATTGTAAGCAAATTCTACCTGGGCGAGTACACAATCCCACATTCATGAATTTTCTCCAATCAAGATCCGTAGTAGGTTTCCCAAGCTCCTGTTCACCACCTCCATCGGCCCATCAGTCTGTGGGTAATAAGCAAAGTTTAATTTCAACCATGTGTCCAAATTCTTCCACAGGGTGCACCAAAAATGTCCTGTGAACTTCACATCCTTGTCGAAAACAAAGGACTTAGGAAAACTGTGCAGTCTGACAATCTCCGTGAAAAACAAGTGTGCTACGTGAGTGGCATCACTGGTTTTTCTAGAAGGAATGAAATGTGCCATTTTCGAGAACTGGTCCACTACCAGCATCACAGACTCATAACCGCGCTGTATTCTTGGTAGACCCAAGACAAAGTCCATGCTGACTGAGTCCCACGGTCTACTCGGAATAGACAGTGGTGTTTAGAGTCCCGTATTCTGACTGTCTCCTTTCTCAAATTGACAAACTTTACACCTAGTTGCAAATAGCTGCACATCCCTTCGCATCTTCGGCAAGTAATAAAAGTAACTGAGTTGATATAAGGTCTTATCAATACCAAAATGTCTGGCAAGACCTCTGATGTGCTTCTCCCGGATGATGTTATCCCTCATCAAACAGTTAGGAATACATAGTTGTCTTCCTTTAGACAACAATTTCTTCTGTCAGTTATAGTCCAGCCATCGACTATTATTCCTCAACAAAGGATTCTGGTAGGCTTCATAAGCCTCCTTGAAATCTGCATATGTCTGATACAAGTCTTTCAGGTGTTCAAAACCCAGCACTTGTATCGTGCTTTCCTGCAAGAGAAAAGCTCTCCTGCTCAACGCATCTGCTACCTTGTTGGCCTATTCACTAATATGCTTCAATACGAACGTGAAGCTCTGCAAGTACTCAACCCACTTTACATGTTTGTGGTTTAGCTTATGCTACTGCATAACGTACTACAATGGAGAATTATCAGAAAATAAAACAAATTCATTACCCAAAAAATAGTGTCTCCAATGCTTCAATGCTTGGACGACAGCATAGAACTCCTTGTCATCAGACAAGTAATTCTACGTGATTTCATTCAAATTTTCACTGAAATAAGCAACAGGTTTGTCTTCCTGGCTGAGTATGGCCCCAATGGCTGTACCACTAGCATCACAATGAACTTGGCACAGTTTGTTAAAATTAGGCAACCTAAAAATCGGTCTTTTAGTGTTCTTCTTCAAGATCTGGAAGCTTTTTTCTGCTGCTTCAGTCCAACAGAAAGGCTGGCTTGATTTTTTGATTGTGTCCAACATAGGTGCATAGATCTCACTAAAATTCCTTATGAATTTACGATAGAAATTTGCGAATGTATGAAAACTACGAACCTCGAATAGGCTCTTTGGGGATGGCCAACTAACGATAGCTGTAACTTTCTCTGGGTCCATTTTTATCTCATTTTATGCTATCAAAAAGCCCAAATAAACTAATTCCCTCTGAAAAAAGAACATTTTTTGAAATTTATCAACAACTTGTTTTGCTGCAATTTTTCCAGCACACTCTGAACATGTCGAAAATGTTCTTCTTTAGTATTGCTGAAAATCAATATATCATCAAGATATACAATCGCAAACTTCTTAATGAACTCTTTAAACATTTCATTCATCAGGTGCATAAAGGTACTAGGGGCGTTACCTAACCCGAATGGCATCACCATCCACTCATACAGTCCTTCATTAGTTTTAAAAGTTGTTTTCCATTTGCCCCCATCTCTGATTCAGAACTAGTGGTATCCACTCTTCAGATCGATTTTCGACAAATATGCTGCTTCACTTAAGTAGTCCATCATGTCATCCATTCGTGGCAATGGGAACCTATACCTGATGGTAATCTTATTGGTGGCTCTCAAATCTATGCACACTCGCCACTTTCCTCCTTTCTTGGGAGCTAAAACTGTCTGAACTGCACAGGGACTTAAACTCTCCCTTATCAACGCCTTATCCAACAATTCCTATACCTGTTTTCTGATCTCGTCATTCTCCTTAGGACTCATTTGGTACGCTGCCTTGTTTGGTAAACTAGCTTCGGGTATAAAGTCTATGTGATGACTAATACTTCTCTTAGGAGGAAATTTATCTGGAAAATCATCCACTACAATGTCGTTGAACTCCTGCAACATGTCCTGAATTTCTTCATGCAAATCTGCAATTTCAGTGTGTATCAACACTGTTTTTGTGATGCAGGAGAACTCTGCAAACCCAGAATCTCTACAATTCTATGCATATAAAAATGCATCACAAACAATTGCCCAATTAAGACTCGAAGTCTGGCAATCTCAACATTTTCCTATGCGGAAGCTTTACTCCATTTCCAACTGATGGCTAATAACCATGCTTCATAAAACCTTCAACCTTTGTGAGAACCCTTTCAAAAGTCTTATAAAATACTTTAGTTAACTAACCATTCTTTTATTCATAAACTCAAACTTTGTAAATAGCCCGAATGCCAAAGATTTAACAAATGAACTTTTGTTCCATTATATAAGTGCGCCCTTGGTTTTTTTAACAAACTTGACATTGTTTAATCAAACCCCAACCCGTATGGAATTATACATTCCAATGTCAACTATCCTTCACGGTTTATTCAAATGAAAATTAATATTTTATCTCACACACACATTCGATTTTGGGCAATCATCAACAAACAACCAGATATTAAAACTTGGAACCTAGCCATTAACTTACCTTCTCCATCATTGACTTCACCAGATGCTTCTATATTCTTTTCTGGCTCTGCGTTCAACACACCCGATCACTTCTCAACGAATTCACTGATTGAATCTGATTCACAACCATCTGAAACATAGCAACATTTACACAAACTCTATATTAAGTTCTCCACCGTGCAAATTCACCTTTAACCGGCTTAATGTATAGTTACGCTCTGCTTAACATGACTCTGATATGATATGAAGATCGGAAACTAATACACCAAAATAGCAAAGGTCCCTTCCTCTGTTCTCTTCGATGAGATTCCTTAGCTCAAATACCTCAAATGATATCGCTCTGAGTAAGAGAGCTTTTCATGCTAATTCAAACATATTGAATGTTTGATTGAAAAGTCGCGTTCTTTCATAAAACTTATCGATTCTCTAAATGTTGTTTGTCATTAATCCATCACTCACATGCTCTCGCTTTGTTTCATTGCTGTACCATTCAATTACATATTTCACTGCACCTTTTCTTCGAAGGTTCGCTTTCCTCAGACCACCACTACACATGGATTCGAATTACGGTTTATATTAATCTTACCTATTTGAATTAACTCACCGGATATTCCATATAGCTATGCTTATGATGTAGCCAAATAGTCATAGACAATACAGTAGAAATGGATCTTTTGTAGTCTCTGCATGCATGGTGGTTTGACATCTAGATCTGTATCAACGCAGAGTCCCCATACAAATCAATTCCATGAATTTGTTCACCATCTGACTTTATCAATTCATTTGTCTGCAATACCAAGCCGTGGTATCTGATATGATTACTCACAGCATTTGACCATTCAACTCAGCAATTAACACTGTAGCTCAAACTCTCCTACAATCCACTGCACCTTCATTAATTTAGTTCGATCACATTAATTCTTTTCTTTTTGCTGCATGATCCAACAAGAATTAATTGATTGTCAACAAGGATTTTAAAAGATCTGTAACAAGAGTTGTTTCATATTTCCCCAATACATGATTTATGTACTTAAATTGCAACCGATCCTCCACCAGCAGGATCAAAATGCATTGATTCTCTATTTAAAATAGCGCCCAACATAAATTAGAATGAAAATCGATCCCTTTTCTCAAAATTCATTTCAGTTGTATGCGGAGAATATAAATCCTAATGCCAGTAAACTACCATTGATCCTTCATTGACAGGATCATATCGATTTCTATTTTGGTTCAATACAACATGGTTATCGATTCATACAAATTGAATACCAGCAAGCTTGTATACAAATTCACCATTTCAAATTTTGACATAGAATTTGAACCATACACGAATTGACCGGTTTAGGCGCATAATTCCAACCAATGCTTTCATATAAAAATGAAATTACTTACAGTAGTATTTCTTCCTGGCCTGATTTTCAATCATTGGCCCTCTTACAAATGCCCGGAGGCTTACAACCTCTTTCTCTATTCTGCACTTTAATCTCACCTGATCTATTTTGCCTTTGAGGCATATCAATTTATACAAATTTAATTGAACCAATTTTGGTTCATATCCCTTTAATAACTCAACAAATCCTCAAATATCTCAACAAATCCTAAAATCACTATTGAATCCCTAAGGATCCTCTCTCACCCAAAATTAATGAAACTAATTTTTAAATTAATATTAAGAAAAATCTCTCATCCCTTTACATCCTCAACTGACCAAAATCTCTCATATTCTCAAAAATTTGAGAATTATTTACAATATTTAATTAAAAATACATAAAACCCACTCAAATTATTCATAAAAATCTAGCTCTTTTTAAAAACTTAAAAACCCCTAAGTTTTAATAAATACAAAGTATTTCTCTTTGCCTAATGCTCCTACATCAGACTCCCAAGGTTTAAAATGATCATGATCTCCTGATCATAAGTTTAAGTCTTTTTCCGCCTGGATCCCACACTTTTTTCTGCAAGTTATCATAAATTTCTGCTGTCATATGCTGCTTTTATCCAGGTCTCCATATCTTATGCTGTATTGCTTCTCTCTCTGTACTTTCACAGTCTGTCTCTGTCTTCATTTTTCTACTGCTGCTGCTTCTCTTCCTTGCTGATGTCTTCCTCTGGGATACTTTCATCATGATTTTTCTGATTAATTCAATTTCTTTGTCCAATAAATCTTTAGACTGCTGATTTATTGCTTGCTCAGTTCTTACTCGTTCAATTTTTACTCACTCAGTCTTTACCGCCACCCATTCATCCATGCCCTCTTGTTTTCCAGAACAGAAAACTTCTTCTCTGCCTTCTCCTATCAGCAAATTACTGGACTGGTACATTGTGTACTCTCTTCTTCTATCTTCATCCTCTTGTATTTACAATTCCCAATTCTAAAATTGAGATTCTTCCTACACTGAATTTTGACTATTCAGCATCATTTCCAGCAACATAACTTCCTCATGCCATGGACTTGAAATTTCCACAGAATTATTGTCTTCCTTCATTCAACTACTCAACTGAGTCAAATGTTCTTTAGTACCTGCAATAACACCTGCATCCACAAAACACTTGTTAGAATAAAAATCATAAGGCCTCAGTGCCTTACTTCCCTCTGCCAGCACCTCAGTATGTTGTTCTAAGTTCTCCTCCACTATCAACACATCAGTATGCTGATCCAAAATTTCCAAAGAATCCTCTCAAGAATTCTCAAGGCTGTCAACCAGTCCTTCTCGTACATCAGCGGCCTCCATGATGTCCTTCTTCTCTTGTTCACTGTTATGAACTCTTTCTTTTGCTGCAATCTCTCTGTCATACTCTGAATTTACTAACAAGTATTCCAACAATGCAATTTCTCTGTGGCATTGTTGAAGCATTTCATCATCATGTACCATCCCTGCATTCACACACAAGCTTTCAGTTTCAAAATCACAAAGTTCAACAGTCTCAACTGTTGGGTTATATACCAGCTCTTCAAGCTAAATCTCCTCTTCATTCACAAGAACTTCCTCTTGTATTGTAACAGCTTCAAGTACAAAAAAATCACTGCTTTCTTCTTTAGAGTGTTTATCTCCTAAAAAATTCTCTTCCATACTTGTGACAACTTCACAAGATTGCGCATCCTTCTCAGTAAAACCTGTAATCACATCACAATTGTCAGCTACAAAAATATAAGATTTTACCTTATCTAGCTAATCTTGATTTTCCCAATAACTCATCATCTGCTCGAGCTTCCTCAGCTCTTCTATTAACTGCATGTTTATCTATTGATATCTTCTCTGTTGTAGCCTCTGCCATTTCACTCTCTTCGTCATGAGCCAACCATGTCTGTGGTCCTTCATATTTTCTTGTAACAATTCCATCAATAACTCAAGATGAACTGCTATCTCAACTTTCTCTGTCTCATACTATTCATCAGTCAACTGCTATCTTATGCCATTTGTCTTGGCATATTTCTCCCTCTTTCGATTGTGGCCTCTCTTTGAACCTCTGCTCTCTCACTTATGACTTTTAGTAGTCATATTCCTCGCCATGAGTTCCTCACCCATGAGTTGCACCAAGCCTCTACAACAACAACCTATCTTGCTGCCGCTTACCTCATCAATCCCTTCCTCCGGATCTGGTCTTTTGGTAATCACTGGTCCTCTGTTGGAACCTTTTGATCATTTCTCCACTGCTCCTTCAGGCTTCACTTATCTGCAAATTTTTTCAACCTCTGTTCAATCTTCAGGTTCTGCCATTCTCTCTTATAATCTCTTGCTGGACTCCTTCATCACTACTCTCCAGCTATGATCTGCTTCATTCCGCTGAGACTTCTAAATATGCCTGCAACCAATTTCTACAAGCATAACCTTCAAACCAAAGTTAAATAACACTTTTTTAGCTCACCTTCAAGATCCTGTTGATCTCGCTTTATCTTCCACCTGCACTGCATCTCTGTGCTGCAATCTTCATCAGTTTCAAAATCTGATATTCATTCATCACATGCAATTAACTCAATTTAAAAAAACTTGAATCTTCACACAGAGCTATTCCCGCTCTGATACCAAAATGATGCAGGAGAACCCTGCAAACCTAGAATCTCTACAATTCTATGCATATAAAAATGCATCACAAACAATTTCCCAATTAAGACTCGAAGTCTGGAAATCTCAACATCATCCTATGCGGAAGCTTTACTCCATTTCCAACTTATGGCTAATAACCATGCTTCATAAAACCTTCAACCTTTGTGAGCACCCTTTCAAAAGTCTTATAAAATACTTTAGTTAACTAACCATTCTTTTATTCATAAACTCAAACTTTGTAAATAGCCCGAATGCCAAAGATTTAACAAATGAAATTTTGTTCCATTATATAGGTGCGCCCTTGGTTTTTTTAACAAACTTGAAATTTTTTAATCAAACCCCAACCCGTATGGAATTATACATTCCAATGTCAACCATCCTTCACGGTTTATTCAAATGCCAATTAATATTTTATCTCACACACACATTCGATTTTGGGCAATCATCAACAAACAACCAAATATTAAAAATTGGAACCTGGCAATTAACTTACCTTCTCCATCATCGACTTCACCGGATGCTTCTATCTTCATTTCTGGCTCTGCGTTCAACACACCCCATTGCTTCTCAACGCATTCACTAACCGAATCTGATTCACAACCATCTGAAACATAGCAACATTTACACAAACTCTATATTAAGTTCTCCACCATGCAAATTCACCTTTAATAGGCTTAATGTATAGTTGCGCTCCACTTAAGATGACTTTGATCTGATATGAAGATCATAAACTAATACACCAAAATAGCAAAGGTCCCTTCCTCTGTTCTCTTTGATGAGATTCTTCAGCTCAAATACCTCAACTGATACCACTCTGAGTAAGAGAGATTTTAATGCTAATTCAAACATATTGAATTTTTGATTGAAAAGCCACGTTATTTCATAAAACTTATCGATTCTCTAAATTTTGTTTGCCGTTACTCCATCACTCACATTCTCTCTCTTTGTTTCATTGCTATACCATTCAATTACATATTTCGTTGCACCTTTGCTTCGAAGGTTCGCTTTCCTCAGACCACCACTACAAATGGATTCGAATTATGGTTTATATTAATGCCATATATTTGAATTACCTCACCGAATCTTCCATACAACTATGCTTACGATGTAGCCAAATAGCCGTAGACAATACAGCACAAACGGATCTTGTGTAGTCTATCCATGCACGATGGTTCGACATCTAGATTTGTATCAACGTAGAGTCTCGATAAAAATCGATTCCATGAATTCGTTCACCATTTGACTTTATCAATTCATTTGTCTGCAATACCAAGCCGTGGTATATGATATGATTACTCACATCATTTTACCATTCAACTCAGCAATTAATGCTGTAACTCAACCTCTCCTACAATCCACTACGCCTTCAATAACTTCGTTCGATCACATTAATTCTTTCCTTTCACTGCGTGATCCAACAAGAATTAATTGATGGTCAACTTGGATTTTAAAAGATCTGTAACAAGAGTTGTTTCATATTTACCCAATAAACGATTTATGTACTTAAATTGCAATCGATCCTCCACTAGCAGGATCAAAACGCATTGATTCTCTGTTTAAACTAGTGCCCGACATAATTCAGAATGAAAATCGATCCCTTTTCTCAGAATTCATTTCAGTTGTATGCGGAAAATATAAATCCTAATGCCATTAAACTACCATCGATCCTTCATTGACAGGATCATATCGGTTTCTATTTTGGTTCAATACAACATGGTTATCGATTCATACAAATTGAATACCAGCAAGTTTGTAAACAAATTCACCATTTCAACTTTTAACATAGAATTTGAACCATACACGAATTGACCAGTTTAGGCACATAATTCAAACCAAAGCTTTCATATAAATATGAACTTACTTACAGTAGTATTTCTTCCTGGCCTGATTTTCAATCATTGGCCCTCTTACAAATGCCCGAAGGCTTTCAACCTCTTTCTCTATTCTGCACTCTAATCTCACTTGATCTATTTTTCCTTTGAGGCATATCAATTTATACAAATTTAATTCAACCAATTTTGGTTCATATCCCTTTAATAACTCAACAAATTCTCAAATATCTCAAAAAATCCTAAAATCACTCTTGAATCCCTAAGGATCCTCTCTCACCCAAAATTAATGAAACTAATTTCTAAATTAATATTTAGAAAAATATCTCATCCCTTTACATCCTCAACTGACCAAATTCTCTCATATTCTCAAACATTTGATAATTATTTACAATATTTAATTAAAAATACATAAAACCCACTCAAATCATTCATAAAAATCTAGCTCTTTTTAAAAACTTAAAAACCCCTAAGTTTTAATAAATACAAAGTATTTCTCTTTGCCTAATGCTCCTACATCATTTTGGCCTCCTTACAACAACATATTTTATCTCGCTGTCTTCGATCTGTGTCAAAAATTCGTTTCCTCCCACCAACAATGCTTTGAATCTACTAGTTTCTATTGTCTCTTCCTCCTTGATGGGTACAAGCGTGTGCTTAATCCCATCCTTGACAAACTTGTAACAACTTTTCTTTCCATCATGCACTACCTTTATGTCATACTGCCATGATCTTCCTAGCAGTATGTGACACATGTCCATAGGCATACTATCACAAAAAATCTTATCCCTGTATTTTCCAATATGGAACTCAACCTCACATTGTTCATCAACTAACAGTTCATGTCCTTTCTGTAACCACGACACCTTGTAAGGAGTGGGGTGCTTCAACCTTTTCAATCCCAACTTCCCCACCATCTTTGTGGAAACTAGATTATCCATGCTCCCACTATCAATAATCATCTTGCAGCATATTCAGTGTGACTTACAAACTGTCTCGAATAATTCCTTCCTTTGAGTTGGGTCAGCTGTCTCCTTTGTTGGCTTCAGCTGTACCTTATTAAAAACTGAGGCCTCCCCTGTCTCTGGCACATTATCTACCTCTTAGGGTGGTGCCTCTGCCTCCTCCGTCTAAGCAACATATGCTCCTCCTGTTCCAGCCTGTTCTCCTTCAGGACACTCATAGGACTTGTGCCCCTAGTTGTGGCACCTGTAACACTGGACAACAACTCCTCTGCTTCTGCCACTACCTCTTCCGCGCTAGTATTTCCTTCCTCCCCTAGTGCTACTGTCCTTCTCTGCTGTCCCTGAAGCCTTCGAGCTGCTTCTTTCATCATTGGGGTTGGCAACTCTACCTCTGCCAAAGGTTCATCCTTTCCCTCTGCCAGATCCTCCTCCTCTTCTGGCATTTTGTTTCCTTTTTATCTTCTCCTTTTCCTTCAAGGCACTCTGATAAGCCTCATATATGGTTCTAGGTGAAAGAATACTTATCTCATCCAATATTTCCAGCCTTAAACTATTTACAAATCTCACTATTTTTCCTGGGGTGTCCTCCACGTAACTTGCTCTCAGGTTGACCCGATAGAATTCTTTGGTGTACTCCTTTACATTCATTCCCTTCTATTTTAGGTTCTGTACCTACCTGTACATAAAAATCTGATAATATTTGGGTAAAAATTTACCCTTCAACTTGGCTTCCATCCTGGTCCATTTTTTGATAGGCTACTTATCCAAACTCTTCCTCTCTGCTTCTACACTATCCCACCATAAGGCTGCATGCCCTTTCAACCTGGTGGCAGTGAATTTAACTATTTTATCTTCACTAATCTCCTCATACTCAAAATAGTTATTCAGCTCACTGAGCCAATCCAACAGTATGTCTCTTGACAAACTTCCATCATAATTCGAAATCTCAGGCTTTGGCTTACTATTAGCTAGCAGGACTGATTTCAACAACCTGATCTCATGTCCTTCCTCATCTGATCCATATTTTTTCACTACATCTTCCTCATCACTGTCATCTCCTCCATCAGGATCCCTTCTTCTTCCTGCTTCTACTACAACCAAACGGGCATTTAGGATCCTAATCTCCTCTCTCAGTCCTCCATCTGCTACTCTTCGAATAGCTCTCCCACGTCGTCGCCTTCCAACTTCCATTTCGATAAAAAAAAACTCAAACCTGGCTTTGATACCAAAAATGATGGGTCCATCCCTTTTTACACCCTACGATTAACCAATAGTTAAGTTATGATTAATATGGTGATTGCAATTATGAGGCTCTCGGTGATTTGGTGGTGATATTTTTTATTATTCGATTAATTACTGGTACTTGTGGTTTGTGTGAGGGGGACACCTATCTCATCCTCAGAATTTGCTATCCCACCCTTAGCTTAAGCGCCTAACCTCTGTTCACTCGGCTCTGTTTGCAATCTTTAACCACATCTCTACTCTGCTAGCTGGGTTTTGTTGGTGTAATGGCTCTGTTTATATTTCTTGCTCTGTCAATGAGCTCGAGGGTTTCGAGACTTGGTTCTCTGTCATCTGCAAATGGGCTCCTTTGCCTTGAAGGTTTTGTGGGAGCTATTTATGGTTGCTATCTCCTGAATGCATTTGTTCCTGTACTGTTTTATCCTCTCGCTGTATGCGCTCTACTATTTAACTGGTTATTTGACTGGGGTATTTCAGGTCACAACCATCAGTGGACTCGGAACTCGACCTCAACTCGTCGGCTACACAGTGGTAATTCCTCTTCCTCTGCTTTAACTATTCATTTGGTTTTTTCTGGTTATTCTAAGGGACTTGCTCCTTTGTGAGCAGGGTTTCCTTGCTGGTTGGCATCCGGTCGAATCCTTCCTCCATTTCGACGCTGCTCTTCTGGTAAGCATAGGCTTACAAACCCTTACAGTGCATTTCTCTGTCTCAGGGTTTTAATTTTCTCACAATTCTAACATCGGGGTGTTGTCCTTGCAGGTGATTTGTTGGGTGCTCCAAGTGTGTACTTCAGTTCTTCTTTTGCTGGCCCAAATGGGTAGGGTCTTTTCCTGTAGTCACTTACTAGTAGTTAGGGTTTTAAGGGTATGAGCCTTGGCTCCCCTATCAATCGTCTTCTGTGTTGATTTCTCTATTAGTATTTTCGTATGGGTACTCCTTCGTCTGTAAGTGGTTTGGACATGTATGCAGTCACGGCTCTTAACTTGCCAGTAAGGGTTTTTAGACTCAGGTTTTGGTATTCACCACTAGTTTGTAGGGTTTCAATACTTGGGTTTTGAACTTGGTTCCTTAGCCGAACATTAAATGTATTTGGTTATATATTTGGACTGCAACGATTTTGATATTTGTATAAAATTACTTGGATAATGCTCAAAAGGAAAGTATATTGTTTCAGTTTGAATGATACCGGTGATTAATGCGTTCTCTTTGCTATAATGGAATTATTTCGTTGTGAAACCCTTCGTCTATTTTGGTGATTTTCTTTGCCCCAATGCTCAGCATGCTTCTATGACTGTAGAACTCTGTCGTTAATGAATGTCTCGACACTTGTCTGTAGCCTCGTTCGTATGTTTGATGTAATCACTCCCACCTGCTCTTGGCTTCGTTAATTCTGTTGTTTCTTAAATGCCTATAAAACAAAATTATTCTGTCAGTTCTTGCCACTGTTTGTAAATGCATTCAATTTATTATGAAATAGAAAGAAATTATATTTAGCTGCGAATGGATTCAGATGATTTTTCGAAATCTCTTGTATGATTTTATTCATTTTTTTGCTATGATGGAATCCCCCTTACAAATGTCTCATTTTTCCCTTTTTGTATGATTTGTTGAACAGTTTTAGAAACTATGAACAGTTACATGTAGTTACATTGGATAACTGTTAATTCCTGTTCACCTAAATTCTTTACTTAATTTAAAACAATAACTAAAAAGAAATTATAATGAAATTAAAACATAACTTGCCGTTAAGTCCTAAATGCTAGAAACTAAGGAAATTTAAAGAAAACTCAGGTACAATGACCTGTAAATCTATCAACCTGTAACCTGTGAGGCAAACACTTGTGTTTCTGTTCACCCTGAGCTATATGCTCCTGCATCAAGATCAAAAAAATTAATTAAGAAAATCATTAAAGTAGAAAAATTGAAGAGGGGGTACGCCTATCGACGTAATAATATAATAATATTAATATAAACTTACATATTAGTATAATATAAGTGATTGAGGCAATTTAAAATAAAATATGATGGTTTACCATACTAATTGTCTACTTATAAATGAATGTGAGACAAAGATATTCTCCTTTATCTATAGATTCCTAATTAAAGTTTTATGAATGAGTGCTTTAAAGTTCACTTCATCTTGTTCATGTTTTTTTCACAAATTACTTAGTGTCTAATTTTCAATTTCTTTTTTTGGTTCATGACATTAAATTTGACAAATGGCATAGTAAATTGGTAGAATTTAAAAGTAGTTTGTTAATCTAATGTGGAATTGTTTGATTTTTTCTATAAGTTTTTTCACTATTATTCATTATACAATGTTAATCTTCCAACATTTTGAAAATGAATTATGTGCTTAGATGATGAAAGAGAAATACATTGTTTAAATTTTCACATATAGTGTTTGATAATACACACTTGAGTCTTTTATTAAAAAAATTCATGATGATTGTTAATATTAAATTTAATATTAAAATATATTATAACAAAATATAATATTTTGAAAAAATTATAACTTAATATTATATAAACTATATTAAAATTTTAAACCTAAAATATATAATTTATATTAGAATTTAGAGTTGAAAATATAAATTATAAAATGATGTTAATATTTTGGGAGTCTGATAAAAATGCAATCAATGAAAGCCAATGAATAGATAGCACATATATTTGGTCCATTGGGATTTTTGAAAATCATAATTAACTTAAAACCATTATTTCCTTTTATAAAATAATGTTAATATTTTGGCAGTTTGATAAAAATGCAATCAATAAAAGTCAATGAATAGAGAGCACATATATTAGGTCTGTTAGGATTTTTGAAAATCATAATTTTAAAAAGGTAACTCATGGAATCCAATATCTAAACTAAATGCAGCCACGTTTCAATAATGTAAGTTTTAGCATTTATATTTTTAATTCTATTTTTCTAATCTTCATAGGTGGTCACAAATAACTTGTAAAGTAATTTTTTAGTTGTGTTTTGTAAAAAAATAATTTAATAAAGGTTTAAACATATGATTTAGATATGTAAGAAAGTTTGTGGCTGAATTTCATCCATTGATGTAGTGGCAACGACCAGCATATACTCTTGTCTTGAAGTTTACACCATCAGAGCAAAAAAATTAATTAAGAAAATCATTAAAGTAGCAAATTTCAAGAGGGTAGGCCTATAGGCGTAATTAGCATTTAAGTGGTAGAAACATAACGCATATAAAATAATAGGGATTTGTAAAGTACCTAGAGATTTAGAGGCCTGTGAGAGATTGCGGGTGACACAAAATTCAACCAACCAAAATTCTCACGTAAACATGTTGAATCCTCAAGATTAGCATGGCTACCTGAAATAAACGAACAGAAACACCACAAAAATGGTGGAAAGCAGTGTAAAAGTTACATAAGGGTGAGCCCAAACTGGGGTCGCACATATGTGTAAGCCGATTCGAATCCTGAGATCTGAGTAAATTTTCCCATGTATGATACAGAAAAGCAACGTTACGGGGTAGAAATCTGTAAGTGGTGATGAAAAGGAAACAAATAGGGTATGTATTAATAAACAAAACGCAAGTTGTATTTACGTGTGGCGAAATTTTTCTAGGTGAGATTGAAGCAGCGCCATAGGGAACGAGAGAGTACAAACTTGACAAAATTTGGGCAAATCCAAACGAGAATCCCTCACTAACCAAGATAAAAAAAGGTATATTAACACAGGTGCCTACACTTGGTGTTGGCACATCACTCCCACTTCGAGATCACATGTGCTAAGGCATGGCAGGTTACACAACAAAAAGGAAGAAACATAAAGGTCTAGCCGTCGTATATGGGAAATTCATGAGTTAGGGTTCGGTTAAAATGATAAGGATAACCAAAATTACTTATTGTCATTGGATCTCGTAGCACCGATAAAAAACGTTGAACACTTACCAAGGCCTAGGTTCACCGTGCCATGTGAAGATCAGGCGAACACATATACATTGAAGGAGAGTGTTGGCAAACCACTCTCGTGAGGTATGAGTCTCAAGCTACACCCCAATGTCCATAGTCCTGACATTAGAGCGACAAGGAGGAACTACCAGATATGTATGCACATATGATGAAATGCCCATGTATTGTTGGAAAACGTAAGTGCTATGTTATAAAAATACCCTAGCATAGTAGCGCATCATTTAAATCTGTAAGTGGATGACCCTCCCACATACATTAAACATGTTTTATATAATTATACATAGGGGAAGGACATAGTAGATTGGATATAAATCGAAGCCATTATAATGGTGCGGGTATTGATGGATGTATTGTTCCACTCCCTTTAGAGCTGTTAAATAGATAACACATATGGGAATGGAATTACAGGCCTAAGAAAGATAGGCAAGTAACAAGTGAATAGGAAACAAGGAATGAGAGTTGAAATAACATAGTAGTCCTACTACATAAAAATTAATTTATATAAGTTAGAAATTTTGATCAGGTTATCAAAAATTCTAATATCTAAGTGGGAATGATGTTGTGAGTAACCATATATGTCATATCAAATAAATGATTTAATATGAGGTGATATTAGAATTACAAATTATGCTAATTTAGTATAAAGAAAATAAAAATAAAAATTGGGGACAATTATGTTAGTTAGAGGTACATGAGAAGTGGTATAAGAGCCCTTGTTTAACACTGGGCTTAAAATGGACTATCATGGACAAGAACAAAAATTATGATATAAATATCAACTTTTTTGTGTTTTAAAAATAATGATAACAAGTTTTTATTGTCTATTATAAGGTACAACGTATTTGTACATTCGACAACCAAACCGTCTCCAACCATTTAAGGAGGGGAGGAATAATATGTATAATTTCGAGAGGGACACACTTCTTCAACCCGCAATTCTCATATTTTGGTTATGATAAGAAATTTTACATAGGAATTGTTACAGCTAAAAACAACAACGAAAGACTATTGAAGTCTAGTGATGAGTAGGAATGTATAATAAGAGAATTTACAGAAAATTCTAGCCACAAAACTATGGTACAATAAAAGTTTAAGCTAAAGGAGTCTGAGACAATGTCGGAAAAACATGATAGTGCTGAAGAATCTGAAAAAACAAATTCTAAGTCACATAAGAAGAAAATAGAGATACATGGGGATTTTGGAAACTCAAAACCCATACCTTTGATGGGAAAAGGGAGGAGGATGGATAAGCATGGCTTCTGAATATGATTAAATACTTTCACATGTATGAATACAAAAGTAATTTTAAATAAAGATTGGATTTGTACCAACTGCAGGGTAAAGCCACGTTGTGGTGGGAGGAAACACAAATTATACAATTTTTGGAAGTGAAGTTAGTGTCGTGGAAGGAGTTTCAGCAGAAATTTAAATCTTGGCATTTAAGTGAAATATACTATGATGACCATGCAAAATAATTCCATGAACTAATGTTGGGGCACCTGACCATACATGAGTTTGTAAAAAAAATTACAAACTTACTCTGGTATGTGCCATATATACGATAGGAGAAAGCTAAAGTGCAGATATTTCCGAACTGTCTACCAACAATAGAGAAGGAAAGGATTGAATTTGAAAATCCAAAAATTTTGGATGAAGGAGTCAGAAAAGGAAGAATTTTTTACCTGCAATTTAAAAATCGGAATGAGAATTCGAGAACTTGGTTAAACAAGGATAAAAACAAAGCTGGGATAAATTTAAAAAGACAAAATAATTCCCACCTAAAAAAATTGAGGAAACGTCACCAAAGGAAGAAGTTTAAAAAAGGTGGTATAAACCAACTAGATCAATCACACACACATTACAAAACCATGAAATTCAACAACATGAAGGGTACAAGGGATGAAGCAATGGAATCAATGAAGTCATGGGGTTGTGGTGAACCATACCTATTACAAGAGTGTCCACACAATGCCACGTCAATTCAAAATATTCAAGCGGTACATGAAGCAACTACGGTGAACTTAGGGCTAACTTGTGTCTGTTTTAATTGATCTTAGGGCTATTTAAAGCTATATTTTCCTCACATTGTGGAGAAGTGTAATTTACAGTCAGTAAAATTTCAAAATTATTAGCTGGTAAAGTTGTTTGCTAGTACCAAACGAAAAGTAACACATAAATTAAAATAGTGTATTGTGGATTTGAATGGGTATTCCACTGATTTAAAATTAAATAGCATTCCCTTAGGATCATATGATATATTAATTGGTATGGATTGGTTGGAACGGTAGGAAATTGTTATAAATTGTTTAGAAAAAACTGTAAACTACTTTGACTCACCAGAACAACCAATTTTGATAAAAGGAAAACCAAAATGAGTCTTAGTCCGAAAAATATCCGCTTTAGAGTTAAAAAGGATAGCAAGGAAAGTATTTCAAGTTTATATAGTTCATGTGGAAGAATATGAACAACAACCGGAAACAAATATGCTAGAGACTTTACTGGTAATAAGGAAATTCCAAGATGTATTTCTAGACGATATTCCCAAGCTACCTCCTCATAGAGGCATAGATTTCTCTATTGACTTATTGTTGCATGCTAAACTTGTATCTATAGCTCCTTATAGAATGAGTGTACCAACAATATTAGAATTGAAATTGCAGCTATAAGAGTTGTTAGACAAAGGTTACATCAGACTAAGGGTGTCATCCTGGGGAGCTACGACGTTGTTTTTCAAGAAAATGGATAACACATTTAGAATGTGCATCAAATATAGAAAGTTAAATAAGTTAAATATCAAGAAAATGTATCCCCTACCCTGGATTTGGAATCTATTTGACGAAGTGAGGGGAGAAATTCTCTTTTCAAATATTTATCTATGAACTGGTTATCAACAGTTACGCATAAAATATGAATATATTCACAAAAAATCCTTTACAACTTGGTATGGTCATTATGAGTTTTTGGTGTTACCTTTCAGTCTCACCATTTTACCCACAGCTTTCATGTGTCTAATGAATAGTTTCCTCCAAAAGTATGTTGACAAATTTGTATTAGTTTCCATAGATGAAATCCTAGTGTACTCTAAATATGAAGAAGAACATCAGGAATATCTCAGATTGATATTACATACATTGAGGGAGCATTAGATTTATGTGAAAACCAGTAAATGCGAGTTTTATAAAACCATAATTCAATACTTGGGATATATTATCTCAAAATATGGGTTGGAATTTGACCCAGAGAAAGTTAAAGCCATTATGAATTGGCCTATTCCAAAACATGTATCAACAGTTCGCTCATTCATGGGGATTATTGGATACTATCACAAATTGGTGGAGGGATTTTCAAAACTAGCCTACCCTATTACCTCTCTAAAAATTAAGGGAGAAAATTTTTACTGGGAAACCATATTCCAAATTTTTTTTTCGAAATTGGAACAAAATTTGACCACAAATACTATTTTAAAAATGTCAGAGCCAAACAAGGAATTTACTATGTGCATAGATGATTTTCTAGAGGGACTTCGAGGTGTATTACTACAAGATAATGCTATCATAGCCTATGAATCAAGGAAACTGAAAAAAAATGAACAAAATTATGTTATTTAGGATATAGAAGTAGTTGTTGTAATACACACCTTGAAAAAGTGGAGGCATTATTTACTAGGCAATAAATTTGTCTTGGTAATTGACCATATAAGCTTGAAATATTTATTTAGTCAAACTTATTTAAAATAAATACAGGAAAGGTGTTTAGTCCTCCTTAGTGAATTTTAATTTTAGTCAAACATATCAAAGGAAATGAAAAGAAAATTGCATATGCAATAAGTAGACATGCTCACTCTTTGATAGAAAGTGCTGGTAGAAACGTAAAACCCGATTTTCAAGAACATGTGCAACAATATTTGCAACAAGATCCTCAATACTAAGAAATGCAATTCAAAATACAACAGAAAGGAATTCTAGGGTATGCTATAAACCAAGAAGGATCAATTAATTGTCAAGTTATATTGTATATTCCTAATCTGTGTACATTGAAACATATCATATCAGATTAGTACCACAAGAGACCATATGTTTGTCACCTGAGATAGGAGAAAATGGTAACAACATTAAGGAATTTTTTTTTTGGCCAAATATGAAGAATGAGGTACCATATTATTTGGAAAAATTCTTAGAGTTTCAAAAATTAAAAGCAGAGTACCAACATCCGACATGATTATTGAATCCATTACCTATTCTAGAATGATAGTGGGAGGTGATCTCCATGGATTCTATAATAGATTTACCAAGGACCTGTTGATATTTTGTATAGTTGGCGTAGCATCGGGTGTGCTCTATCCTTGAAATTTTGTGGCAGGGTTAGGACACACTTAAACTCCAAAACCCATAAAGTATTTTATTAAATTTCAAGTAGTGTTCAAGTTATTAAAACAATTAATTATTTTAATGAATTTCCTAAGTCTAAACTTAGGAATATTAAATAATTAAAGTAAATTAATTAACACATGTGCTGAAATGTTCTAAAATAAATGGATCAAGAAATATTTTAATCTAAGCCATTGATGAGTTTTTTAACATCGGTCGTTGAGGGGTTCAACAAAAAAGTATAAGAGAAAGGCTTGAGGGTCGATTTTAGATAGACACATAGTTGTAGAGCTCAGAAATATATATGGAATTCTAGCTAGGGTTTGCTAAGAATTTTCGAAGGAATTTTTTACAGTGAGGGGTAGTATTGGCTAAGGGGGTGATCTAGTCTTGGAGACAAGAGTCAGTAAGAGGTAGAGGAGCAACAACGAGGAAAGCGCAGAGAAGCAACTACCGAGGTGCTACGCAGCCGCTACGTAGGTGCTACGCAGGACAACGCATAGGCTCCAAAGGGCTTCAGAAATTATGCACAACATCTATAGGGCTAGCATAAGGCCTGTGTCACCCTCTCAGGGATAACGCAGTCCCTATCTGGGCAGTGTAGTGGCATTCTGAGGCTAGCAGGGCTGATGCTGTGGCTTCAGGGGCAGCTCAAGGGTTTCTAGGGCCACATCTGGGTTGAGTCTTGTAAATCCCATTTGAGGCTGTGGATCAATCAGATATTTGGTACTAGCTGTAGATTTAATTTATTTTATTCTCTGTTGATTTTTCCATATCTGCAATCCAGATTTACTGTACTCAGAATCTACTTAATAAAATAAACCCTCATATCCGTTGCACTGGTTTTCTTGCTTTGCGGTTTTCCAGGAATTATGTCCAAAAATCCATATGTCACTTTCTTGGATGACCCTATTATTCAGTAAATGATTTTCAAGTGTAGATTGTAGCTGTGTTTATTTCGGTATTTTCTAAATCTAATTTCTGGAAATAACTTGTAATATTTTAAATCAAGTAGGAGAAATAAACCATGATATTGTAGTATAATTTTCTCATGGTATCAGAGTGATAGGAGATCGAGTTGAATCTCTACCAATAAGCTGAAGAAATATTTTTGTGGAGGGTGGCAGAAGAAGCACCAGATCCAGAAATTGCATCTTGACAGTAGGAGAACGCAGCTCGAGAAGAGGACAATGCTGAAGCTACAAAAGGCCATCATGCTTACGCACACCCCTCCCAGGGTAGCATAAGGACTGCATCACCCAGTCTGGGATTATACTGTGCACTTCAGAGCAGCTCTAAGGCTATGTTGGGCTACCTATTGAGACACGATCCAGTCATTTATTCTGTTGCAGAAAATTTTGGCCAAGATCCAGAAGCAATGCTTCACATCTTCAGTAGTGCTGGTGTGGTGCAGATTCTACAGCTGAAAAATTGTACCTAGCTAAGTCAACAAAGACTTGAGGAAGACAGTTACTCAGCAGATCTGAGCCAAAAAAATATTATATTTGATGAGGAGGATCAGAGAGTGTTGTCCAATTGTGTTTGGGTGAAATATTTCCAGGAGGGAAATGAGTCTTCAGTAGAAGCAGTTACTAGAGGGTTTGTAATCAGCAAGAAACCCAGATACAGAGGGAGAAGAAGTATTGTCTGTGACATATCTGAGAAAGATGGCTTGATATGGACTAAGGGATCAATATAGATTGGACGACATGTCCAACTATGTTATCTGGTGATCTAGAATCCTTATAGTTCTCGATGAGTATGGTCTCAAATATCATTCAAAGAAGGTTATTGTTTTACCAACCGATGCAGATCCTCTGAACAAGTATAAATAAAATCAAGCACAGACTAAGAATTTGATCATATACGAAGTCAAGGACCATGATATTCCTCATATTGCTGGAAATACTACAGTAAATGACATGTGGGTAGCCTTGGACATGATGTACCAAGGAGGATTTGTCTAAAGAAGAATGCTTCTAGAGAACGATATGTGGTTGTTCCAAATGATCAAGGGTGAAGAGATAGATCCATACCTCTTCAAACTTCAAACTATCCGACATCAGCTCGTTGGCATAGGTGCTACCCAAATGAGGGGCTCTTAGTGAGGACTGCCCTAAATGTAGTCTCAGAATATTGGGAAATGTTTGTCGAGAGAATTATGTGTTATGTCCCTATATTAGTAGTATAGTCCCTTATTGTTGTTAGTGTAACCCCCTTATTGCTTTTGTTGTACCCCTGCAACTCCAATTTTGTTATTATTGTGCCGTTACATTATTATTGGTATGTCGGTTAGGATTATATTGTGACCCCATGAACTGCTATATATAGAAGGAGGTTTTTTCATTTGTATCATCCAAGAATAGTTCATTTATTGAATGTAAAGGAGGTTTTCCCCTCGAATTGGCTTCTTTATAAGGCTTCGATATCTCTTTTCTTCTATTTTTTGAGCTGGATTCATAACATCTGGTATCAGAGCTTTGGATTCTAGGGTTTCACTGCTCCAAACAGGACATCATGGAAATTTCGCTATAACGTTTTTTATACAAAGTTTCAGAAGCTGAATTATTTATCACGTGAATCCGGGATCCTGAGGAACTTTATGTAAAAATTTCAGATCTTGGTTCGCAATATTTTCAGGGATATGATCTGTGGAAGTTAGGGTTTTTTCATGCTTCCTAATTTCATCTCAAAGAGGTGATCGTGGGAAAATAATCATAACTCTCTCTCTGAGCATCGGATTGGAATTATGTAAAAATTCTCCGCAAGTAAACGAAATTTAGTTTCATGTATAACAATTTCTAAGCCAAAGAAGGAAACCATGACACATGGCATGTCGTGCAAGTTCGCTCTACTAAACTAGTCCATAATTAGGTCATTATGGGAGATTAGACATAAAATTTTCTTTAAGAATCCAAATCAAGTTAGACCTAGGCCATTCGAAAGAAGATTTAGAGGGATACTACAACACCGAATTTCAGATATTGGAGATCTGAAATAAAAAATATAATTCAGTTTCAATATTGATCTCCTCAAAAGAAAGAAAAATGTGTGGATTTTTTTTTCAATTGCATAAGTCTTGTTTGAAAAATCGGTTTAAATTGATTTCAAGGGCATATTGTACAATATATATTAGTATTGGGTTCTAAAATTATCCCTAAAAATAATTCAACACCCATTAAACCTTTAGAAGCCTCTACTATGACTCATGAAGATGAAGAAGTGCAACGTGACATATCAAAAATAGAAGAGGAAGTGCACCAAATTTCGCTCTCACAACGAGGAACAAAAAATGAAATGGAAATTTTGAAGAAAGGCGTGCAAGATAAGATGGATGTTTTGAAGAAAAGCGTGGAAGCTAAGATGAATGGTTTGAAAAATGGCATGGAAGCTAAGATGGATGACATAGAAACTGGCATGGAAGTTAAGATGGATGAGATGGAAGCTAAGATCGAAAACATGAAGAATGATCTAAAAGAAGACATGGAAGGTTTGAAAAATTTGATACAAGAAATGTTTCCTAATGGTGAAAATATAGTAGAGGAAACTCATGATGAGAAAAAAATAACTGTTAATCATGATTTAATAAAATCTAATGTTGGATGGAAGACCAATCATATTCCAAATATTGATATGAGGAAGTTTGATGGCAAGGATCCCGTAACATGGATACTACAGATGGAGCAATATTTTGATCTCAATAATGTGAAAAACACACAAAAGGTACGCATTGCAACTTTATATTTAGAACAAAATATATTTGTATGGTATCGATGGCCTTACTCCCATAAAAAAATTGTTACATGGTCAATTTTTACGGAGGAAATGATAGTACATTATGAGGATACAAAGAGAAACACCTTTTTTAGCCAAATGATAAATCTCAAACAAAAGGGTTCAGTGGGGGAGCACATTGAGGAATTTCAAAAATTGAATATAAGGGTAACTGATATTCCAGGGGAACACCAGATTGATTTCTTCATAGGGACTTTAAAGGATAACATCCAACATGAGGTTCGCATTTTGGAAGCTAATTCATTGGAGAAGGAATTCAGGTTGGCAAGAAAAATTGAATATAAAATTATGCCGACAAGGAAGCATACCACTCACATCTATAAAGATGGAAGTGTTTCTACTCCTAGACTTCCACAAGATACAAGGTTGACACCGCAAAAATTGGAAGAAAAATTAGAAAAAGGGCTTTGCTACAGTTGTGATATAAAATACTCTAAAGGTCATAAGTGTGCTGAGAAGAAATTATTTTACATAGATTCTGAAGAGGAGGAAGAAAATGAACAAGACACTTCAAAAGAAGAGGATATACACTACTAACCAACCCTAGAATAAGAAGAAATGAGTCTGAATATATCGTGTAATGCAATGGAAGGAATTACCACTCCTAAAACTCTTAAGATAGAAGGACATATCCAGAAGAAAAAGGTAATAGTGTTGATTGATTCGGGTAGTACCCATAATTTTATTCATGTAAGGTAACCAAGGAATTGAATTGTTTCCTATACCGAACACTAGAATATCAAGTGATGGCTGTAAATGGAGGAACTATAAATTTCTGTGGAAAATGTCATAATATCAAGCTAACCATGGAGGAATATGTACTGAATATTCTAATGCTTTACATTCCAAAGGGAGGTGCTGATGTTGTACTAGGAGTACAATGGTTACAATATTTGGGGACGATGGCTTTTAATTTTCAAGAAATTTTCTTGAAATTATTTTTGGAAGGAACAGAAGTCGAATTACAGGGTATCGCTGAGAAACTAGGAAATATAATAAGCTCTAAAATAATGAGAAAGATTTTGAAGAAAGAACAATGAGGCATAATTTCAAAATTATGCTCACTAGAAGTTCCAACATCAAAATCATCTATTTCTCCAGATCTCAAAAAATTATTAGACAATCATTCCAAGGTGTTTGAAACTCCCAAACAACTCCCACCTATTCGTGATCATGATCATGCTATTCATTTGATTCTAGGAAGTGTTCCTCTAAACATCAAGCCTTATAGATATCGTTATGTTCAAAAGAGTGAAATTAAATGTATGATTGCAGGGATGCTAGAGGATGGTATAATTCAACCTAGTCAAATTTTTTTCTCTGCTCCAGTAGTATTGGTGCAAAAGAAGGATGGATCATGGTGAATGTGTCTAGATTGTAGGGAGCTCAATAAGCTCACTATTAAAGATAAATTTCTGATTCCTGTGTTGATGAACTATTGGATGAATTACATGGAGCAATTTATTTTTCCAAGCTGGATCTCCGTTCATCAAATTAGAATGAACACTAAAGATATTCCAAAAACGTCATTTCGAACTCATGAGGGTCATTCTGAATTTTTGGTCATGCCTTTTGGCCTTACAAATGCACCGTCTACATTTCAAGGATTGATGAATTCCATTTTCAAACCCTTCCTTAGAAAATTTGTGCTAGTATTTTTTTATGATATAGTAATCTACAACGGGTCTTGGAAGCATCATATTCAACATGTTGGCATGGTGCTCAAACTATTAGAGGAGAAACAATTATATGCAAAAACAACCAAATATTTCTTTGGAATACAAGAGGTGGAATATCTGGGTCATATTGTATCTCACGAAGGTGTTACGGTAGACCCTAAACAAAATTAAAGCCATTAAGGAATAGAGAGTCCCCACAACCGTAATGCAGTTGTGAGGATTTCTCGGGTTAACAGGGTATTATCGCAAGTTTGTTAAGAATTATGGGAGAATAGGAGCACCTCTAACAAAATTATTGAAAAAAGAAGCATTTTCATGGACTCGTGAAGAATCTAAGGCCTTTGAACATCAGAAATAGGCAATGTGCCTAGCGCCGGTCTTAGCTATTCCATACTTCACAAAAATCTTATTGTGGAATGTGATGCTTGAGGAAATGGAATCGGTGTTCTTTTAATGCAAGAAGGAAGACCCATTGCTTTTTAAAGTCATCTGATCAGAGGAAAGTATTTACATAAAGCTATTTATCAGAAGGAAATTTTATTAATACTAGATGCATTAAATAAATGGAGACCTTACCTAATGGGAAGACACTTCAAGGTAAAAATTGATCATGATAGTCTTAAACACTTTTTGGAACAAAGACTATCTTAAGAAGAGCAAAAAAAATGGGTCACAAAGATGTTGGGTTATGACTTTGAATTCATCTATAAACAATGGAAGCTAAATTTTGTTGTAGATGCACTCTCAAGAAAAAATGAAGAAGTGGAAGCATTGCTTTGTGCCATTTCTATTATCCAACTAGATTGGATAACTGAAGAAAGGGATGAATGGAAGAAGGACGAAGAAGTGTGGACACTCATTCAAAATTTACATCAAGATCCTAGTACATCTGATATATTTAGTTGGAAAAATGATTCCTTATGCTACACACATCACTTATATCATTGTAAGAATTCCCAACTAAAACAACATATTCTTTTGGAATTGCACACTTATCCTTTAGGAGGACACTGACGATTTTTAAAAACTTACAAAACAGTGAAGAAATAATTTTTTTTGGATGGCCTTAAATATGATATTCAAAAGTTCCTGGTGGAATGTTTGGTTTTCCAACAAAATAAAGGTCAGACAATTATGACCCCGAGTCTTCTACAACCTTTATCCATTCCAAGTCAATGTTGGTAGGAGATTTCAATGGATTTTATCATAGGTTTACCTAAGTCTGAAGGAATGAGTGTCACCATGGTGGTAGTTGATAGACTTACCAAGTCTGCACACGTTTTTGCATTATCTCATCCATTTAAAGAAAGCACAATTTCTACTGCATTTATGGAAAAAATTCAAAAGCTACATCAGGGAAAATTTTAGGGCTAATATTCGCGGGTGGGGTAATTTTACATTTTTTTTCCAAAAAAAAGATTTGCCAATTTCCACTTTTTTCCAAAATGATTCACCCAAATTTTATAGTACATGATTATTTTACCTTAAAAATCACCAAAATATTATATCGAATAATATAAACTCATTGGAAATCTAAATATTTCTACAAAATATCACCAAAAAATTTACAATTTACATATTAGGTACTAGTCAGATTCGCCAACGTTTCTAAACTTTAAGATAAACTTCCATCCTTAAAATTTTCCTTGAGATACATGGAAAGCCAAGGATTATTGTAAGCGATAGAGATCCCATTTTTACTGTAATTTTTTCATGGAATTGTTTTCTTGTTTGGGTACTGAAGTATCTCATAGCTCACCTTATCTTACTCAATCCGATGGTCAAACTGAGATAGTGAATAAATTTTTGGAAGGATATCTTCGTTTTTTTGTATTTGATAAACAGACACAATGGGTCAAGTGGTTACCTCTTGCTGAATGGTGGTATACCACTTCCTTCCATACTGCAGCAAAAATGACCCCGTTTATGGCACTTTATGGATACCATCTACCATCTATCACATAATATTTAAGAAAAAATTGTAAGGTTGAAGTAGTGGAATATAACATCGAGCATCAACAAGAAGTTTTCCAACTCTTAAAGGATAAACT
Organism: Pinus albicaulis; assembly: GCA_034641835.2. NCBI lineage: Eukaryota > Viridiplantae > Streptophyta > Pinopsida > Pinales > Pinaceae > Pinus > Pinus albicaulis. The sequence continues at coordinate 1,362,121,787 of CM076578.1, forward strand.
AATTTTGTCACAAAATCGAATGAAACAACAGGTAGATCAACATCGCAGCGAGAGAAGTTTTGATATAGGAGATTAGGTATTTTTACGGCTACAACCATACAAACCAATGTCCCTAAAGAAATCTAAGAAGGACAACAAATTATCGCCAAAGTAATATGGTCCTTACAGGGTGTTACAAAATATTGGTACTATGGCATACAAATTGGAGCTTCCTGCTTCTCTGCGAGTGCATCCAGTTTTCCCGGTTTCATACTTAAAGAAGGTTATAGGTGAAAAAATTCCAGTTCAAACAATATTGCCACAACTTGATAAGGAAAATTGATATTGGAACCTCAAGAAGTCATGGAAACAAGAACTCGACAGCTACAAAATCGATAAATTTCAGAGTATCTCGTCAAGTGGAAGAACTTACCCACTGAAGATTCTACATGGGAGGATGATAATTTTATATCGAAGCACCTAGATCTACTCAAGCATTGAAGACAACATTTTTTTGAAGTAGAGGGGCATGTTAGGTCCCTATATTACTAGTATAGTCCCTTATTGTTCTTAATGTAACCCCCTTATTTTTATTGTTGTACCCCTGTAGCCCCAATTTTGTTTTTATTGTTCCCTTACATTATAATTATTAGGTCGACTAGGATTATATTGCAACCCCATGGACTCCTATATATAGGAGGTATTTTCATTTGTATCATCCAAGAATTGTTCATTTATGTAATGTAAAGGAGGTCACCCCCTCGAAGTGGCTCATTTATAAGGCATTGATCTCTCTTTTCTTCTATTTTTGGAGTTGGATTAATAGCATTCTACGAAGGGAAACATTACTATATTGGGTTTACATGTGGGCCATCCTCTGCCAAGAGGATATCAGGAGGGTCAAAAAGAGGCAGAATATCAGTGGTGGAAGTGGAAGAGCCAAAGTAAAAGAGGAGGAGGATCATGCAGCCCTTGCATCAAGGGAAAATAAGAATCATGGGAAGAAGAAGAAGGACCTTTCGAAGGTCCGATGCTTTAACTCGTGCGACCTTGGACACTTTGCCAAAAAATTTCGTAAAAAGAAGGACAAAGGATCTTCTGATTCTAAGTCTGCAGTAGCAAAGGATGATGGCTCTGATGATGATGCAACCATCAGTTCTCATGTGCCTCGAGAGAAGAGGTTTGGTTACATGGATCTATAGAGCATCTTTAGGCACGGTGGAAAGATCTTTGAGTCAACCCTACTCTTGGATCACATATGAGCTACGGGAGCCTTAATACGGTAGTGGGATGGGTCGAGAGATGGTTGCAGAAGGTCACGTTGAAGCAAAAGAGGGGTCTAAAGAGCTAAAGAGGGAGTAACGTAATGCAGAGGCATCAACAACATGGAGGCAACATCACAGAGAGGCTATGCTCACGCGGTGCAGTGTTGCAGCATAGCAGTGCCTCTAGAAAGACAACGCAAATTAGCATCTAGGGAGCTTAAGTGATGGAAGGAAACCTTACTTGTCTCTCAAACAGTTGGGCAGAAGTCTTTTAGTTGCTTACTTCTCAGCAACTGAGCTACATTGCAATAGTTAGTAGTGGCAGTAATATGGGTAGCATGATGTAGCAATTAGAGAGGGAGATGTAGTATATATGTGGCAGTGTCAGTGGCAGTGGCATGGGCAGCAGTACAGAGAGCAATAATGCATTGGATGGATGACAATAGGCCAAGCATCACCAACAAAAAATCCAACTTCAAGATCTTGTAGTGCATGGTGTGGATGCATTGCTAGAGCACACTCCGTGCTAAGAGGGAGTGTTGAGATTTTGTATAGTTGGTGTAGCATCAGGTGTGATCTAGCGCTAAATTTTGTGGACGGGCTATGACACACTTGAATTCAAAATCCCAGAAAGTGTTTTGTGAAATCTCAGCTGGTGTTCAAGATATTCAAATAATTAATTATTTTAATGGATCTCCTAAGTCTAAACTTAGGAAAATTAAATAATTAAAGTGAATTAATTAACACATGTGCTGAAATATTCTGAAAGGCACAGATCAAGCACTCTTTTAAACTTATTCATTGATGAGTGTTTTAATATCGGTCGGTTAATGGTTCAATGAAAAAGTATAAGAGAAAGGCTTGAGGGTTAGTTAGAGATAGAGACAGAGTTTCAGAGCTGAGAAATATATTTGGAATTCTAGGGAGGGTTTGCTAAGAACTTCTGGAGGAATTTTCTGCAGCGAGGGGTAGTATTGGCTAAGGGGATTATATGATCCTAGAGCGAAGAGTCTGTAAGAGGCAGAGGAGCAACAAAAAGGACAACACAGAGAAGCAACTACACAAGTGCTACACAAGTGCTACATAGGTGCTACGCATGACAACGTAGAGCCTCCAGAGGGCTTAATAAATTACGAAGAGGGTCTCCAAGTCTAGTGTAAGGCCTACGTCACCCCCTTATGGGTTACGTGTTCCGTCTGTGGGCAATGCAGTGGAATTATGAGGCTAGAAGAGCTCACGCTGGGGCTTCAGAGGCAACGCTGAGGTTTCTAGGGCTAGATTTGGGTTAAGTCTTGTAAATCCCATTTCAGGGTGTGTTTTAGTCAGATATTTGGTGCTAGAACAACAGGTTAGATGAAGATTTAATTTATTTTATTCTTTGTCGGGTTTTCTAGATTTGGAACCCAGATTTACTGTACTCAGAATCTACTTAATAAAATAAACGCTCATATCTACTGCACCGGTTTTCCCGCTTTGGGTTTCTCTGGGGACTTATGTACAAAATTCCATTTGACACATTGTTAGATGAGCGTATTATTCAGTAAATGATATGCATGTGTAGATATTAGTTGTGTTTATTTTGGTATTTTCTAAATCTAATTTCTGGAAATTACTTGTAATATTTTAAACCAAGTAGGAGAAATAAACCATGATACTAGAGTAGAATTTTCACAAGACCAAGTATCAATATGACTCCATTATGGTGTCGGTAAACACATTGACCAAAGCAACACACTTTATAGTAGTAAATTCTACCTTTCAGAGTGTAAAAGTAGCCATCATTTTCATGAAATAGATTTTTAGACTTCATGGCATACCAAAAATGATAGTTTCAGAAAAATATGGAAAATTTACCTCAACCCTCTTGAAGTTCTTGTTTAGAGGCATGGGGACCAATTTGAACATTAGTAATTCATATCATCCTCATATGGATGGACAAATAGAAAGAACAAATCATATTTTTGAGGACATGCTCTGAATGTATGTAATCGATAGACCCACAAAGTGGGAAGATTTTATGCATTTATCTGAGTTTTCTTATAACAAAAGCTATAAAACCTCTATAAAAATGATCCCCCTTGAAGCTTTGTATGACATAAAATTCCATACACCGCTTAGTTGGAGCAAACCTTAGGATAGGTTGATTCTTGTTCTGGATGCCTTACACGAAATGGAGCGAAGAGTATGGAAAATTCAACAGGATATTAAAAAATCTCAAGAATGAAAAAAGAGTAACGCTAACAAAGATAGAACACACAAATAGTTCGAAATTTGATAACATGTATATATGAGGGTTTCCAATTTTTCACCACGATTTTGTGGGTCGTTCGAAATTTTGGACCGAGTTGGTCCAGTAACATATGAGTTGGCTCTACCTAGTCATATTAAAGTTCGTAATATATTTCGTGTATCATTATTGAAAAATATATATTCATGATCCTTCTGACATGGTTAACTGTATAATTTGATATAGGTGGAACCTGAAGTAGAATTTCTAGTAGAGCCACTTCGTATCTTCGATCACAAATAGATCATGCTCCAAAATTGATTCGTTGATCGGGTTAAAGTGCAATGGCAGAGCTTTACACCCGAGGAGGCCACTTGGTAGCATGAAGACAATATGAAGGAGGCTTATCCACCTCTATTCAAAAATGAAGTGGAAGAATAATAAACACCCAGGATGATGCTATTTTTTATATAGGGGGAAGATGTAATACCCTATGTTCATGTGAGTATTTTTTTAGTAGCTGATATATTTTTAGAAATGGAAAGGAAGCCATAATTGAATTTTTGGAATAATTATGATGATGTATTAAATAAATTTAAATAAAATCAAAGATGATATTGGAGAATTAACTTGGGAAATATTCTATTATTAACGAGATCATTATTTCAATCCAGAATCCAATATGTATGGATAGGCTGGAAGCAAAAACATTCCACATCCACTCCTAAAAATTCCTAGGAGTGAATTTATGTGATTTATTAGATTGGGAGAGAAAAATCTAACAAATCACCTAGTGTGGCGAAAAAACAATGGGGATGGGTGAATAAACCACTACAGTGGAGAAACACAGGCTTTAAATGAAAACAAAATTATACTTTTCTCATAAAATACTAGGCTATAGGATTAAGAACAAAAAAAAAAAATGGGACATCGTTTAAGAAAGTATACAAGGGAAAAAATGATAAAATACCTTTCCCATGAAGAAAAGAGGATTTTAACTCGAGGAAAATGGATCTCAGCACAGGGTAAAAGAAAAGTTGATGGTTCGTGGTTGGGAGGAAAAATAGTCTTTTCAAGTTAATTAAATGGCGTTGATAAGTGAATATTTAATTCATGATTCATGTACTCTATATAGAATTCTTCATAAGTATTGTTAAGGAATGGGTATGATATTGAATTTAATATGGTAAAGTGTAACTTCATTGTCATGATAGAAAATTAATTTTGTGGAACTCTTGGGCACTATGTAAAGAGTAAATGGTGAATTTCTAGTAAGTTAATTGTTGTAATTGAATATTGAATTTTGGTTGTCGACTATAATGTTGAAATTATTATTTCGAATTTGTATTTAATGGGCAGTGAGACATGATTTATTAGTTCCTTTCTTAACCAGATTTATAATTGGTTTCTACCTTATCATGTTTTATTAGTGTTGATATATTAATATGGCCATACATTGTTTTTACACCGTGATTCTAGAAAATTTTCAAGAGGGTTAGAATCGTTGTTTTAATTATAATTATGGTATGTAGGCTGAGAATTAGGCCCAAGGGTACTATCACTGAGAACCATTGGAACACTGATTTAAATTCTCGATCTAATGGCATACTTGGAAAAGATATGGGTAAACTCATAAAATTTGGACTGACCCTGACACCGATAAATTGGTACGGGGATTTCATTTAGGGGAAAAATGTTGTCTCATATTAATCCCATACATAGGAGTCACTCTATGAAATAATTCTCTCTCGCTACCGAAATTGGTCATGATTACCTTTAGGATAGTATGGACATCATAAATGTAGCACTACGGTTGAGTATTGGCAGAGGATTTAAGTCCAAGATTAACCATGAACTACATGTACTAAGAACAAAATAAAATACGCGTAAAGTTATGGTAACTAAGGTAACTCTATTCCTAGTAGTGGGTCATTGATGGTTATTGAACCACAATGCTAAGTAACATAACTATAAAACCAAAAAATAGAATACGACAGCGTTTGTTATGACTAATATAATCTCAGAAAGTTAAAATTTGTTACAGTTACTGTGTTCAATATTACAACGACATAATTTCCACGCAAGAATAAACTATGCAGGTAACGTAAGGAAACGAAATCAAAACCTTCGAAGTTGTTTTGATTTCTGTAACCATAATTTAACAATATATTGCTACAGTGAAATAAACAAAGAAAATTATGTATATACAACTGAGTAAAATGAAGTAAATTGATACAGGAAAATTAGAGATAGAAACTATGTGTATTCACCAACACATATATTCATTAACCCAGCGGCACTGTAGAAAAATAATAAACAGGGACTATGCATGCATAAAACTAACCTTCATGTTATGAACAAAAATATAAATTCATTACATACATCTCTCTTGAGAGGAGTCGAGTTCGGTGATAGGAAAAAGAAAAAAAAAATAACAGAGTGCCCGTGAACAGGCTAAAACATAATCATGAACCTTGTAAATAAATTAATAATAACAATAGTGTTATAGTCCATATTCTTGCACGGTATTTACACCCTGGCGTCAAAGTTTTAATTTATACAAAAAACCTATCTAAAAAGAAAAAGTTGACTGGAGGTTCAATCGTGAAAGCTTTGGTAGAAACGGATGTGTTCTCCAAAGGGAGGGCATATGTGGGAAGAGGAAAGTAGCCATGAGGACCGACCTGTAGGGAAAACTAGAGGGTTAGAATTGGTCGCAAAACTAGGATTGGATAATGTGTTCACCACAAGTGTTATGAAACCAGCTGTAAAAATAGAAGAAAAGAGAGATCAACGCCTTAGAAATAAGACACTTTGAGGGGGAAACCTCGTTTACATTACATAAATTAACAATTCTTGGATGATACAAATGACACAACCTCCTTTATATATATGGGAGTCCATGGGGTCACAATATAATCCTAGCCGACCTAAAAATGATAACGTAAGGGCGCGATAATAACAATATGGCAGCCACAAGAGTAAAACAATAACAATAAGGGGCTACAATAACAACAATAAGGGGATACACTAATATTACAGGGACCTAACATGTCCCTCTCCTTCAAACAAGTGTTTCCCTCAATGCTTGATTATTTTTGGATGCTTCTGAGGAAAATTTTCATCCTCCCATGTGGAATATTCAATGAGTAAGTTCTTCCAATTGATAGGATACTCTAAAATTGTTCAATTTCGTAGTTGTCGAGTTCTTGTTTCTGTGACTGATTTAGAACTTCTTTCACTGTGATGTTGATCTTCTAGTTGTTTCATTTGATTTTGCACCAATGTTAGGTTATCCTTTGAGAGTTGGAGAACTTGTTGTTGATGCTCAATGTGATCTTCCACTAATTTATCATCCATATTAGCTTTCATTTGATCCTTCAAACCATCCAACTTAGACTCCATTTTTTATTTTAAACCATCTATGTCATCTTTTATTTGTCTTTGTAGGATCGAAATTTGTTGCACTTGGTACCGTAATTTTGATATGTCATATTGCAATTCTTCCTCTCCATGCGTCATATTATAGCTTGCAGAGGGCTTAATGGGTGGGAAATTATTTTTGGGAGGCATTATATAACCCAGTATTGATAAAAATGCTTTAATATTCCCTTGGAATCACTTCAAAATGCCTTTTGAAACAAATGTTATCCAAATTTAAAAAATAAATACACACATTTTTCTTTCTTTTTATGAGGTCGATATTAAAACTAAATTATCTCTTTGATTTTGGATCTTCAATATATGAAATTAGGTCTTGCAGTAGCCCTCTGAATCTTCTATCAAATGCCACTGGTCAGACCTGATTTGGATGCTTCAAGGAAAAGTTATGCCCAATCTCCCACAATGACCTAATTATGAACTCGTTCAGTAGAGTGCACTTGTATGGTGTGCCACGTGTCACTGTTTGCACCTTAGGCTCTGAAAATAATACACAAAAAACTAAAATCTATGTACTTGCAGCCATTTGTGACAGAATTCCAATCTGATGCTCAGAGAGAGAGTTATGAGTATTTCCCAGCGGTCACCACTTTGAGATGAAATTCGTGAGCCTAAACAAACCCTAGCTTCCACAGATCATATCTCCAAGAATATGGTGAACTAAGATCTGAAATGTTTACATGAAGTTCCTCTGCATTTCAGCTTCTCTATGTAAAATTTTCAGATTCTCAAATTTCATAGAAAAAACGTTATAGCAAAAATTCCACGATGACCTATTTAGGTGAAATTTGGGAGCGAGAAAAAAATCTAAATTCAAAAGATCATATCATCGAAATTGTTGGAAATCAAGATCTGAAATTGTTACACGATGTTCTTCAGTATTTCGTCTTATGTTTGTAAAACTTTCAGCTTTTGAAACTTTGTAGAAAACAAGTTATAAAGAAAATTCCATGATGACCTGTTTGGAGAAGCAAAACCATATAATCCAAATCTCTCATACCAAATGTTATGAAACCAACTCCAAAAATAGAATAAAAGAGATTTCAACGCCTTAGAAATAAGCCACTTCAAGGGGGAAAGATACTTTACATTACATAAATGAATAATTCTTTGATGATACAAATGACACAACCCCCTTTCTATATATAGGAGTCCATGGGGTCAAAATATAATCCTAGCCAACCTAACACTAATATTGTAAGGGGGAAATAATAACGATATGGGGGCTAGAGGTGTACAACAACAAGTATAAGGGGGATACAATAACAACAATAAGGGGATACACTAGTATTATAGGGAACTAACAACGAGAACTAATTATATGGGTAAATTTTCCAAAAACATATGTATGACGTGAGTGAATAACTAAAAATAAGAAAACAATATGAGTAATAAAAAGGAGAACTTAAGAACCTAGTATTTAATATGGAAAAAGGGTAGTTTAGATGTGTGGTGCTAGGAAACGAGGGTTGTGTCTACTCCACGAGACCTAGATAAATTGAAAATGTAGACATTACCAACTGAACAATTAAATAAATCAAAATCCAAAAAGTGATTCACAAAGAACTCGAGTGGTGTGAGAAATCGACACCAAGGACCTAACGAGTGATATATTTCCAATCGAATATGCATGGGACGAAACCCAAAGAAAACAATTTCTTCGACCCTGATGATAAACATAATATATTAACACTTAGAATGGTAGCAGCATGATATATATACAAGAATATGGATTCGTAAAGTACCCGGTGATTGGGAGGCCCGAGGGATCCTATAGGTGACACAACATTTGACCAACAACACTCCTGAGGTAAACATGTCAAATCCTTAATATTATAAATGATTCCTGAAAATAAACGAACATAAACACCACAAAAACGATGGAAAAGTGTGTATAATTTACATAAGTGTGATCCCGGTGAGAGGTCACACAAATGATTAAAACCAATTTGAATCATGAAACATAAATACATTTTACCCTGTACGATATAGAGAATAAGTGTTATGGGGAAGAATTCTAGAAGTGGTGATGAAATTGGAATGATAACGGTATGTATTAAGTAAAAAAACTTGAATTGTAGATAACTGTGGTGAAATGTTACCTGGTGTGATTGAAGCAATGCCATGGCGAAGGTGAGAGGACCAACCTAGAAAAATTTAGGTAACTGCTAGCGAAAAAACCGTCAATAACTAGAATAAAAAACAATACATTAACATATGTCCCAACACTTGGTGTTTGGTCATTACTTCCCCTTCGAGATCTCTCGTGCTCACAAATGGTGGGTTTGACAGCAAAAATAAAGCACCGATTGATGAGTTACGGATAGGTTAAAAATATAGAGTTAACAAAAATGACTTATTGTCATTGGGTCTCATAGCACCAACCAAAATCGTTGAACACTTAGCAAGGTTTGGATATGCCAAGCCATGTGAAGATCAAGAGAATGCGTATATGTGGAAGGACATTGTTGGTGGACCACTCTCATGAGGCACCGGTCTCGAGCTACACCCCTACGTCCATAGTCCTCAAATTAGAGTGATGAGGAGGGACTTACGAGATAGGTATGCACATACGGTCAAATGCCCGTGTATTGTTGGAAAACCTAACTTCCATGTTACAATACCCTAGCATAGTAGTGGAGTGTTTAATTCATGAAGTCGGTGAACCTCCTGCATACATTAAACATTCTTCATCTAATTATACATAAGGGAAGAACACAGTACATTAGCTATAAATTAATGTTGTTATAATGGTGTAGGTATTGATCGATGTATTGTTACACTTCCTTTAGATATGTTAAATAGATAACATATATGGGGATGGAATTATAGGCCTAAGAAAGATATGCAAGTAAGCAATGTATAGGCAACAAGTAAGGAAAGAGGGAAAAAATAATGTACTAGTCCTACTACATAAAAATTAATATATATAATATATATAAGTTGAAAATTGTGATGTAGTTATTAAGAGTTATAATATCTGAGTGGGAATGTTGTTGTGAGTAACGATATAAATAATATTGAATAATTGATTTCACATGAGGTGATATTATAATTACAAATTATGTTAATTATGTATAAAGAAAAAAAATTAAAAAAAATGGGACAAGTATGTCAATTGGAGGTACATGACACCGATAGTGGAACCCTAATACTTTTGTTTTTGTAGGTTTGGTAGTGACTTTCATTTTTCTCTTTTTTCACTTTTTTTTTTTCTTCCTCCTTCTTTATCAACATGTCCGGATACATCACCCCGATCAGGGAAGGGTATTGAACATGTGATGAGTGCTATAAAAGCCCGCCTCACCACCATTTAACCAAGACCCCAAGGATGTGGAAGCCTAATACTTCCGTGCCCTAGTTTGTGTAGAAATTTATGGACCTCAAACCCTAGGGGCTTGGTAAATTGATAAAATTTGGGATTTTATCACACAACGCTTTTTTATTTATGAATTGGTTAATTAATATAGTCAGTATTTTGTTAATGGAAACCCTTACAGGTTTAGGTTATTGTTGCAAGGGAATTTGTTAGTATTGTATAGAAAATGTATAATTTATTATATTTCCAAATGTATTTTTTATATGAATACAAAACATGAGTTTTCCTTGCGTTGGAATACCAAAAACAACTTTTATTATGTAATTTTGGGAAAATATAATTTCAATGAACTGATACTAGTTTAATTTTTATCATTCTATTTGAGAACTCTGTTTTCATTTATGGGTTTACCCAATTTACCCTCTTCTCTGAGGTTATACTTTTAGTGATTCTTTTAATTATCGACTGATATGGTTTGTTTGTAACCATACTAACTTCTTGATATTTCAAAAAGTTTGTTTCTTATGCTGTAAATGGTTTTCCTATTCTTATGACTTATGATGACGTTATATCATTACTTATCAATTTCCCCATACAGTTTACGGATGTTTCTCTCAATCATTCTTCCATTCCTATATATATATATATATACACACACATATACACACACATTTATTTATTTATTTATTTACTTACTTAATTGTTACTTATGCCTTTCCTTTTCACATAGTCATAGTTCCAGAATTTTTCCTTTTTTATTTTAATAATGTTAAACTTGTTTAGAGTCAGCTGCGTAGCCGTGTACTTAAGAATTTACTTGCTTTTTGAGACTCTTTCTTTTGTTTCAGAACTATTTCTAGCTTGCTCATATTCTCTAGCTTGGCCGAGAAACTAATATAACTCGCCACATGGAAATAATGATTTCACACACTAATATTAATTATTTCGTATTCTTGCATATGTTAGATCAAAACAAAACAAAATTAATTTTTCCATTATCCTGTATACATTAGATATTGATAGAAGAATATTAATTATTTCGTTGGTCTTGTATAAATTAGATCATAACATAACTTTACCTATTATCAAATAACCATGCCATAAAATTTATAGAAAAAAATATACAACTGCAAGAAACTAAAACAAAACATGCATGTGACACTTATCTACTAATCCTATTTAGTGTTAGGTCCCTATATTACTAGTATAGTCCCTTATTGTTTCTAGTGTAACCCCCTTATTGTTATTGTTGTACCCCTGTAACCCCCATATTGTTATTATTGTGCCCTTACATCATTATTGTTAGGTCGGCTAGAATTATATTATGGCCCCATGGACTCCTATATATAGAAAGAAGGTTTTGTTCATTTGAATCATCCAAGATTTGTTCATTTATGTAATGTATTGTAGGTTTCCCCCTCGAAGTGGCTGATTTGTAAGGTTTTGATCTCTCTTTTCTTCTATTTTTGGAGCTAGTTTCATAACATTTGGTATGAGATATTTGGATTCTATGGTTTTGCTCCTTGAAACGGGTCATCGTGGTATTTGCACTTTAAATTTTTTCTACGAAGTTTCAGAAGTTGAAATTTTCACAGCGCGAAGTCAAAATCCTGAGGAACGTCGTGGAAATATTTTAGATCATGGTTCTTAATATTTTCGGAGATATGATCTTTGGAAGTTAGGGCTTTTTGGAGGATCCTAAATTTGACCTAAAAAGTTAATTGTGGAATTTTCACTATAATTTTTTTTCTACGCGGGTTCAGAAGCTGAATTTTTTATAGAGCGAAGCCAAAATCCTAAGGAATGTCTTGGAAAAATTTCAAAGCTTCATTCGCAATATTTTGAGAGATATGGTTTGTGGAAGTTAGGATTGTTTCAGGCTATTGAATTTCATCTCAAAGAGGTGACTATGGGAAAAACATCATAATTGTCTCTCTGAGGGTAAGATTGGAATTATGTAGAACGTTTCCACAAGTACATAGAATTTAGTTTCCTATATATCAAATTTATAGCTGAACGAGGAAACAGTGAGATGTGGCAAGTCGTACAAGTTATCTCTACTCAACTAGTCCATAATTAGGTCATCGGAGGAGATTGGGCATAAATTTGTCTTGAAGAATCCAAATCAGGTCAGACCTGTGGCATTCAAAATAAGATTCAGATGGCTACTTCAGGGCCAAATTTTAGATATTGAAGATCAAAAATCATAGAGATAATTCAGTTTCAATATTGAGCTCCTAAAAATCAACAAAAAGGTGCCTGTTTGTTTTTCAAATTCCATAAGTCTTGTTTGAAAAATTAGTTTTAAGTGATTCCAAAGGCCTATTGAGAATAGATATTAGTATTGGGTTCTAAAATGCCTCCTAAAAATAATTCAACACCCATTAAGCCCTCAAAGTACACTACTATGACTCATGAAGATCAAGAATTGCAACATGATCTATCAAAATTACAAGAGAAAGTGCACCAAATTTCGCTCTCCCAAAGAGAAAAAAAAAATGAAATGGAAGTTTTGAAGAAAGGCATGGAAACGAAGATGGATGGTTTGAAGAAAGGTGTGGAAGCTAAGATGGATGGCATGGAAGCTGGCATGGAATATAAGATGGATGACATGGAAGAAAAAATGAAAGAAAACATGGAAAACATGAAGAATGTTCTAAAAGTAGACATGGAAGGTTTGACAGAGTTGATACAAGAAATGTTTCATAATGGCGAAAAGATAGTAGAGGAACCTCATGATGAGAAAAGAAAAATTAATCGTGATTTCATAAACTCTAATGTTGGATGGAAGAACCACCATATTCCAAAGATGGATATGAGGAAGTTTTATGGCGAGGATCCCCTAACATGGATAGTACGAATGGAGTAATATTTTTATCTCAATAATGTGTAAAACACAGAAAAGGTACATATTGAAACTTTACATTTAGATAAAAATAGATTTTTATGGTATCGATGGCTTTCCTCTCGTAAAAAAATTATCACTTGGTCAATTTTTATGGAGGAAATGATAGCACTTTATGAGGATACAAAGAGAAACACCTTCTTTAGCCAATTGATAAATCTCAAACAAAAGGGTTGAGTGGGGGAGTACATTGAGGACTTCCAAAAATTGAATATAAGGGTAACTGATATTCCAGAGGAATATAGGATTGATGTCTTCATAGGGACTTTAGAGGATAACATCCAACATGAAATTCGTATTTGGGAACCCGATTCATTGGAGAAGGCATTCAAGCTGGCAAGAAAAATTGAATGTAAAATTATGGTGACAAGAAAGCCTACCACTCAAGTCTATGAAGATTAAAATACTGCTACTACTAGACTTCCAAAACCTACAAGGTTGACACCACAACAATTGGAAGAAAAAAGAGAACAAGGTATTCTCTAAAGTTGTGATATAAAATATAATAAAGTTCATAAGTTTGCTGAGAATAAATTATTTTACATAGATTGTGAAGAGGAAGAATAAAATGAACAAGAAACTTCAAAAGAAGAGGATATACACCAGGAACCAACCCTAGAAGAAGAAGAAATGAGTCCCACCATATCGTGTAATGCATTGGTAGGAATTACCACTCCTCAAACTCTCAAGATAGAAGGACATATGAAGAAGAAAAAAGTAACAGTGTTGATTGATTCAGGTAGTACCCATAATTTTATTAATTGTAAGGTAGTGAAGGAATTGAATTGTTTCCTATACCTAGCACCAGAATGTCAAGTGATGGTTGCAAATGAAGGAACTATAAATTTCTCTGGAAAATTCCATAAAATGAAGATATCCATGGGGGAATATCTATTGAATAGCCCAATTATTTCCGTTCCAATGGGAGGTGTTGATGTTGTGCTAGGAGTACAATGGTTACAATATTTGGGGACAATAGCTTTTAATTTTCAAGAACTTTTCTTGAATTTTTTTTCAAAAGGAAAGGAAATTGAATTACGGGGTATCACAGGGAATCCAGGAAGGATAATAAGCTCTAATATCATGACAAATCTTCTGAATAAATAACAACGAGGCGTAGTTGCACAATTATGCTCACTAGAAGTTCCAACATCAAAATAATCTATTTCTCTAGATATCGAAAAAGTCTTGAACAATCATTCCAAGGTGTTTGATACTCCCAAAGGACTCCCACCTATTCGTGATCATGATCATGCTATTCATTTGATTCCAGGAATTGTTCCTCCAAACATCATGCTTGACAGATATCCTTATGTCCAGAAGAGAAAAATTGAACATATGATTGCAGAAATGTTAGCGGCTGGTATAACTCAACCTAGTCAAAGTTATTTCTCTACTCTAGTAGTATTGGTGCATAAGAAGGATGGATCATGGCACGTGTGTCTGGATTATAGGGAGCTCAATACGCTCATTATTAGAGATCAATTTCCCATTCCCGTTATTGATGAATTATTGGATGAATTACATGGAGAAATTTATTTTCCTAAGTTAGATCTTCGTTCCAGGATATTGTCAAATTAGAATGAAGATTGAAGATATTCCGAAATAACATTTTGAACTCATGAGGTTCATTATGAATTTTTGGTTATGCCTTTTGGCCTTACAATTGCACCTTCTACATTTCAAGGGTTGATGAATTACATTTTCAAAACCTTCCTTAGAAAATTTTTACTAGTATTTTTTGATGATATACTAGTCTACAATAGGTCTTGGAAGGATCATGCTCAACATGTTGATAGGGTGCTCAAACTATTGGGGGAGAAACAATTATATGCAAAAACATTGAAATGTTTATTTGGAGTAAAAGAGGTGGAATATCTGGGTCATATTGTATCTCACGAGGGTGTTAATGTAGACCCTAACAAAATTAAAGCCATTAAGGAATGACAAGTCCCCACAACCATAAAGTAGTTGCATGGATTTCTTAGGTTAACAAGGTGTTATCACAAGTTTTTTAAGGATTATGGGAGCATCGCAGCACCTCTAACAACATTATTGAAGAAATATGCATTTTCATGGACTCATGAAGCAAATAAGGCCTTTGAACATCTTAAAGAGGCAATGTTCCTAGCACTAGTATTAGCTACGCCAGATTTCACAAAACATTTAGTGTGGAATGTTATGCCTCATGAAATGGAATTGGTGCCATTTTAATGAAAGAAGGAAGACCCATTTCTTTTGAAAGTCATCGAATCAAAGGAAACTATTTAAAAAAGGCTATTTATTAGAAGGAAACGTTGGCAATACTACATGCACTAAAGAAATGGAGACCTTACCTAATGGGAAGACACTTCAAGGTAAAAACTGATCATGATAGTCTTAAACACTTTTTGGAACAAAGACTATCTTCAGAAGAGCAAAAAAAATGGGTCACAAAGATGTTGGGTTATGACTTTGAAGTCATCTACAAAAAAGGGAAGCTAAATGTTGTTGCATATGCACTCTCAACAAAGAATTAGTGGAACCATTCTTTTGTGGCATTTCTATTATCCAACAAGATTGGATAACTGAAGCAAGGGATGAATGGAAGAACGATGAACAAGTGTGGACACTCATTCAAAATTTGTAGCAACATCCTAGTACATCTTATACATTTAGTTGGAAAAATGATTCCTTATGTTACAAAGATCACTTATATATTTGCAAGAATTCCCAACTAAAACAAAAGATTCTTTTGGAATGGAACACTTCTCCTTTAGGAGGACACTCAATATTTTTAAAAAATTACCACAGGGTGAAGAAAGAATTTTTGGAGGATGGACTTAAATCGGAGATTCAAAAGTTTGTGGCGGAATGTTTGGTTTTCCAGCAAAATAAATTTGAGACAATTAAGACCCCGGGTCTTCTACAACCTTTATCCATTCCATGTCAACGTTGGGAGGAGATTTCAATGGATTTTATCACAGGTTTACGTAAGTCTGATGGAAAGAGATGCACCATGATGGTAGTTGATAGACTTACCAAGTATGCACACTTTTGTGCATTATCTCATCCATTTAAAGCAAGTACATTTGCTACTGAATTTATGGAAAGAATTCAAAAGATACATGGAAACCCAAAGGTTATTGTAAGTGACAGAGATCCCATTTTTACAGGAAATTTTTAGACATAATTATTTTTTTGTTTGGGTAGTCAAATAACTGATAGCTCATCTTATCATCCTAAATCTGATGGTCAAACTGAGATAGTGAATAAATGTTTGGAAGGATATCTTCATTGTTTTGTATCTGATAAGCAAGCATAATGGGTCAAATGGTTGCCTCTCGCGGAATGGTGGTATACCACTTCCTTCCATACTACAGCAAAAATGACCCCATTTATGGAACTTTATGGATATCATCCACCATCCATCACATCTTCTTTAAGGGAAAATTCTAGGCTTCAAGAAGTGGAAGATCACATCAACCATCAACAAGAATTTCTATGAATCTTAAAGGATAACCAAAATTTGGCAAAAAATCGAATGAAACAATAGGCAGAGCAACATCACAGTGAGAGAAGTTAGATGTAGGAGGCTGGGTATTTTTACGGTTACAACCATACAAACAAATGTCCCTCAAGAAACCTCATAAGGATAATAAATTGTTGCCAAAGTAATATGGTCCTTACAAGGTGTTGCAAAATACTGGTAGTATGGCATACAAATTGGAGCTTCCTTATTCTTCATGAGTGCATCCAATTTTCCATGTTTCATGCTTAAAGAAGGTTATAGGGGACAAACTTCTAGTTCAAACAATATTTCCAGAACTTGACGAGGAAGGAAAAACCATATTGGAAACTGAAGCAATCACAGAAACAAGAACTCCACAGCTACGAAATCGATCAATTTCAAAGTATCTCATCAAATGGAATAACTTTCCCACTGAAGATTCTACATGGGAGGATGAGAATTTTATACAGAAGCACCTGGAGCTACTCAAGCATTGAGAACAACACTTTTTTGAAGGAGATGAGCATGTTAGGCACCTATATTACTAGTATAGTCCCTTATTGCTGCTAGTGTAACCCCCTTATCATTATTTTTATACCCGTGTAACCCCCATATTGTTATTATTGTGCCCTTACATCATTATTATTAGGTCGGCTAGGATTACATTGTGGCCCCATGGACTCCTATATATAGAAAGGAGGTTTTGGTTATTTCAATCATCTAAGAATTATTCATTTATGTAATGTATTGGAGGTCGCCCCCTCGAATTGGCTAATTTCTAAGGCATTGATATCTCTTTTCTTCTATTTTTGGAGCTGGTTTCATAACATTTAGGCTTCCAAGGAAAATCACAGGGGAATAAGATTACTCCACCCAACCAATGAGAATAGTAATCACAACGTGAACTCCCCCAAATCCAATTTCAATTCTAGAGTAGTATTTTGATAGGGAGCACATGAGGTCAACCTAGGGATTATCTCACCACACTAGGTCTTGCCTAGTGTTTCACATGCCATAAAGTTCTAA
Organism: Pinus albicaulis; assembly: GCA_034641835.2. Classification (NCBI taxonomy): domain Eukaryota; kingdom Viridiplantae; phylum Streptophyta; class Pinopsida; order Pinales; family Pinaceae; genus Pinus; species Pinus albicaulis. Next base: position 1,362,139,439 of record CM076578.1, read on the forward strand.
TTAGGAATTCCATTGTCCAACCATATAAAAAAGTACTTTATCTCACAGTATCATGCCTCCCTTATCATTGTCTTTTCTGAGGTTTGAACTTCTAATTTTCCTCTCTTGGCTCTCCTCTAACTAGACTCCAAGTCACTAGGTAACCGTAGTTTATTTCCCTCACACTCTATTGACTCTTTTTTTCTCAACTAAGGTGATTTATTTCTAGGGAGAGGAATAATTGTCTTCTAAAATTATGGTAAGCGAAACTCTAATTTAGTATGTTTTCCCTCTATAATTTCCAGGGTTTGCCATAACCAATTTATTAATGAATTTTAAAATAAAATAAGCATTCATGGTTATTATAGTATGTCAAGTAATTTAATAAAAGTAAATGGAAATATTTACAATCTACTGAGGGGTACTACATTTCCCCCCCTTAAGTGCAACACCATCCTTGGTGTTTATTCGAGGCTCTTTAGCGTAGGTTGAGATATGCTTCAAGTATGCAATTGTTATCTTCCCAAGTTTCCTCTTATAGGCTAAAGTGCTTCCACTGCACTTTAACCATAATAACCTGCTTCGGTAGAATTATTTATCTCTCATTTAAAATGAATATAGGCATGATTGATAACTATCTATTGATATCGACCTACAATCACATTCATTAGACTTGTTATTAGTTTCCCATCAAACAAAAACCATATACAAAATCATTCCAAGTTTAGTGTTTTACATGTACATCCTCCCAATCAATAATGTGTCTATGATCATATATATACTTCTTTAATAGAAAGATAGGAAAGACATTATATACATGCATATTGTCAATATTGTCACGACAATGTATATTGTATTATTTTTCCAAATTTATATTTCATATGTTTAAAAAACATGAGTCTCTCTTGTGTTTGAATATCGAAACAGAATTTTATTATGTAATTTTGGGAAACTATAAGTTTAATGAACTGATACTCATTTAATTTTTATCATTTTGATTGAGAAATTTGTTTTTAGTTATGGTTTTATCAACTTAACCATGTTCACCATTGTTATAATTTTAGTGATTATTTTAATTATCTAATGATATGATTTTTTTTGTAACTGTACTTATTTCTTGGTATTGAGCAATTTTTTTAATTGTAAATGGTTTCCCTATTCTTGTGACTAAAGACGAAATTATATCATTAGTTACAAATTTTCCTATACACTTTATGGCTCTTTGTGTCAATCATTCTTCCATTCCTATAGACACACACATAAACACGCACATATTTATTTATTTATGCAACCGTTACTAGTGGTTTTCCTTTGTGCACAATCATCACACTAGTATAGTTACTTTTATTTTAAAAAATGTTAAATTTGTCTCGAGTAACCTCTGCGTTGTTGTACTTCAAGTTTTCCTTCCTTTTCGAGACACTTTGTTTAGGTTCAAAACTATTTCTAGGTTGATCATATTTTCCATCTTGGCCTAGAAACTAATCTAACTCACCGCATGGAAATAATTATTTCATACACTAATATTAATTATTCCTTAGTCCTACATATATTAGATCATAAAAAACCAACATTAATTAATCCATTATTCCTATACACATTAGATCTTGATAGACTAATATTGATGATTCGCTTAGTCCTGTATAAGTTCATACTAGACCTTTACCTATTATGAAAGAAACATTCCACATAATTTATAGAAAACAATACACAATATGAAGGAAAGAAAATCATAACATGAATGTGACACTTATCTGCTAATTTAGTTTAAGGTGTTGGGGAAAATCACAAGGGAAGAACATTACTTCGCCCTACCAATGAGAACAATACTCACTACCAGAACTCACCCAAACTTGTTTCACTTATAGAGTAGTACTTTTATGGGGACCACACTAGCTCCACCTAGGGCTTATTTGACCACACCAAGTATTTCATAGTGTTTCCCAGGACTTACAAGTCTAACTAGGAATTCCACTCGCCATCCACCTCAAGAATTCCTTGTTTTGGTAGCATCATGCCTTGTTCAAAAATGTGTTGTCTGAGGTTCCAACTTCCAATTATCCTTTTTCAGGTATCCTCTAATCAGTCTCCAAGTCACTAAGTAGCCTCAATGTTTTTCCGTCACACCCTATTGACTCGTTTTTTACCAAGTGGGATGATTTATCACTAGGGAGAGGTATGAATCTCTTCTAACTCTCTACTAATTGAAACTATCATTTATTATTTTTTCCCTATGTAGGTTCTACATAACCAATTTATTAATGAAATTTAAACTAAAATAAACATTCAAGTTTAGTAAAATATATCAAGTCATTCAATAAAAGTAAATTAAAATGTTTACAATTTACTGATTGTAATAAATCTTCCCCCTGGTGGGAAGAACCATCGTTGGCGTTTATTCTAGGGCCTTTATAATATGCTGGGATATGCTTCATGGATGTAATTTTCATCTTCCCATGTTTCCTCTTTTGGGATAAATTTCCTCCACTAAAATTTAACATAGGTGATAGCTAGCTTCTGTAGCATTATTTCCCTTTTATCGAGAATGAATAGAAGCTTGAAAAATAACTTTGTGTCTATATGAACATATAATCACATTTTTTATATTTTTCATTAGTTTCTCATCAAACAAGGATCACATATAAAATCATTTCAAATTTATTGTTTTACATGTACATCATGCCAATTAATAATGCGTCTACGATCATATATATACTTATCTAATAGAGAGACTTGAAACATGTTATAGACATATATATGAATATGAAAAGGGATTTTATAAACTAAAAGTACATTTGAAGATAATTTTTTGAAAGGGAAACAAAATGAGGTTGCCAATTTTGCACAACTTCCATATAACATACCCCGATAACCTCGCAGGAAAATGCATGAAGTTAGCATTTTTTTTCCAACATTTACCAATATGTAACTTTCTAATTTAATTTCTATATTCCCTCATTAACCATTAGAATAACCATCATCATTACCTAGAGAGTTATTTAGGAAAAACCATAGTGAGTTACACAACCATTAACTCTCCTTTTTGTACCATATTAACTTAAATTTCCTGGTATAACTATGCATCGATCCCATGATAATTTTAACTCAATTAGTAAATCACATTATTGAGAGTATAAACATTGTTGGAATCATCATTGACGTGAGATAAAAACCCACAAGCATTAGTCTCCGCTACAATCGCCAGAGTTAGGATCCACAACAGGCGGTTAGTCCATGTTGCGAAACAAATGGGGAGCATTGAATCAATGTCAGAAAATCTCCCCCCCCCCCCCGCCAACACGAGCCAGGTTAGTTTCCAACTCGAGACTTGTCTCTTTGATACCAATTGTTGGAATCACGATTTCTGTTAGACAAAAACCCGTAGGAATTAGTCTCCACTACAATCGCCAGAGTTACGATCCATGACAGGTAGTTAGTCCATGTTGTGAAAAACACAGGGAGCGTTGAACCAATGTCCAAAAAACATCACATCAGTAAAGAAATTGACATCATGAAAATGGAAAAATGAATAATCACATCATTAGAAACCAATATACCCTGCAAACCCTATAGGGTGAAAACCAACAAACATTTAATTTTATTATCAAACGCTCATGAGGGTTGTCACCCCTCACTCAATGGCTATAAGGGAGTCCATCCCTTGACCATTTTCATAAAAATTACATAGAAAAAAAAAATTAAATGAAACATAACTATCTATAAGCTATTAGAATCATAATGATACCATTTACCCATGGATCCTCAATCTCTGTCTTTGTAGTCAGACTATTTCCTTTAGTGGGTCATCGTGCAATTCAAACTACTAAACCTGCATGGACTAACAACTCTTTATATTCCATAATGTTAAACTTGAAAAATCCTATTCAAAAGTCACTCTCCTTTCCTGCCATTGCTGTCATTAGCACACTTGATATCATGATGAGATAAAATATTAATAAAACAATAATCAATATTTATTTGTGACACTGCAACAACTATTTGTATGCATGTATAAAACATAACCAATTGACAAGAAATGACTTATTTAACATCATTTTACATGCATTAGTAACAATTAAATCACTATAAAGCGTCATATTTCCAATAAACGATAACAAAATCTTGCATGCACTTTCATATTATTTCCAAAGGAAAGCTAACATACTATATAATAATATTATGTATGAAAATGCATAACCATCTTTCAAGATAACTATCCCAACAATCAGTTTCATTTTTGCCTACAGTTATGTTCTAGTTTTGAAAGGGATTAACACAATAGATTCTATACTTATGGATGTGAATGCATCTTCCTTTCCAAAAACATCTTTTCCACACAAGAGATATTCACATTGGCTATTACGTATAACAATTTCAGCTCCATTTCAAACAAAGTTAACCTACTAGTTATAATTTTTTGCATGCAATAACATAGCTTGTTCTTCCTACATGTAAAACATATATTTATTTCAGAAAGAACTAAATAAATATTTCATGTAAAAATAAACACATTTCTTTTCCAAGGGGTCAAACACATACTACTTATTCTTTCATGCATGCAAAGGGACATTTCCCACTCATCCAAAACATCTAACCTAATAACTATGCATAATATTCTCTGAAAAGAAAGCTAATACCATAGCTAATCCCTTTAAGTTTGAAATTACATAATAATGCATGTGATTACTAGTTTTCCTCTCCAAGAATGTAATCCAATAATTCATACAAGGATATATTTTTCTATTCTATTCTATTTGAAGAGTCCTAACATAATAAATGCGTCCTTTCATACAAATACATATATATTTATTTTCCAAGGAATTTAACACCTTAATTATTCTTTATACAAAAGATAGATAACTAACTAGCTATTATTCATGAAATACAAAATGTTTCCTTATCATTTGACATATTAGATAGATTTGTAATATTTCCTCAAGAAATAACATGAATAACAAATGCTTCTCATATAACATAACCAATTGAATTTATGCAAATCTTTTATGTGCGCTACCCCTCACATAAGTTATTTGTATATTTTTACATGACTCAAGCTCCTCATGCATGTAAAATCACATAATAATTTCTAGTAGATCAAATATACTAGATAATTATTCATGTGCACCTAAGCACATACTCTTTCAAGAGTCCAATATTTCTCTTTAAATTTTAATGCATATGAATCATGAAAACATACTTGGTAATATCTTAAAAGAATTAATTCCTTTCAAATAATTATCAACATAATTATTATGTATACATGTACATAAACAATTATTTTTATCTGGTTGAAATATCAAATAGAAGCACTCTATTTTACTCTGTTTTGTTTCTATTGTATCCATATACTTTGGACGTGTATTACAAACATATGGAAACTAATTTCAGAAACTAAATGAGGTTTTTGATTCGAACAAACTTATTAAAATTAACCTCTCTCATTTTTTTTCACAACTGTCACGGTTTTTAAGTTTCGACTGAATCTTTGTAGGTCATTGTTCGAGATTTAAATATTAAATAATTTCTTGTTTTTGTCATAAAATTTGGACATGGTTTCCAACCAAATGGAAACAATTTTTGGAGCACCCAAAGAGTTTTTTTTTGCTAATGGGTTCATTAAAAATAATTTCTCTCACTTTTTACACAGGTGTTCTGGTTTGGAAAATTCGAACAAATCTTTGAAGCTCATTTTTCTAGAATTAAATATTAAATAATCCCTTGTTCTTGTCATAAATTATGGACACGGTTTTTGAGACATGGGAAATGAATGTTTAAAATTTGAAAGAGGCTTTTGGTCATAACATCCTCTTTTACAAAAACCTCTTTCAGTTTTTCATATATGTTTCAGTTTCGGAGATACAAAGTCATATTTATACCCTGTTTTCCAATAACTCATGCAATTCACACAATTATTTATCCATGAAAAATTTGTATGAATTCATAGCACATAAATTATTCTAACAATTGAATGAATAAAACACTTATTCCTCTATCCACAAAATCATATAGAGTTTTTCTCAAGAAATAATCTTTATTCTTCAACATATGAACTTTTCTTTGCAATTAAATTCAATTATTATATCATCATGCAAACAAAATAATTTTCAAAGAAAATAGTTACTTATCTTTTGATGCATGCTTGTAATCTATTCTTCCACTTCCTTGGATTCATTCTCCATGTATTCTCTCATTCCCCCTTATATTTTTCTCATAGACTTACAATAAATAGAATTAATAAAATGGAATAGCTTTTCTAAATCATAAAAGCATTCCATAAAGCACCCATAAATCTGATTTTTCCTAATTGCACTCCATAAATCTCATGCTTTTCTTTTCAAGGTAGATTTTCTTTTTCCTTATGAGAAAAATATCACGCTTCCATAGTTTTTTGAAAACTATTACTCATTATCTCTAAATCTCATAAAAGATACCAACTTGGAAATATAATTTATTTCCATAGAAGAATATAAATTCTTCTAAATAAAATAATTAAGAAATAATTCTTCCAATATTCTTATAATTAGAAATTATAAGAATATTCTTCATGTATTATCAATATAAGAATTAGTAATATTTAATTATTTAAAAACACTAATTTTAAGGGAGTTTTTTACAGTGGCTTAAGCTAGGGATATTACAAACTCCCCCACTTAAAGAGAACATCTTACTCGATGTTCTTCTCTTGTTGGAACATTAACCTTTAATTTTCATTACCAATTATTTAGGAAATGTAAAATAATAGTTAGATCATAATACTTCCATAAAAACAAAAGGAGAACTAACCCTTTAATCATCAAAATGATAAAAAAAAACTCTATCAAGTGCATGTTGCAATTTATTTACGAGTTACACTAGTCTTTCTCTCCAACTAGTATTGTTTGCAAATTACTGTCTTTCTCTCCCACAATAATTTCAGTCAAATTCAAACTCATATATGGTATTTATATCCAGCCATTTTCCTTGAAAATTATTGTCTTTTTCTCCCACAATAATTTCAATCAAATTCAAACTCATGGCATTAATCTGCATCCATTTTCCTCTAGTGTGTCAAGACTTTAGAGTTCAATAATTCATTATTTTATCTAACATGAGTTATTTCAGTTGCCTATATATTTCAATTTATTACCTCTATGCATTCATATAGATAAGTCATTTCAAACATGTTCATTTTCTCATAAAAGAACAACATATTTCACCGAAATTGTTGCTTAGATAATTTAATATATCATGCATGTAAAACTATAGCACATGCAACAACTTTGAGACTTGAAATTTATAGTCTATTATAACATCCAACATCTTTAGAAAATTTTAAAATCAATAACAAAACATAGACATAATTTCATCTAATCATAGTTAATTTATGGAAATTATTAACGAACCGAACATATTCCACCCAACCGTGAACTATCTCCATTAGTTACCCATCGAGCTAAGATACAATTTATACTAGAATCAATAACGTCCTTGATTCTTTGGTGTTTTCTTACCAGAATATTTTTAGCAGCGTCCTGCTTTAAGGTCTACCAACGTTTTTGCCTAAGCCTTTTTGTTTTCTATTTTTCGAAAAAGATACTCTTATTTTTCTTTAAAAAAGGCAGTTATCTCCTGCTGTGCTTTATTTTACCCCACTTAGTATTTGTCTCCAACTAAGTCATTAAAATAATCTTTCTCTCTAATTATGTTAATATTTTCCTCTTTATTATTTTCTCCTAAGGATTTATAGGAGACTTTTAGGGAAGGTCCATGTTGAGCTTAACCACCAAATTATTTTCATAAGTTGGCAAGAATTCTTCTAAAACTCTAGAGTTATTTCCTGAATACCCCAACAAATTTATTTATTAACTCAATAATAAAATATTACCTTATTACATCAGCCCCATCATGGCTTCCATAACGATTGAATCCAATAAAAATTGAATGTCCAAAAATAGTGAATGTCTAAAAATCCATTGTAATTTACATAATTTTCCTTTTGCATATTATCATTAAGGAAAATGAACATTAATGTATACCATGCATCTATACTTGACCCACAACATGGGTCCAACAATTTTTCAAAGTATAATGACAACAATTTATCACACGTAATATACATGGAATACATTCCAAATTTCGACATAATAACAATCATGCAACTTGGAAAAAATACATTAACATATCTTGCATACCATAGCATTATACTTTATTTAAGGCCTCACCTTACCAGCCATTAATATTGTAGTGAAATAACAATCCCATTGAACACTAGGACACAAAATGTGATTTTTGTTTGTTGCCATTAGCTTGTAGCCATGTTAGCAACAACCATTGAAGAATTTTGGGAAAATAATTTGCAATCATGCAATATACAACCACTGTAGAATTTTATCAAATAGAATGCAAGCATGCAACCTACAACCAATTCTAAATTCCAATAAAGAGTTTTCAAGCATGCAATCTACAACCAATGAGACATTCTACCAAATAGTTGGCAAGCATATAATCTCTGCCATTGAGGAACTAGTTAGTGGACATGAAATAAATTTCCATAAATATGTTTAAACTATGAGAGAGATAGTAAAACTAGAATTTATAGAATCGCATGAATTATATTAATATCATCAATGGTAAAATTTATGCCGACAACACAACCATCAATTCCTACAGGAGCATCTAATCAGAAAAGTCAACCAAATTATGGTTCGAAGTCTAAACAGAATTTTTTCTTGGAATCAACATGGGGGTTACGTGATCTCAAGGGATGAATACCCCTTGGTGTTAAGATGACTCACATCCAAAACTCCCACAGATGCAATTATTTAAAACAAAAAAAATTTGGATCTCATTTACCACTTTTGTTGAACACATGGAATTAAAAATTTCCTCTACAACTCTACACGAGGAAAGAAAACCCACAATTATGCTACTATGAGTTGTTCATTGACTTTAAGCTCACTATGTTAGTTCCACTTCACTCAATGCTTATTTTTAACAACTAAAGAGGTCCATTCATTTCTGTTTCTTGTTTTTACAACACTCCATTGTTCTCTTCAGGGTCAACCCCAAGTTCTAAATTATTTAGTTATCACACTAACCATAAATGAATTCATTCTTTATAAGAAACTCATGGTAACTTTATTCATGTTTTTCCCCTTCTTTTTTTATTATGCACCATAATCAATGTTCTAATATTATGCATGCAAAGGTTGGTAATTAATCCCCACTATAACCAATGAGTGCTCAGGATGGTTCGTAGGTACAATAGTGGTTTTATTTTCTTTTATATGCATCGATATTCAAATTTCATAAGCACAAATTTTAAAGAAACATTATAAATTTCGACTCTTTCATGCGGTCATTAATCATGCATCATGCATCTCATGTTAATTGTACTCTACTACAAGTTTAATTAAAATCATACCTGAGATGATGCCCACTAGAATCATATCCCTACTTCTTCTTTACATAATTATTCCCAAAAGGCGCCAGTGTTGCAACATTTTGCTCTGATACCATTTACCAATGTGTAACTTTCTAATTTGCTTTCTATATTCCCTCATTAACCATTAGAATAACCATCATCATTACCTAGAGAGATATTTTTGAAAATAAATAGTGAGTTACATAACCATTAGCTCTCCTTATAGTAGCATATTAACATAAATTTCCTGCTATAAATATGCATCGATCCCATGATCATTTTAACTCAACTAGTAGATAACATTATTGAAAATATAAACATCACATCAGGAAATAAATTAACATCATGAAAATGGCACAACGAACAATCACATAAGTAGACATCGATATACCCTAGAAACCATGTAGGGTGAAAACTACAAAACATTTAATTTTATTATTAAACGCTCAGTAGGGTTGTCACCCCTCACTCAATGGTTATAAGGGAGTCAATTCCTTGACCATTGTCATAAAAATTAAATAGAAAAATAATTTTAAATGGAACATAACTAGCTATAAGCTATTACAATGATCATGATACCATTTACCCATGGATCCTCAATATTTTTTTTTGTAGTCAAAAAGTTTTCTTCAGTGGGTCATCGTGTAGTTGGAACTACTAAACCTACATGGAATAAAAACTCCTTATCCTCCATAATGTTAAACTTGAAAAATCCTTTTCAAAATTCACCCTCTTTTCCCGCCATTGCTGTCATCAGCACACTTCTTATGATGAGGAGATAAAATATTAATAAAAAAATAATCAATATTTATTGGTGACACCTCAACACCTATTTGTATGCATGTATAGAACACAACAAATTGACATGAAATGAATTGTTTAACATCATTTCACATGCATTAGTAACAATTAAATTACTATAAAGTGTCATATTTCCAGCAAATGCTAACAAAATCTTGCATGCACTTTCATATTATTTCCAAAGGAAAGAAAACATACTATATAATTACATTGTGCATGAAAATTCATAGCCAACTTTCAAGATAACTATCCCAACAAGAAGTTTCCTTTTCACCTACTCTTATGTTTTCTTTTCCAACCAGATTGACACAACAAATTCTATATTTATGGATGGGAATTCATGTTCTTTTCCAAAAAAATATTTTCCACACAAGAGTTATTCACATTGGCTATTATATATAACAATTCCATCTCTATTTAAAACAAAGCTAACATACTAGTTATAATTTTGTCCATGCAATAACATAGCTTATTATTCCTGCATGTAAAACATATATTTCTTTCCAAAAGAACTAAGTAAATATTTCATGTAAAAATAAACACATTTCTTTTCCAATGGGTCAGACGCATACTACTTATTATTTCATGCATGAAAAGGGAAATTTCCCTCTCATCCAAAAGATCTAACTCAATAACTATGCATACTATTCTCCCAAAAGAAATCTAATACCATAGCTAATCCATTTAGGTGTGCAATTACATAATAAAGCATTTGATTACTAGTTTTCCTCTCTAATAATCTAACCCAATAATACATACAAGGATATATTTTTATCTTCTATTTTTTTTGAAGAGTCCTAACACAATAATTGCTTCGTTGCTTACAAGTATATATATTTATTTTGCAAGGAATTTAACATCTTAATTATTATTTTTCCAAAAGATAGATAACTATCTAGCTATTATGCATGAAATAAAAAATGTTTTCTTATCATTTCACATATTAGAGTGATTTGTAATATTTCCTCAAGAAATAAAATGAATAACAAATCCTTCTCAAATAACACAACCAATTTCCTTTTATGCAAAGGTTTTATGTAAACTACCCCTCACATAAGTTATTTATATATTTTTACATAACTCAAGCTCCTCATGCATGTAAAATCACATAATAATTTCTACTAGATCAAATATACTAGATAATTATTCATGTGCACCTAAGCACATATTCTTTTCAAGAGTCTAATATTTCTCTTTAACTTTTAATGCATATGCATCATGAGAACATAATTGGTAATATATTAAAAGAAATAACTTAATTAGTTTTGAAGAATTATTAACATAATTATTATGTCTATATGTACATAAAAAAATATTTTTATCTGGTTGAAATATCAAATAGAAGCTCTCTATTTTTCTCTATTTTGCTTCTGTTTTAGCCATCAACTTTGGACGCATATTACGGATATATGGAAACGAATTTCAGAAAATAAAAGGAGGTTTTTCTTTGGAACAATTTTTTTAAAAATAACCTCTCTCATTTTTTTCACAGGTGTCATGGTTTTTAAGATTCGAATGAATCTTTGCAGCCCATTTTCCAAATTTAAATATTAAATAATTTCCAGTTTTTTTCATACAGTTTGGACACTGTTTCCAACCAAATGGAAACAATTTTTGGACACAAAAATAGGTTTTTGTTTCTGATGGTTTCATTAAAAATAACCTCTCTCCGTTTTTACACAGGTGTTATAGTTTGGAATATTCGAACAAATCTTTGGAGATCATTTTTCAAGAATTAAATAGTAAATAATCCCCTATTTTTGTCATAAATTTTGTGAGACATGGGAAATGAATTTTTAGAATTTGAAATAATATTTTGGTGATAAAATCCTCTTTTACAAAAACCTCTTTCACTTTTTTCATATCTACTTCGGTTTGGGAGATACAGAGTCATATTTAGACCCTATTTTCCAATAACTCATGCAATTCACAGAATTATTTAGCCATGAAATTTTTTTACGAATTCACAACACATGAATTATTCTGAGAATTCAATTAATAAAACACTTATTCCTCTCTCCAAAAAATAATATAGAACATTTCTCAAGAAATAATCTTTATTCTTCATCATTTGGACTTTTCCTTGCAATACTTTTCCTTGCAATTAAATTCAATTATTATATCATCATGCAGACAAAAGAATTTTCAAATAACACGATTACTTATATTTTAATGCATGATTGGAATCTCTTATTTCACTTCCTTGGCTTCATTATCCATGTATTCTCTCATTCCCCCTTCTATTTTTTTGATAGGCTTACAACAGATAGAATTAATAAAATGGAATAGCTTTTCTAAATCATAAAATCATTCCATAAAGCACCCATAAATCTAATTTTTCCTAAATGAGGAAAGCACTCCATAAATCTATGATGCTTTTCTTTTCAAGGTAGATTTTATTTTTTCTTATGAGAAAAATATCACTCTTCCATAGATTTTCCAAAACTATTACTCATTATTTGTAAAACTCATAAAAGATACCAACTTGGAAATATAATTTATTTCCATAGAAGAATATAAATTATGCTAAATAAAATAATTAAGAAATAATTCCTCCAATATCTTATGATTAGGAATTACAAGAATATTCTTCATGCAATATCAATATAATTATTAATAATATTTAATTATTTAACAACCCTTATTTTATGAGATTTTTTTACAGTGGCTTAAGCTGGGGATATTACAAACTCCCCCCTTAAAGAGAACATCGTCCTCGATGTTCTTCTCTTGTTGGAAAATTAACCTTTAATTTTCATTACCAATTAATTAGGATATGTAAAATAATACTTAAATCATAAAACTTCCATAAAAATTCAACGAGAACTAGCCCTTTAATCATCAACATGATAAAAACAAAAAAAATCTATCAACTGCATATTGCATTTTATTTAGGAGTTACAATAGTCTTTATCCCCCAGTAGTATTGTTTGAAAATTATTGTCTTTCTCTCCCACAATAATTTCAATCAAATTCAAACTCATGGTATTTATCTCCAGCCATTTTCCTTGCAAATTATTTTCTTTCTCTCCCACAATAATTTCAATCAAATTCAGACCCATGCCATTAATCTTCGGCCATTTTCCTCTAGTGTGTCAAGAATTTAGAGTTCAATAATTCATTATTTTATCTAACATCGTTTATTTTAGTCACCTATATATTTCAATTTATTTCCTCTGTGCATGCATATAGATAAGTCATTTCTAACATCTTCATTTGCTCATAAAAACGCAACATGATTTACCGAAATTGTTGCTAAGATAATTTAATATGTCATGCATGCAATACTATAACATATGAAACAACTTTGAGACTTGAAATTTATAGTCTATTGTAACATCAAACATCTTTAGACAATTTTAAAATCAATAACAGAACATAAACATAATTTCATCTCACTGTAGTTAATTTCTGGGAATTATTGAGGAACCGAGCATATTCCACCCAACCGTGAACTATCTCCATTAGTTCCCCAACGAGATAAGATAGACTTGCCACTATAATCAAGAACCTCGTTGATTCCTTGGTGTTTTATTCCCAACAAATTTTTAGAAACATCCTACTTTAAGGTCCGCCAACCTTTTCGCCTAAGCCTTCTTGTTTTATATTTTTCGAAAAAGATACTCTTATTTTTCTTTAAAGCTTGGATTTCTCTCCCATTGCGATTTATTTTACCCCACTTCATATTTATCTCCAACTAAGACATTAACATAATATTTCTCTCCAATTATGTTAATATTTCCCTCTTTATTATTTTCCCCTAGGGATTTTTAGGAGACTTTTAGGGAAGGTCCATGTTGAACTTAACCACCAATAGCTTTTCATAAGCTGGCAAGAAGCATTCTAAAACTCTAGAGTTATTTCCTGAATACCCCAACAAATTTATTAATTAACTAAAAAAAAAAATATTACCTCATTACATCAGCCCCATTATCGCTTCCATAGCCATTGAATCTAATAAAAATTCCATGTCTGAAAATAGTCAATGTCTAAAAATCCATTGTAATTTACATAATTTTCCATTTGCATAATATCATTAAGGAAAATGAATATTTTTGTACACGATGCATCTATACTTGACCCACAACATGGGTCCCACAATTTTTCAAAGTATATTGACAACAATTCATCACATGTAATATACGTGGAATACATTACAAATTTCCACATAATAAAAATCATGCAACTTAGAAAAAATTCATTAACATATCTTGCATACCATAGAATTATACTTTATTTAAGGCCTCACCTTACCAACCATCAGTATTGTAGAAAAATAAGAGTCCCATTGAACATTAGGACACAAAATGTGATTTTTTTTTACCATTAGCTTGCAGCCATGTAAGCAACAACCATTGAGGAATTTTGGGAAAATAATTTTCAATCATGCATTCTACAACCACTATAGACTTTTATCAAATAGTGTGAAAGCATGCAATCTACAACCAATTCGACATTCTGACAAATAGTTTGAAAGCATGCAATCTATAGAAAATGAGACATTCTACAAAATAGTTGGCAAGCATATAATCTACCGCCATTGAGGAACTAGTTAGTGGACATGAAATAAATTTCCATAAATATGTTTAAAATATCAGAGAGATAGTAAAACTAGAATTTATAGAGGGTGAAAACGCGAAGTTGGGAAACACTTTTTGGCATGAGATAGAATTCGGGAGGATTTTTTAATTTCTCGGCCGAGAAAAAAAGTCAACTAAATTTCTCGGCCGAGAGTTTTCAAAACTCTCGTCCGAGAGATTTTAAATATTTCGTATTTTCTCGGACGAGAGTTTTGAAAACTCTCGGCCAAGAGTTGTGTCACAAAACTCTCGGCCGCAAACTCTCGGCCGAGAGTTAGAAAAACTCTCGGCCGAGAGTTTTCGGCCGAGAGTTTGCGCAATAAAACTCTCGGCTGAGAGTTTTTCTAACTCTCGGATGAGAGTTTTATTGCGCAAACTCTCGGCCACAAACTCTCGACCGAGAGTTTTTAAAACTTTTGCCCGGGAGTTTTCCCGCGCATAAATTGGTTTAAAACTCTCGACCGAGAGTTTTAAAAATTTCTCGGCCGAGAGTTTTTCTCGGCCGAGAGTTTCTGGTCAACAAAAAACTCAGAAAACTCTGCAGTTTTGAGAAACCTGCAACTTTGGAGGGACAAAACACCTACAAAAACAAAATGTTATATGTCGGACCAAGTACCATTAGATTCGTCTCTAAATCTAGTTTTTGATGATGTGAGATTTATGGAGTTTCATTAAAAAATTCAATTTTTTATTAATTTTTTCCTAAACTATGTCACTATGGAATTTCATTGTTCGAAAAATTGCACTGAATGAAAATTCAATAACTTTCAAACGAGGACACCAAAAAATTTAAAAAAATCAGAGTGCACTTCCTCTCCCTGTCTACTTCAAAAGGGTACTCTCATTTTTCTTATTGATGATCACATTGAAAAGAAAATCAAAGTATAATAAAATGTACTGAAACATCACTGTTTTTTTGTCTTCGTCCATTTCAAAAAATAATAAAAAATAGTGATTTGATCCGAAAATTACCAAAAAATAGTCTGTGCAGTAGTGCAATATATGCAGATTATGATGCTATGGTTTTTTTCCAAAAAATGAATAACCTTCCCTAAAAAAAGTAAAGGATAATAAAGTGACTATTTATGTTTGCCTGAAAATTTCAAGTATATGCAGTTAGTAAACAACAAATTTACCCCCCTATATGTCAATATTTTTTTTTTTTTAAATATCGGTATGGAGGTAAGACAATTCTCTACAATTCTTGTTTTTATGTCAAAGCATAATTTGCGATAAAAATATGAGTTTAGTGGAGTTAAATTTGAAAAACATAGAAAATTACAATTTTCAACGTCAAAAAAGGGCAAAAAGTGTTTCCCAACTTCACATTTTCACCCTAGAATAACATGAATCATATTAATATCATCAATGGTAAAATTTCTACCAACAAGACAACCAACAATCCTTACAGGAGCATCTAATCAGATAAGTCGACAAAATTATGGATCCAAGTCTAAACATAACTTTTTATTTGAATGAAGACGGGGATTACATGTTATCAAGGTATGAATACCACTTGATGTTATGATGTATCACATCCAAAAATCCCACAGATGCAATTATTTAAAACAACAAAATTTTGGATTTCATTTACCACTTTGGTTGAACACATGGAATGTAAACTTTCGTCTACAACTCTACATGAGGAAAGAAAACCCACAATTATTCTACTCTGAGTTTTTCTTTGACTTTAATTTCACTATGTGAGTTCCAATTCACTCATTGCTTATTTTTAATGACTAAAGAGGTTCGCTCATTTTTTGTTTTTGTTTCTACAACATTCCATTGTCCTCTTTAGGGTGAACTCCAACTTCTAAATTATTTAGTTATCACATTAACCTTAAATGTATTCATTCCTTACAAAAAATTCATTGTAACTTTATTCATGTTCTTCCCCCCTTTTTTTCTTATGCACCACAATCATTTTTCTAATATTATGCATGCAAAGGTTGGTAATTAATCCGCACTATAACCAGAGAGTGTTCAGGATGGTTCATAGGTACAATAGAGGTTTTATTGTCTTTTATCCGCATCCACATTAAAATTTCATGAGCACAAATTTTAAAGAAAAATGATAACTTTCTACTCTTTCATGCGGTCATTAATCATGCATCATGCATCTAATGTTAATTGTAGTCTACCACAAGTTTAATTAAAATCATACCTGAGATGATGCCCACTAGCATCATATCTCTACTTCATTTTTACATAATCTTTCCCAAAATGTGTCAGTGTTGCAACCTTTTTCTCTGATACCATTTGTAACATACCTCGATAACCTCGCAAGAAAATGCATGAAGTTAGGATTTTTTTTTTAAAGTTACCAATGTGTTACTTTATAATTTCCTTTCTATATTCCCTCATTTACCATTAGGATAACCATCATAATTACCTAGAGAGATATTTAGGAAAAAGCATAGTGAGTTACGCAACCATTAACCCTCCTTGTTGTAGCATATTAACTTAAATTTTCTTCTATAACTATGCATCATTCCCACGATCATTTTAACTCAACTAGTAGATCACATTATTCAGAATATAAAAACCACATCACAAAAGAAATTAATATCATGAAAATGGCACAATGAAAAAACACATCATTAGACACTGATATACCCTGGAAACCCTGTAGGGTGAAAACCAACAAATGTTTAATTTTATTTTTAAACGCTTGTGAGGGTTGTCACCCTATTGGGAAATATACTGAGAGGGGGGGTGAATCAGTATTTAGAGCTCATACATCTTGAATTTAACTTTTTCTTTTGTAGAATTCCATATGCGGCTTTTATGAACTGAACTCGTGTATACATGTAGATATTATAAAAGAAACTCACATATACTGATATAATTTCTAGTTTATAAAGTATCACAGAAACAGAATTTAAAACATATTTACCAGTTATGCATCAGGTTAGATAAACAGGAAATACGTGCAGTAATACTAGTATAAAACATGACATAAGTGGAACACACATGAACACAAGTATTTAAGGTGGAAACCCCATTCGGGAGAAAACCATTGCTGCTGTCGTCTCTGTCTTCAATATTTATTATTTGGAAAAATATTTACAACATTGTACTGATGCAGAATCATATCAATATGTAGGATTCTACCTACAGAAGGTTGCAACCTTCACTCGTTTACTAGCTGCTACTGGAAGGGAGCTCCAACCCCCTAATCTCGTTTACTAGCCACTCTTGGAAGGGAGCTTCAACCCCTTGAAAATAACACCAGCTTCTACTGGCAGGAAGCTTCTACTTCCATACTGAAGCCTTCAACCCTCAGACCCACGGCAGACCACGTTTCATCAATTTTCATACTGGATCAAACAGCTTCAACACAACCCTTTATCAACAATCATAAACTTTTCCCAATACTTCAATTAGAATAGTGAAAACACTGTAACTAGAAATTTAGAAATAACCTAGGCTTCAGAATAGATATGTAGATACAAACTCAACCCTAAAAAGTCATTAATTTAAATAGCATACGCTACTTTTCTTTTACTGAATCTGTGTACATATGCGCTTTCCTGCACACCAACCTGTGTATACTTATGTGTATACAATCTTTAGAAAACCCTAACTTCCATACATGCTTTTGATGAAGCGAACCCACATATATATGCTCTTTTACTGAAATAAACTAGCGTATAGATCTGTAAATTTATATTTTGCAGAACAGGCCAGATCTATAAAACTTACCCAGATTTACTCATTTTCTTCAACAAACTTGCGCCAGTTCTTCATCATTCCTTCAGTAGGTTATTCTAGAGATTCATCATCATCAGATCTAGAGATCTTGAACTATCATTATATCCATGGGTGCATCATAGATTCAGATCTATCAATTAAGAACATAGTTCATCCATGTAGATCCTCTTTGGAGAAATTTATTCATCAACAACCCTTACATATGCATGCCTTGCACTATGATATTCTTCACCTTAAATAGATTTAGCTTTTACCAATACCATGAGTCAAAACCACTCAACTTATGATGGTATTCTTAGACGGAATCAAATAGAGAATGCATCGCTCAATACTGTGTGCCAATACCATGGTAAAGCCCCCTGGTATTATAAATTTTGGAGCACAAATAGGCACACACGACTTGGGATGTACTTATCCACGTATATACGCGACTTGGCCTTTACAAACCCGCGTATACATTGTGACATATTAAAAATAACATTTCTCTGGCATATACTGGAATTATTTTCTCTGTCAAGTAACAAAATCATCAAGTAGGTTGCCATCAAGGACAACAGATTACACCATGTTGCCAGCACACCCCTCACTCAATGGTTATAAGGGAGTCCATCCCTTGACCATTGTCATAAAAATTACATAGAAAAATAATTTTAAATGCAACATAATTAGATATAGGCTATTAAAATCATAATGATACCATTTACCCACAAATCCTCAATCTCTATCATTGGAGTCGGACTGGTTCCTTGAGTCGATAATTGTGCTGTTGGAACTACTAAACCTGCATGGACTAACAAATATTTATCATCCAGAATGTTAAACTTGGAAAATAACTTTCAAAATTCACCCACTTTTCGTGCCATTGCTGTCATCAGAACACTTGATATCATAATGAGATAAAATATTAATAAAACAATAATCAATATTTATTTGTGACACTTGAACAAATATTTCTATGCATGTATAAAACATAGCAAATTGACATGAAATTCCTTCTTTAACATCATTTCACATGCATTAGTAACAATTTGTAATGTTCCCAATTTTAGCGTCAAGCTAAAATGGAACATTATAGTTGCATATTTTCATTCTGTTGAATAAAAGTGGGTAAATTGACGCATTCATGAAATAAACAATAATAAAATCCCTCACAATCTGAAAAGGGATCATCATGGAGCGGGATTTCACACCCTCATGTGTGAAAGAGGTTAAAATGCAAATCGATAAGGCCTAGTTGACCAAGTCAAACTGCGTTGGCATCAGCTGGAAAGCACTAAGTGGGACAAAGCAGTTTTAGTGGAGGAATATTACATGGGGGAGGAAAATTATAGGGGAAGGAAGCTGGAGACTTCACTGTGTTTAAAAGAGGAGAAAGGCAGCCCATTGAGATTATCTTTTGATCATTTGATATCCAACTCTTGGAGACTTGTTGCTACCTCTTGTTGTTCAACAGAGCTGCAATACCATCAGGCACGAGGCAGTCCTGTTTAGGATTTCCTCTCCTTCTTGAGGAGCTCATGAAGGATTTTTCTCACCCTCCATATTCTGGCATTTAGGCCATAGCATCAACCTACTCCATCAGCGTAGTATCTAGCGCAGATTATTGTGTTGTGTTGTAGTGTTTTGCTGGGGAGGTTTCCTACAACACCATTTCGAACTGATATTTCAGAGGAGGGAGGTTCTCTACTTCCAGGAGGTTATTGAGGATGGTTCCCAAGATTATTCCACTATCATTGGTAGGAGGCCAATCACTTCCATCAGTTACAGCGTAGACCCTCTCATAGACTGCGTTCTAGTTGGAGCACATTTGTAGTGAGGGTGTTGCAGACATTTCAGAGGGTGAGATATTTGGTTTAGGGATCAGCTTTGCACTTTAGATTTCGAAAGGAGAAGGTCTCTTCATCAGTTTCATCCATTCATCCTTTTCCATTCCATTCCATGTATTGAGTTGCTGCTCCTACCCAGTAACTCTGGCATTTTTGCAGTTTTGCATATTTCAGCCAATCCTTCTAGGATTGAATTGAGGTAGTGATTGGGAGCTTAGATCTACTCTCTTAATGATGTATGAGCCATATCTATGTATATCCTATGGTTTTCTTCACTCAGTGTAGTATTCTCCTTCATATGATTGCGTAGTCCCTATTCATGGGCATCTTGCTATGGAGCAACATCTTGTATTATGGCATCTGTATTCATGGAAGGCTTCTTGCCTTATTATTTTGATATTCATTGTATCATTTTGCTACTAAAATTTCATAATAAAATGGCTCAAGGGTTTTCATAAATTTTGGAAAAAAATTTATTCATTGCTATTTCTAGTTTATGTTTTGTATATTGTTGTAGCTGCATTTTTGGGTTATCTTGGAAGATTCCCAATCTTGTTGTATTTCCCTATTGGGAATATTTTCCCTTGACAACACTCTATAGACAGAGTCTAATAGTGGGCTAGGAAGCCTTTGGAGCTCATCCTTCTTTATGGAGGTGACAAATTCAGTAAATTCTCCTTCAGTCTATCTCTGGAATAGATTTTCCCTGTCGTTTGACAATGTTTCTAAAAAAAGGGAACATTACAGTGGTATCAAAGCATAATCTTGGCTCAGCCTGTGGATCTTTAGCCAATATTCCATCTAAGAGGAAGAGGAAGACTCCACTTTGTGGAGAAGGAAAAGGACATGAGCTAGCCAAGCTTCTCCCTAAATCTCCCTAGGGATTTCATGGGAGCCACAAGAAAAAGAGAAGGGAGAGATTTGAAGAATCTCCACAAGGGTTTGAAGCGGAAACAAACTCTAGGGTTTTTGATAAGGAATGTGAACATGCAGTCACATCCTTTAATGTAAATCACAATCACATGTGTAGCTTTTTCATGGAAAATATGGGAAAGAAGGAGAGGTGATCAAGAGGAAAACTCTTGGAGGTTTTCTGAGAAAGTATGAGTCTCAAACTCCGGCATTCAAAGATCATCTCACTTTCATGGATTTTTGCAAGTCTAAGGTGAGGGGAGCCAGAAGAAAGATAGATTTTTTCTATCTACTTTTGAAGGTTCACCTACATGTTCAGCCAAGCATGGGTAGACAAGCTACAGACCATGTTGCAGAACCACAAAGTTTCCAAAAGAGATGCTATCAGATTCGTAGCGCTGCACTTTAGAGGTAAGACCTATGAATGGTGGATGTTTGAGTCATATTCTTTAAAAGAATATAAATACTTCTTCCTATTTCAGACTCATTGAAGCAATGATGGAAATATTTGGTGGGAGGAAATCTGAAACACTGGCGGAGAAACAAACCAAGATCTTGCATGTAAAGGGAGGAAACATAAACTCAGATCCACTTTAGAATATTGTTGAGAAGGCTGACATATTTCATCATACCTTATTGGAGGCAAGGTATCCATCTCATATTCTTGCACAAGAGAGCATGGAGGTCTCTTTTTTTTCAAAAGGAGATCAAATTTTGGAGAAGTTTCCCCTACATGTTGATGAGGAGGAGGGCAACTGTGCTGGTATAGCTAGAGTAGATCCAGTTCCTCATGTAGAGGAAAGAGGAGCTCTTGCTCCACATAGAGGGATTCTTGTGTCTTTGAAAGAAATTCCCTAGGATCTCCCATGTAGAGATCAAGGCACAACTCATGATACACTTGTGCCATTGTTGGTAGGGTGCAGAGCTATGGAGATAGAAGAGGAGATAGGGAGGATTATCAACATCATGTGATGAGGAGCACACACCCCTGTCTATTTTAAGAGGTTGAAGCACCTAAGATGATGATTGGACTGTGCATTAGAAGCATGGAGGGTTTTCTCCATTCATACATTCAGTCATCTCTTGATGATGGTGTCTCACTACATGGAGACATTGCACCAAGGAGACCACTAGATCAATAGAGGAAGTTGAATGTTCCACATTTGGGTGCCTCAAACCTTGAACTTAGGAGGGTGGAAACCTTGGAGATTTCAACACTTCTTAGATAGTTTGGGATAGACTCAAGGAGGAGGGAGACACTCTCTCATTTTTAGCATCACCCACTCTCACTAGTCATACTACACTGACAGATTTTGCTGTAGGGATGGAGGATTGCATTTTCATGATGCACGATGACTGCTCCACATATTTGATGAGGAGGAGGATACTTCCTTTGGGGAAGGACTCTTTCACACATGAGAGTATATGGAGGTTAATCATGATTACATTGCCCAGGATCGGCAGATTCCTTTTGGATGACAGTTTCTCATGGGAGACTAACTTTCCAGGATCCCCATTACTACTTGATCATGAGCAGCTGCATGATGGGAATGGCAGAATTTTTGAGGATGAATTTGGCATGGGGGATGTCAAAGTAGCAGAGAGCAGCATGAGGGGAGCATCATACTGTAGAACACCAGTGCTGTCCATGAGGAGGATAGATCAGGACATCCTAGCTATGCACTTGGATGCATACTTTGCCTTGCTAGAGGAGTTCACTTGGGAGGCCATTCACCATGAAATATATCAACATATGGAGAGATGCATATGCTGCTTGATTATCGTGGATAAAAGCTCACAGCCACTTCCCTACTCATTGGAGGTAGAGGGATAATTTTCAGTTGATCCATTTCATCTCAAGAGCTCAAGTGCATGAGGGAGAAGGTATAATTTCATATTTTATATTGTACTTATTTTCCTTGTTTGAGCAAAATGATGTATCAATAGGGCTTGTACATTCTTGCATATTATATGAGGATGTACTTGCAATAATTCGTAGTAGAAAAATGGGCCAATCTTATGGTGGGTTGTGCAGGAAGCCACACGCTTCTTGGTGTGCACCCTTGGCACCAAATTGTGATTTCATGTTTCATCTTATGAGGAGGTGTTGTGGCAGAAAATAAATGGCTAGTACAAAACTTGTTACTTTTGATTTTGAGGCAGGCTAAGGAGGCACTACGCAGGTTCCATGAGTGGGATTTGGAACCACTCTTCGGTTGTCATTTGACAACTTGTTTCTATTGCATATTTCTCCTTATATATTTCTGATGTTTTATATCTATTGAGGAGCATTATTTGGAGAAAATTGTATGTACAACTGATTGGGAGCAAGATTCTCACCATTATACATGTAGGAGATACCATGGGCAAACCATGATTGCCACATTGCTACTTGTACCTTCTTGTGGGAGGTACCACTTGGAGAATTTGCAGAGGCATTTCATGGCTGATTTTATTGATGCGGTAGCTTGGGCCATTCTTGGAGGCCATACTATTTCAGCCCAAGGATAGAGGCAGCCCCATGAACACTTCAAATGGAGAGAGGACCATCTTGAGAAGCACAAGCACACTCTCCATTCAGCCCCAACACATTGCAGAAACCAGGGGTTGAGATTTTCATTTTGACGATAGAATGGATGAGAGGATCATCATTGGGAGCAGAATTATCCCATGCATATCATCACTCCTACCTTAAGGAGGCCACATTCCAACGGGAAGGATTCCACTACACCTTTTATCTCTCCATGAGGAGCATCATTTTCAGTTTGCATACTTGGGAGAGAGCATTGGAGGGCAGATTTATTGCAGCATATTTGAGCAGTGGTGGGATCATGGATGAGGAGGCCACAAGAGAAGAAGGAGGAGGAATTTTTTTCTCTCTATGCAGTTTCCTGAGGAGAAGAAACATGTGGGAGGGGAGGACTATAATATTCCTAATTTTAGCCTCAAGCTAAAATGGAACATTATAGCTGCATATTTTCTTTCTGTTGAATAAAAGTGGGTAAAGTGACCCATTCATGAAATAAACAGGAATAAAATCCCTCACAATGTGAAAAGGGATCACCATGGAGCCAATTTTCACACCCTCATGTGTGAAAGAAGTTAAAATGCAAATCGACAAGGCCTAGTTGACCAAGTCAAACTGCGTTGGCATGAGTTGGAAAGCACTAAGTTGGAGAGCCCAATTTTAGTGGAGGAATATTCCATGGAGGAGGAAACTTCTAGAGGAAGGAAGGTGGAGACTTCGTTGTGTTTAAAAGAGGAGCAAGGCAGCCCATTAAGATTATCTTTTGATCATTTGATATCCAAGTCTTGGAGACTTGTTGCTGCCTCTTGCTGTTCAACAAAGCTACAGTTCCCTCAGGAACGAGGGAGTACTATTTAGGATTTCCTCTCCTTCTTGAGGATCTCATGAAGGATTGAACTCACCCTCCATATTCCAGCATTTAGGCCATAACATCAGCCTATTCCATCAGTGCAGTATCTAGAGCAGATTATTGTGCAGTGTTGCAGGGTGTTGCTGGGGAGGTTTCCTACAACACCATTTCGAGCTGATATTTCAGAGGAGGGAGGTTCTCTACTTCCGGGAGGTTAGTGAGGATGGTTCCTAAGCTTATTAAACTATCATTTTTAGGAGGAAAACTACTTCCATCGGTTACAGCGCAGACCCTCTCATAGATTGTGTTCTAGTTGGAGCACATTTGTAGTGAGGGTGTTGCAGACATTTCAGAGGGTGAGATCTTTGGTGTAGGGATCAGCCTTGCACTTTAGATTTCAAAAGGAGAAGGGCTCTTCATCAGTTTTAGCCATTCATCCTTCTCCATTCCATTCCGTGTATTGAGTTGCTACTGCTATCCAGCAACTCCGACATTTTTGCAGTTTTGCATATTTCAGCCAATCCTTCTGGGATTGACTTGAGGTAGTGATTGGGAGCTTATATCTACTTTCCCAATTATGTATGAGCCATATATATGAATATCCTATGATGTTTTTCAATCAGTGTAGTAGTCTCCCTCATATGATTGTGCAAACCGTATTCATGGGCATCCTGCTATGGAGCAGCATCGTGTATTATGGCATGTGTATTCATGGAAGGCTTCTTGCCTTATTATTTTGATATTAATTGTATCATTTTTCTGCTGATACTTCATAATAAAATGGCTCAAGCGTTTTCATACATTTTGGGATAATGTTTATTCACTGATGTTTCTAGTTTATGTTTTGTATATTGTTGTAGCTGCATTTTTGGGTTATCTTGGAAGATTCTGAATCTTGTTGTATTTCCCTCTTGGGAATATTGTAACTTGGAAAAACTCTATAGATAGAGTCTGATAGTGGTCCAGGAAGCCTCTGGAGCTCATCCTTCTTTATGGAGGTGACAAATCCAGTAAATTCCCCTTCAGTCTATCTCTGGAATAGATTTTCCTTGTCGATCGACAATGTTTCTGAAAAAGGAACATTACACAATTAAATCACTATGAAGTGTTATCCTTCCAAAAAACGCTAACAAAATCTTGCATGTACTTTCATATTATTTCCAAAGGAAAGCTAACATACTATATAATAATGTTGTGCATGAAAATGTATAACCGGCTTTCAAGATAACTATCCCAACAAGCAATTTGCTTTTTGCCTACTCTTATGTTTTCTTTTCCAAAGGGATTAACACAATAGATTCTATACTTATGCATGTGAATGCATATTCTTTTCCAAAAACATCTTTTCCACATTAGAGCTATTCACATTGGTTATTATGTATAACAATGCCAGCTCTCAAACAAATTTAACATTGGCTATTATGTATAAAATTACTTATAATTTTGTGCATGCAATAACATAGCTTGTTCTTCTTGCATGTTAAGCATATATTTCTTTCCAAAAGAACTAAATAAATATTTCATGTAAAAATAAACACATTTCTTTTCCAAGGGGTCAAACGCATACTACTTATTCTTTCATGCATGCAAAGGGACATTTCTCTCTCATCCAAAAGATCTAACCCAATAGCTGTGCATATTATTCTCCCAAAAGAAATATAATACCATATCTAAGCCCTTTAGGTGTGCAATTACATAATAAAGCATATGATTAATATTTTTCCTCTCTAAGAATCTAATCCAATAATGCATACAAGGATATATTTTTCTCTTCTATTCTTTTTGAAGAGTCCTAACACAATAAATGCTTCCTGGCATACAAATATATATATTTATTTTCCAAGGAATTTAACACCTTAATTATTCTTTTTGCAAAATATAGCTCACTAGCCAACTATTATGCATGAAATACAAAATTTTTTCTTATCATTTCACATATTAGAGTGATTTGTAATATTTCCTCAAGAAATAACATGAATAACAAATGTTTCTCAAATAACGCAACCAGGTTCCTTTTACGCAAAGGTTTTATGTGAGCTACCCCTCACATAAGCTATTTATATATTTTTACATGACTCAGGCTCCTCATGCATGTAAAATCACATAACAATTTCCAGTAGATCAAACATACTAGATAATTATTCATGTGCACCTAAGCACATATTCTTTTCAAGAGTCCAATATTTCTCTCTAACTTTTAATGCATATGAATCATGAGAACATACTTGGTGATATATTAAAAGAAATAACTTAATTCCTTTTAATGAATTATCAATATAATTATTATGTCTATATGTACATAAAAAATTCTTTTTATCTGGTTGAAATATCAAATAGAAGCTCTCTTTTGTACTTTGTTTTGTTTCTACTTTAGCCATCACATTTGGACGCGTATTATGAACATATGGAAATAAATTTCAGAAAATGAAAGGAGGTTTTTGTTTGGAACAAACTTATTAAAAATAAAATCTCTCATTTTTTTCATAGATGTCACGTTTTTTAGTATTTGAATGAATCTTTGCAGCTCATTTTCCAGATTTAAATATTTAATAATTTCCTCTTTTTCTCATAAAATATGGACATGGTTTGCAACCAAATGGAGACGATTTTCGAAACACCCAAACGGATTTTTGTTTCCAGTAGGTTCATTAAAAACAACCTCTCTCAGATTTTACATAGGTGTTACGGTTTGGAATATTCGAACAAATATTTGGAGCTCATTTTTCAAGAATTAAATATTAAATTGTTATTTAGAAAAAACGAATTAACATATATGGCATACCATAGCATTGTACTTTATTTAAGGTCTCACCTTAATAACCATCAATATTTTAGAGAAATAATAGTCCCATTGAACACTAAGACACAAAATGTGATTTTTTTTTTTTTTTACCATTAGCTTGAAGCCATGTAAGCGACAACCATTGAGGAATTTTGGGGAAATAATTTGCAATCATGAAATCTAAAACCATTGTATAATTTTATCAAATAGTGTGCAAGCATGCAATCAAAAACCAATTCGAAATTCCGAAAAATAGTTTGCAAGCATGCAATCTACAGTCAATAAGACATTCTACCAAATAGTTGGCAAGCATATAATCTACCACCATTGTGGAACTAGTTAGTGGAAATGAAATAAATTTCCATAAATATGTTTAAATTATCATAGAGATAGTAAAACTAGGATTTATAGAATAACTTGAATCATATTAATATCATCAATGGTAAAATTTCTGCCAACAACACAACCAACAATCCCTATAGGAGCATCTAATCAGAAAATTTGATCAAATTATGGATCTAAGTCTAAACATAACTTTTTCTTTGAATCAAAATCAGGGTTACATGATCTCAAGGTATGAATACCCCTTGATGTTAAGATGAATCAAATCCAAAACTCCCATAGATGCAATTATTTAAAATAACAAAACTTTGGATCTAATTTACCACTTTTGCTGAACACATGGAATGCAAGCTTTCCTCTACAACTATACATGAGGAAAGAAAACTGACAATTACGCTCCTGTGAGTTGTTTATTGACTTTAAGTTCACTATGTAATGTCCACTTCACTCATTTCTTATTATTAACAAATAAAGAGGTTCGTTCATTTTTTTGTTTTGTTTTTATAGCATTACATTGTCCTCTTCAAGGTCAACCAAAAATTCTAAATTATTTAGTTATCACACTAACCATAAATTTATTCATTCTTTATAAGAAATTCATGGTAACTTTATTCATTTCCCCCCCCTTTTTTTTCCTTATGCACCATAATCATTGTTCTAATATTATGCATGAAAAGGTTGGTAATTAATTCACACTATAACCAGTGAGTTCTCAGGATGGTTCGTAGGTACAATAGAGGTTTTATTGTCTTTTATCTACATCCATATTCAAATTTTATGAGCACAAATTTTACACAAACATTATAAC
The DNA here is from genome assembly GCA_034641835.2 of Pinus albicaulis. Lineage (NCBI taxonomy): Eukaryota > Viridiplantae > Streptophyta > Pinopsida > Pinales > Pinaceae > Pinus > Pinus albicaulis. The sequence goes on from CM076578.1 coordinate 1,362,167,963, forward strand.
TTTCTACTCTTTCATGAAGTCATTAATCATGCATCTTGCATCTCATGTTAATTGTATTCTACTACAATATTAATTAAAATCATACCTAATATGTTGCCCACTAGCATCATATCTCTTCTTCCTTTTTACATAATGATTCCCAAAAGGGGCCAGTGTTGCAACCTTTTGCTCTGATACCATTTGTAACATACCCTAACAACCTCGCAAGAAAATGCATGAAGTTAGATTTTTTTTTTCAAAATTTACCAATGTGTAACTTTCTAATTTAATTTGTATATTCCCTCAATAAATATTAAAATAAAAATCATCATTACCTAGAGATATATTTAGGAAAAATGATAGTGATTTACACAACCATTAACTCTCCTTGTTGTAGCATATTAACTTAAATTTCCTGCTATAACTATGCATCGATCCCATGATCATTTTAACTCAATTAGTAAATCACATTATTGAGAATATAAAAATCACATCAAAAAAGAAATTAACATCATGAAAACAACACAATGAACAATCACATCATTAGACACCGATATACCCTCAAAACCATGTAGGGTAAAAACTAGCAAACGCTTAATTTTATTATTAAACGCTCGTGAGGGTTGTCACCCCTTACTCAATGGTTATAACGGAGTCATCCCTTGACCATTGTCATAAAAATTACATAGATAAATAATTTTAAATGCAACATAACTAGCTATAAGCTATTACAATCATCATGATACCATTTACCCACGAATCCTCAATCTCTGTCTTTGTATTCGGACTATTTCCTTTAGTGGGTCATCGTGCAGTTGGAACTACTAAACCTGCATGGACTGACAACTCGTTATCTTCCACAATGTTAAACTTGAAAAATAATTTTCAAAAATCACCCTCTTTTCCTGCCATTGCTGTCGTCAGCACGCTTGATATCATGATGAGATAAAATTTTAATAAAACAATAATGAATCTTTATTTGTGACACTTCAACAACTATTTGTATGAATGTATAAAACATAGCCAATTGACATGAGATTCTTTCTTTAACATCATTTCAAATGCATTAGTAACAATTAAATCACTATCAAACGTCACCTTTCCAACAAACGCTAACAAAATCTTGCATTCACTTTCATATTATTTCCAAAGGAAAGCTAACATATTATATAATAATATTGTGTATGAAAATGCATAACCATCTTTCAATATAACTATCCAAGAAAGAAATTTTATTTTTTCGTACTCTTATGTTTTATTTTCCAAAGGGATTAACACAATAGATTGTATACTTATGCAGGTGAATGCATGTTCTTTTCCAAAAAAATATTCTCCACACAGGAGCTATTCACATTGGCTATTATGTACAACAATGCCAGCTCTATTTCAAACAAGGTTAACATAATAGTTATAATTTTGTGCATGCAATAACATAGCTTGTTCTTCGTGCATGTAAAACATATATTTCTTTCCAAAAGAACTAAATAAATATTTCATGTAAAAATAAACACATTTCTTTTCCAAGGGGTCAAACCCATACTGCTTATTCTTTCATGCATGCAAAGGGACATTTCCCTCTCTTTCAAAATATCTAACCCAATAACTATGCATGCTATTCTCCCAAAAGAAAGCTAATGCCATAGCTCATCATTGTAGTTGTGCAATTACATAATAAAGCATGTGATTAGTAGTTTTCCTCTCTAAGAATCTAATCCAATAATGCATACAAGGATATATTTTTATCTTCTATTCTTTCTAAAGAGTCCTAATGCAATAAATGCTTCCTTGCATACAAATATATATATTTATTTTCCAAGGAATTTAACACCTTAATTATTCTTTTTTCCAAAAACTAACTAGCTATTATGCATGAAATACAAAATGTTTTCTTATCATTTCATATATTATAGTGATTTGTAATTATTTCCTCAAGAAATAACATGAATAACAAATCCTTCTCAAATAACACAACCAATTGCCTTTTACGCAAAGGTTTTATGTGAGCTACCACTCACATAAGTTATTTATATCTTTTTACATGACTCAAGCTCCTCATGCATTTAAAATCACATAATAATTTCTAGTAGACCAAATATACTAGATAATTATTCATGTGCACCTAAGAACATACACTTTCTAAGAGTCCAATATTTCTCTTTAACTTTTAAAGCATATGCATCACGAAAAAATTCTTGGTAATATCATAAAATAAAAAACTTTATTCCTTTTAAAGAATTATCAACATAATTATTATTTCTATATGTACATAAATAATTATTTTGTATCCGGTTGAAATATCAAATAGAAGCTCTCTATTTTAATTTGTTTTGTTTCTATTTTAGCCATCAACTTTGGACTCGTATTATGAACATATGGAAAAGAATTTGAGAAAATAAAAGGAGGTTTTTGTTTGGAACAAACTTATTAAAAATAACCTCTCTCATGGTTTTCACAGGTGTCATGGTTTTTAATATTCGAATGAATCTTTGCAGCCCATTTTCCAAATTTAAATATTAAATAACTTCCTCTTTTTGTCATAAAATTTGGACACGGTTTCCAACCAAATGGAAACTATTTTTGGAACACCCAAAGAGGTTTTTTTTTGCTAATGGGTCATTAAAAATAACCTCTCTCATGTTTTATATAGGTGTTACGGTTTGGAATATTCAAACAAATATTTGCTGCTCATTTTTCCAGAATTAAATATTAAATAATCCCCTATTTTGTTCATAAGTTATGGACATGGTTTGCAAGACACGAGAAATGAATTTTTCAACTATGAAAGATTATTTTTGTTATAACATTATATTTTACAAAAAAATCTTTCATATTTTTCATATCTATTTCAGTTTGGGAGATACAAAGTCATATTTAGACCTTATTTTCTAATAACTCATGCAATTCACAGAATTATTTAGCCATGAAAAACTTTTATGAATTCACAACACATTAATTATTCTAAGAATTAAACGAATATAACACTTATTCTTCTATCCACAAAATTATATAGAGTTTTTCTCAAAAACAATCTTGATTCTTCATCATATGAACTTTTCCTTGCAATTAAATTCAATTATTATATGATCATGAAAACAAAAGAATTTTCAAAGAACATAGTTACTTATCTTTGGATGTATGCTTGGAATATATTATTCCAATTCCTTGGCTTCATTCTCCATTTATTCTCTCATTCCCCCTTCTATTTTTCTCATAGGCTTACAATAAATAGAATTAATAAACTGGAATAGGTTTTCTAAATCATAAAAGAATTCCATAAAGCACCCATAAATCTAATTTTTCCTAAATCAGAAAAGAACTCCATAAATATCTCATGCTATTCCTTTCAAGGTAGATTTTATTTTTCCTTATGTGAAAAATATCACTCTTCCATTGTTTTTCCAAAACTATTACTCACTATTTCTAAAACTCATAAAATATACCAACTTGGAAATGTAATTTATTTCCATAGAAGAATATAAATGATTCTAAATAAAATAATTAAGAAATAATTATTCCAATATTCTTATAATTAGGAATTACAAGAAAATTCTTCATGTAATATCATTATAAGAATTAATAATATTTAATTATTTAACAACTCTCATTTTACGAGATTTTTTTACGGTGGCTTAAGGTAGGGATATTACATTCCCCATGAGAAAGTGATCTTATTAGGGTTCACCCACACATAGATATGATCTCTCACCTGAAAGTCCCTGTTGGTCCTCATTTTATTTGCTTGTCTTCTTTCGTTCTTGATCAATTGTCAAATTCCTTTGTACCTTTATCATAGTTTTTTCCATTTGTTTTTCCTAATATTAGTTCATCTTTAGGATTGGTTGAGTTAATAGGGGTCTTAAAATTTATTCCCTAAAGTACCTCAAATCAACTTATTCTTGATGAAGCATGATAATTTTTATTATATGCAAAATATACCAAGTGGAGGTAATATTCCCACTTCCTTGGTTGTTGCTTAATATGAATCCTTAGAATGCATTTAAACACTTTATTCACTTCTTATGTTTCCCCATCCATTTTTGGTTTGAAGGAAATATTAAATTGTACTTGAGTGTCTAATATTGTAAAAAGATCCTTGCAAAAAGAAGAGGTGAGCTTCACATCTTAATCAAAATTTACTACTTTAGGTATACCATATAAATGAAAAAATTCTCTCATGAATATATCAACAATTTGAACATTTTTATAACTTGAGTGTATAGGAACAAAATGTGTTTATTTTCTCAATTTATCCATAACAACCATGATACAATCATTCTTCATTTTTTATTTAGTTAAAGCTATAATAAAGTCCAGTGTGATAATTTCCCATTTGATTCACAAATGTGTAATGGGTGAAGTAATCGTGCTATATGTTGATGTTCCACTTTCACCCATTGACACTCCAATCATTTTTCTGGATATTCTTCCACGTCCTTCCTCATACTAGGAAAAACATAATTATTTCTAAAAGATGTAACTAATTTTTGGGAACGAGGGTGGGAAACATATGGAATTATGTGATATTAATCTAAAATTAGCTATTTTATTGCTTAGAGGATGAGGAAATAAATTGTGTTTCTATAGGTCAAAATATTATCCTTATTAATGTGACAATATAATTATTTCTCATAATTATTTATTTTCTTGGTTTGCTTCCATAAAATTTGTATTTTGGGTCCCTTAGGGCTGCTTTGCTATATGATCCATAAAATCGAATTTTACTTGACTATATGTAATTTCATATATACAGTTCAACCTTCTACTTAAGCCATGCACAACTATATTTTAATTTCTCTTCAAATGTTTCATATCAAAGTAAAATTTTCTTAGGAAATAAGTACATCGTGTTTGTGAGGCATTAAGGATAGGTTCTTGTAAGAAACTGGTCAAACTACTATGACAATTCATTAACATAAACTTCTTTTGTGAAACATAATGCTTCCATACATTTTAATAAATGGACCACAACTATTAACTCCAATCATAAGGAGAGTATCTCTTCTCATGCTCCTTCAACTTTCAAGATTTATAGGCCACCACATAGCCTTATTGCATCAACACACCTCCTACCCCTTAGTGCCATGCCTCTATAGAGACAAAATGTTCCTTTTCCTTGTACGATATCCATAAGACAGGAGCTATAGTAAAAAAAATATTCAAGTTGATCAAAATTACTTTCAGACTTTGTTGTCCATTTAAAATATTTCTTCTTTTTATTTAGATATTTTATGGGGTACGCTACTGTATAAAACTCATCTATAAAATGGTGGTAAAATATTACAAAACCCATAATGTATTGAACATCTACAATGTTTTTAGGTATAGGTTATTCCGTTATAGTATTAATATTTTCGGGGTCTACAATTATTCCCTCTTGGGTGATTACAATTCCCAAGTATTGTATATTATCATTATAAAATTCACATTTGTTATACTTGGGAAGATTTGGTGCTCCTAAGAGGATAGAAATACTCTTTGAAAATTTTTCTTATTTTCTTTTATATTATTTGAATAAATTAAGATGTCGTCAATTAATATTAACACAAGTTTGTTAAGATATCGAAAGAATTGCTATTCCTAAGGAGCATAAACATGGTTTTTAGTAAGTAACAAATATAGGACTACAAACTCATAACGCTCTAGTCCTAAATGCATTTTTTCCTATGCCTCCTTCTGTGATGCTTATTTGATGTTACCCTCATCACAAATCAATTAAGTTGATCGAACAAATCATTTATCTTGGGTAGTGGATATTTATTTTTATCCGTTAAATGATTTACTTGTAGATAATCAAGATAGATCCTTAGTATTCCATCCTCATTTATAACAAAGACTACATGGGCTCCCCATGGTGAAACACTTAGATGAATATTTTTTTTTTCAAGAAAATCTTGTGGATTCAAATTTAACTCTGTTAATTCTATTATGATCATATGATAGGGTGCCTTAGATAGTTGGATGGCACTGTGAATTTATTCAATTATAAGATTAATATCTAATTAAACGATAGGGTGCCTTCGATAGTAGGATGGCACCATGAATTTATTCAATTGTAATATTAATATATCATTAAGGAGGTAATCGAGGGATCCCTTCTAGGAACAAATCAACAAAATCTTGGAAAATTGGTATATTTTCAAATGTGGTTATATTTTCTTTAGTATTAGGGTATCATACTTGAAGTGCATAAATATGACAACCCTTTCTAAGGCATTTTCCAAACTGTGATATTGTTATTGATATGAACTTATAAGGTTTTTTTTTTCTCTTGGATAAATTTTCTAATACCCTATTCATTGACTAAAATTATGCTTTTATCTTTATATATTATATGGTACTAATGTTTTTCCAACTAATCCATACCAATTAAAACTTCAAAGGAACTTAAGGAAACATGTTTAAATTTTATTTTATTGGTTGACCAACTAATTCAAATAGGAAATTCTCCACCTTTGTTGTCATTTTTCATTTCACCCAGTGGCTAATTGTACTACCAACATGTTTTTAAACTTTCTAGCTTTAAAATGACACAAAGTAGCTAACTTGGGACTAATATAGCTTACACTTGCTCCAACATCTATTAAAAGATCCATTAAAATGGACACAACATGATTGGAAATATTACCTTCAAACTCAATAATTGTAGGTTGATATATCCTCCAACGGAGTATTAGTTTTAAGTAGACTTCTCTCCACCTTGCCCATGGTATATTTTTCTTGTATGTTAGTTTATGACTTTGTTCTCCCACTATAAGGAGACTTTTTAACATAGTGTGGTTCCCCACAACCAGAGCATTGTAATGTGGGTTTTTGTGGTTGAGAAGTTTCAAGTTTACCTGAAAATATTGATTTCTTTGACTCATTCTGCAATTGAATTTTTTTTTGACTTTTCCTTGCAAATTTACCTTGCTAATTAATATTCAAATTCATGGTATTGGAATTTTTGGCATTTTTAGAATTCTGAATTTTTTTGTGCTTTCTTACTGGCAGAAGATTTACTACCACCCCAATTTTGTTTCTTTTTAAGATATAAGATCATTTCCTCATGAAAAAATTCATCCATTTCTTTAGGGTTATTAGACTCCAATTATTTCTTCATAATTACATGCAAACTACTTAGGAAAAGTTGTGCCTTGGAATTCTCCTCTGATATGTAAGGGGCTTACTTTAACAAAAAAGTAAACTTTTCCACATACTTCTCCACATTTAATTAACCTAATATAAGGTCATGTAATTGTTTAGCTTTATCATCATAAAATAGTTTGGTTATTTATTTATTCTTGAAATATTTCTAGAAGTTCCCCCATGTTACTTCTTGTTCATTAGTTCCACACAAAACGTTGACTTCCTCCCACCACAAAGTATTTTTTCCATGGAGATGGTAGATTTCTAAATGAGATTTTGAATTTCTATCATATTCATAAATTTGGAAATATTTGTTCATATTTATTAACCAAGCTTCATCTACTCAACATAAAATGTTGGAGGTTTAATTTTTCTAAATTTAGATAGTAATTTTAGCTTTGATCATTTTTACCTTTTTTTTCCAAAAGTGTTTCCAAATTATTCCTCATTCTCATCCTTATCCCATTCTGACCTCTATGTGTAACTTACCTTACGCATATTTTTCTTTCTTTTTCTATGTGACTATGAATTGATCCCATTATAGGAGTTGGGAAAAAATTCATGTTAATTTTTCTATTAGTTAGACTCTTTGTTATATGTTCTTTATCCAACATTACTTTATTATCCCTTAGGTTAGCCATTTTATTTCTCACTTTTTCCACTATTTCCAATAACATAACTATTTGGGTTTGAGGCTTTTCCCACAACTGGACCCACATTGGAGGAGTTGTGGCTCATTTGCATTTACCTTTGAAATATTTTTCAAAACATCAAAAAATAATATATGATAGAAAATGTAAAATTTTGTGTGTAGTAGATAGAATAATTATGATTTATATGTTGATACATTAACATTACATGATGATATGTGAAGGTGGGTCAAGTCGAGCTCATTCACGTTCAGAACAATTCAATAGTTGGACCGATGGGCACATAAAGAACATTCCAGACCGGACAGGGCCGAGTTGGGCTCATTCGCAAGCTCAGGAGAGATTGACGCTTTTAAAGACTGAATAAAGCTCAGGAAGGATAACGGAGTTGCAGATCGGCAATAGTAGAAAGAAGAGAAATCGACCAAGACATAAACACCTACAATATTTCCAAACGAGGTGATCGGATGATGAGGATTGAATCGTAGATCTGAAGGGGAAGGAAAATATGGATGAGATGACATCGCAAGTTAAAAAATATATCTTACAATGCGATGAGGATAGGAGCCACATGTCGGTATAGAAAAATTTCTCATCGGTGATGTTTGAGTGCATGGGTTAAGGACTTTGCAAGTTAAATGAAATAACTTGTGATGCAGTAAGAATTAAAACATGTGATGTGATTAAGGGAGGAGCCACGTGTTGGAACAACAATCCAACGCATATCGCACATCAGCAGGTTTAGTGTTTAGCTTTAAGACTTCACAAGGTAAAGTATTTTGGCTGCGATGGGACAAGGATGGGGTATGGCAATGTCAGATGATACAGCGGGGCCCTTAGATCTGGCGAAGACCTATGATGGAGATTACATCACATTTCACATGAGTGTTTGTAATGTCTACCATTTAAGTTATATGTTCAGTTTGTCGATATGTGATGCACCATGATTGGTCACCATATTGTGAGACCCTCCACCCACTATTCCACGTATGTGTAAGTGGTTGAGTTATGTGTGATAGATTTTAAAGTAAATCGTTGTTGATTGTGCACATATGTATGTTGAATAAACTCCAGTATGGTAGGCCACTACGTATGTAAAGGGATTTTATGTGGGCCATAACCCACATGTCCACAGTAATGTTTAAAATGTGAAGTGCTATGTTGGAATGGAGACAATGTGGTTCCATGATGAAATCTAAAGGACTTTCAGTCCGGGATTATGAGGCTTGTCCGCCATTTTATGAATAAATAGGAAAAACATAGTAGAGATCCTAGGGTAAGTGACCCGATGCAGATCAAAGAAGAAGAGGCAGAGTCGGGTAGCAAGTGACATGAAGACTGCATTTAAAGCACAGGGGCATAGGTAGAGCTGGGCAAAAGAACCTATAGTGGCACTGTTGGAAGCACGATAGCTGGTTCAAGTTGGGCACTAAGGCATTTTTACAGAGCTACGCAACTGCTGCATCATAACCAGAAAGGACACCTCGGCTCTTTGGGAGGACACATCAGCAACATCAGATTCAACAAAACAAAAAATATTTCCAGTTTTAATTTGTTTTCCTAGTATGATTGCATAAGAAAGATTAAGAGTTTAGGTAGTCGAATAGTTTCAATAATTTCAGCAGTTACAAACCACTTTGATGTATTTAAGAGATAGAAATAAAGAAAAAAGGTTCTGACTTTTGGACCTCTAGATGATTGTTAATTTGGTACTGAATTTTTTGAGAAATAAATGAAAGAAGATCAAGTTTCCTACACCTGTTGATGTTGATATGTCTTTCCATTTTCTCTTTATGTTTATTCCTCTTTTAATGAAGTGAATTAATGTAGCATTTGGTCTCTTAATTACATCTGTGAGTAAGAGTTAAATCACCTTAATTTTTACTCCACCGCATCTCATCTCTCTTCACAAACTCCCGACGAAACTTTAAAGTAATAGATTTTGTGTTTGTAGAATATTATTTTGAGTTTCCTCTCTCTCCATCAATTTTGTCTGAAACTTAAAGGTGATAGATTCTATTTCTCAACATATCATTTTGAGTTTCCCTTACAGTTATTCTTTTCATTTCATTCGAATATCAACAATTGATGGCATTGTGAAGGCTTTGATTATATCATATTATTGAGTGCATTAAGTAATTAGATTCCAGAGGTGTTAAGGAGAGGCCATTTGATATTATAATTGTGAAATACATTTACAAAAAAATTTAAGCACTGATTCCTTACCACAACCATGGGATTGTTTCTTGAGATACAACATTTTCTAGTGCTATTGATGGGGACGAAGAAGCAGAGTTTATTTTCCCTATTTTTTTCACATTATTTCCTCTGCTTATTCAGTTAGGAGGAAATCTTTGGCTATGTTTTTTATTTTCAAAATTTTGGCTTTCAAAAGGCCTCACAAGAGGTCAGATACCTCACAAAAAATATTCCTTTCTTTTCTAGATCTAGAAATATTGGTTTCTAAAAGGGCTCACAAACCTGATACTCCTTTGACACCTGATCCACAATTTCTGGCTCCTGGAATCATTTCTCATAACCCTTTTTTTGAAGATATTTCCAAGGAACTCTCTTTCTTAGAACAAGATACTCCTTCCACACCCATTTATTTTCAGTAACCACAGTTAGAAGAACATTATTTCGAGTATGTTCTATTTACCTCCACTCAAGATAAACCAAATATAGTTTTTGGCCCCTCTGCTATTGTTCATTAGCCTACCCCCATATCAGTTTTGCCTCCACCTTCATTCACTTTCACATTAGGTTCATCAACCTCAAATACCCAACGAGTAGTTAACCAAGTTGTTAATATTGCAGCACCAGCTTTCTTAATCGATAGATATGCACCACTAAATATTCCACAACCAATGAATTCCATGCATGAAGAATACCTCAAATTATTTCCTCATTTCACTGGAGAAGATGAAGTAACTGTAGAACAACATTTACCCTTGTTTTGCACTTTTGCTGAGAATTTAAATGTAGAACATCTTGATGTTGTGATGAGACTATTTGAGTAGTCTCGAAGTGGAGAGGATAAAAAATGGTTCAAAGTTTTACCAAATGGTTCCATAAATGGCTGGGAAGAGTTAGAAACTCAATTCACTAAGAGATGGGGAGAAAAGAGAGATCATGGTTACTCATTGAAAAATTTTAATGCAATTAAAAGAAATCCTAAAGAAAACGTTTTTGATTTTGTAAAAGGATTCAAAAAATTGTATAATAGTTTACCTATAGAGATGAAGCCCCCCCTATAGGAGAAAAGGTAGTTTTTGTTGGGGCTTTTGAAGCTAATTTTATATTTACATTGAGAGAGAGAAGAGCCCCTACTCTTGAGGAGATGCAGACATATGCTTTAGGGATTGAAGCTAATATGACTACAGTTGGAAAGGAGAAAGGGAAACAGCCAGACCAAGATAAGGGGAAGGCAAAAGAAGAATCACAAGATCTAAGAATTGAATATATGACAAAGGTGATAAAAAAAATATGACAAATAAGCTAGCTAAGATGGCATTGGAAAATAAAAACTCCCAAAGACAAGTACAACAAAATCGAGGGGGGTTTAACCCTCAATTCCGAAGACATCCCCTACAAATATTGTAGAGGGAAAGAAGATATCAAGACGAGTTTCAAGCACCATTGTATATAGAAACAACACCCCGAGAGCCAACAAAAGATGACCAAATGGAGGCAGCGGATCAGATATCTGCTATGTATGCAATAGAAGAGCGAACAAGAAGATTGTGAGGGAGAATATGCTGAAGCTTAAGTATCCTTTGACCAAGATGAAATGGATGAATACTGTAGGAAATTCACAGATTTCATGCAAGATGAGTTACACAAAAAGTATGATTTAAGGTCTAGAAAGAGATATAGAGTGCAGGATAATGAAGGTGAACAACAAGGTTCCATTCCTCCTCCAATGGCGACTCCACTAAAAAAGTACCTTCTGAAACAGGTCATTAATGGGAAACAAACTGTAAATTAACTTAACAGAGAAAATGTACAACAGGGTGAATCTTCCTAGAACAAATCAGTTCACACTAATATTTTGGAGAGAGTTTTTCTTGTACCCAAAAAAGCGGAAAATTCTAGAGAGAGTGAAGAAGAAACTGAAAGGAACGTTTAAGAAAACTCATGCATCATTTTGACAAAAGAGGTGAAGGTTAAATTTCAGGCGCCTCTTCTAGAATTAGATAAAATACCAGCTTATAGGAAAGAAATTTCATAATTTATTAATCTCGTACATGTGGAAGATATAAGTGACACGGTGAACCTACAAGAAGAAAATCTAGTGGTCACCTTTGGTCCTCATGTATAAGAAGTAGATCGCTTAGTTCCATCCTTCTATATTTCTCAGTTGCTTCATGATTATACTCTACATAATTTCATGATGGAGTCAGGAGCGTCCCATAATCTCATGCCACTGTCTGTTATGAAGGAAATTAACCTGCAGATTACCAAACATTATAGGGATTTGTATTCATTTTATTCCAAAAGGGTGAAATGTGGTGGGTTAATTAAATATGTAGTAGTTTCGTTGGCAGAAATCCTAACAAAGAGTTTAGTCATGGATATAGTGGTCACGGACATCCCAACTAGTTTTGGAATGCTTCGGTCAAGATCTTGGGGTGCAAAATTGTGAGGTGTTATAAAATTATATTTCACTTATGCTATCATTCTGATTTTTAATGGGAAAGAAAGGAGATTTTACAGGGAAACAAGGTTTGTGAGGACAACCTCCAAGAAAGAGGTAGGTAATTCCCCCATTTATAGTCAAGAAACAAAAGATCTTTCTTGTTTCATACTGCATGAAGATGAATAATTTTCTGAAGACACAAGGAATCAACTCTCTTCAGCAGTTGTAAATAATAAGCTTCACTCAAGGAAGATTTGGAAATGCTACTTTGATGGTGCCTACTCCAAGGAAGGTGCAGGTGTTGGATTCTTGTTGATATCACCAGAAGGTAACCTCGTGCCTTTCTCTTCTAAACTAGAATTTCACTCAACAAACAATGTGGCTAAGTACGAGGCCATAATCTCAAGCCTTCAAGTTGCCAAACAGATGGGATTTCAATGCATTTCAATTTTTGGTGACTCTGAATTGATAATAATGTAGATTAAAAATTATCGTCAAACAAAGCATCCACAATTAATATCATATAGGAATGAAGTTTGTGATCTCATAGAAAACTATTTTGAATCCTTCAATATTTAGTTTATTCCGAGGGAGGAGAATGGATTGGAAGATTATTTAGTAGTTGCAGCTGGCACCTTCAAACCTCCAATAAATCCAAGGCTAAGGTATGAAATTGAAATTAGACATATAACTTCTATCACTCACAATGTCAAACATTGGCAAGTGTTTGAAGATGATGAATAGATAAATCATTTCCTGACCATGATTGGAAACTTTGAAGATGTTAAGATGGACCAAGAGGAAGAACAAATAGAGCAGAAAGTAGAAATCAGAAACCTTAAGCAGTCAATAAGTGAACAAAAGATTATCCAATGGAAAGATAATTTTCTCCATAAAGGGTTGGTTCCCCTTGAAATATTATTCGATCCTAACGATGTTGTTGCTGATTCAAGGAAGAAACATCAAGAAGAAGAGATGGAAGAATTCAATTTGGGAACTCATCAGGAACAAAAAATAGTGAAATTTTTCAAGGATGTTCCCAAAAATTACAAAGAAAGATATATTGATATTTTTAAGAAATATATGGATGTGTTTGCGTGGTCATATGGAGACCTAGAAACATATGAAAAACTCATAATTCATCATAAGATTACATTTAAAGAAGGAATCAAACCACACAGATAGAAGCTCAGATAGATCAATCCATTGTTGCTAGCCCCAATTGAGAAGTAAGTGAAGAAGTTGTTGCAGGAAAAAATTATATTCCCTCTCAGATATTCAGACTAGGTTTCTACTCTCGTCCCCATAAGAAAGAAGAATGGAAAGGTAATATTGTCTATAGACTTCATAAATTTGAACAGAGATTATTTAAAAGATAATTATCCTTTCCTGAAAATGGATTATGTCTTACAGAAGGTGAGAGTAGATTACAGGTTTTCTATGGTTGACGAATTTTCTGGGTATAAATAGGTAGCAGTAGAAAAATAAGATCAGAGGAAGACTTCTTTCATGATGTCATGGGGCACCTTCATGTATGCAAGGATTCCATTTGGCCTTACAAATATAGGTGCAAAATTTTAGAGGGCCATGGACATAGCCTTCGTTGGTGACAAGTTTGAACTTATATATCGGGATGATGTAACCATTTTCTTAGGGTGAGATGATGAACACTTCGAGCATGTACAATTGTTTTTTCAAAAGTAAAGAAAGTTTGTTTTATCATTAAATCCGAAGAAATCTTTATTTTCCTTAGAAGAAGGAAAATTATTGGGTCACATGGTTTCTAAACAAGGAGTAAAGATTGACCCAAAAACGGTGGAAGCCATTCATATGATTCCTTTACCTAGAAGAAAGAAATATATCCAGATATTCCTGGGAAAAATAAACTTTCTGAGGATATTTGTTCCAAACTATGCTGAGATCGTGAGAAGTATAATCGATATGTTGAATAAAAATGAAAAAGTGAAATGGGATAAAGAAGAAAGAGATGCATTTGCTAGAATAAAGGAAGAAATTCAGGAAGCTCCCATCCTTATTAGCCCAGATTATCAAAAAGCCTTTCATGTATTCTCATTTGCATCCCCCACTACTATTGTTGATGTGTTATTACAGAGAAATGAAGTTAGTAAGGAGCAACCAGTTGCATTTTTCAAAAAAGTTCTTAGAGATGATGAAATTAAATACAATATTATGGAGAAACAAGTATATGCTTTGGTCAAAGCACTAAAGGCCTTCAGGACCTATGTGTTGCAGTCCCAAATAACTTCTTATGTTCATAATTCTACTGTGAAATACGTGCTGGTCCAAAGTGATGTTGAAAGAAAATGGGGGAAGTGGATAGAAAAAATCCAAGAGTATGATTTCGACATCAAACCCACCCAGATGGTCAAGGGACATGTATTAGCAAAATTGTTGAGAGAGACAAATTTTGAAGCCCTAGGAATTAATTTGTTGGCACCAGTGGATGAAGTTGTTAATGAAGAAGGTCAAAGCAAGTCCAAAACAAGTATTCAATACAAATTTTTGTGCTATGATTGGTATAAAGATAGTGTGCATTACCTGTGTTTCTTTTCCTGTCCAATTTCCCTAAATAGAACAAAATTCAGAGCTCTCAATCTCAAGTCTGAGCCATATGTTATCATAGAAGAAAAGCTATATAGGAAAGATCCTGCTAGTATTTTTCTGTTATGTTTGACCGAAGGAGAATCTATTGAAGTCACCAAAAAATATCATGAAAGTCTGTGTGGAGGAAATTATAGCTAGAAGGTCACTGCTCATAAACTCTCAAGTCATGCTTCTACTAGCCAACCCTGCTTGCAGATGTTTATAGACTGGTCAGAATGTTTCAGAAGTGGCAGTTGTTTTCTGAAAAGAAAAAACTTTCTCCATTACCTCTCATCCCGTTATTTATTGAAGAACCTTTCAGGAAACGAGTGTTTGATTTTATTGGAGAGATAATTCCATGATCAAGTGGACAGTTCAAGTGGATTATGACTTCCACTGATTATTTTACAAAATGGGTCGAAGCAATAGCCACTAAGAAGGAAAATGACCAAGTGGTGATCAAGTGTCTGGAGGAAAACATTTTCAGTAGATTCAGATGTCTAGTCAAAATTGTGACTGATAATGATAAGGTATTCAAGTCTTCTCATTTCATTAATTTCTGTCAAACATATAATTTAATTTTATCTCATTGCACAGTGTATCATCCCCAAGGGAATGGATTGGTAGAGTCTTCAAATAAGATATTGTTCAGAATCTTGAAGAAGACAATCACCGAGAATCAGAAGGATTGGGATATGAATTTGAAGTTTCCCCCCTGGGCAGTTCGATTCACAACCAGGAGATCTACTGGGAAGTCTCCCTATGAATTGCTATATAGAACTCAAGCACTATTTCCTACTCAATTGACCAAACCAGTGATTTATTTCCTTCAAGAAGCTCCGGAAGAACTGAATTCTCTGGTAAGAAGATTGAACAAAATAATTGAATCAAGTGAAAACAGAAACAAAGTCAGGGTTAACTTGATTAATTATCACGAAAAGATGAAGTCTATAATTGACAAAAAATAAAAAGAAGTTCTCTTTCAAGCAGCAGATCTGGTACTGAGACAGGACACCAAACGAGAAGAAAAGGAGAAGCATGGTAAATTTGACCATCTCTCGTATGGTTCGTACAATATATCGGAGGCAAAGGAAAATAACACATTCATTTTCAAAGATCTAGATGGAGAGTAACTACAGTTGCTTGTGAACGAGCAGTATCTGAAGCATTATTTCCAGCATTAAAAGTCAGCTTTCCACCATTGTAAATACGAGATTGCTCATCGTTCATATGCCACCAAGCAATATTTTACTCCATGCCTAATGGATAAAGAAGTAATCTATGGTTCTTAGCGCTTCCGTGGAAAAAAGCACTATCCCCAGGTGGAGCCAGATGTTATGGCTCATGTGCACTTACCTTTCAAATATTTTTCAAAGCACCAAAAAAACATATATGATAGAAAATGTAAAATTTTATGTGTAATAGATAGAAGAATTTTGATTTATATGTTGATACATTAACATTACACGATGATATGGGAAGGTGGTTCGAGTCAGGCTCATTCACGTGCAGAATAGGTCAAGAGTCATACCGATGGGCAAGTTCAGAACATTTCACATCGGACAAGGCCGAGTCAGGCTCATTTGCAAGCTCACGAGAGATCAAGTTTTTTAAAGACTAAATAAATCTCCAGAAGGATACCAGAGTTGCAGATCGACGACAGTATAAAGTGGAGAAATCAACTAAGATAGAAACACTTAGAATAATTCTAAAGGAGTTGATCAACAGGCAAAATTTTAAGAATGGAAGATTACCTTAAAGTTTAAAAACCTTGGCAAATCTTATTAGTCTGTAATATGCAAATTGTAAAAATTTTGGTGATATTTTTTTAGAAAAATTTAGATCTCCAATGATCTTATATTATTCGATAGAATATTCTGGTGATTTTTAAGGTAAAATAATGGTGTACTATAAAATATGGGTGAATCATTTTAGAAAAAAATGGAAATTGGAATTTTTTTTTTTGGAAAACGCATGGAAAATTAGCCCATTTGCTAATATTAACCCCTGAAATTTTCCCTCGTGATCGGACAGCGAGGATCGAATCGTAGATCTGAAGGGGAAGAGACTGACAACTGAGATGACATCACAAGTTAAACAATATATCTTGCGATGTGATGAGGATAGGATCCACATGTCGGCATAGCGCAATTTTGCATCGGCGATATTTGAGTTTATGGGTTAAGGATTTCACAAGTTAAATGAAATAACTTGCGATGCGGTTAGAATTAAAACTTGTGATGCGATAAAGGGAGGATCCATCTGTTGGAATAATGATCCAGTGCATATCGCACATCAGCGGGTTTAGAGTATATCATTAAGACTTAGCAAGGTAAATTATTTTGGCTACGATGTGACAAGGATGGGAGATGGCAGTGTGAGATGATACAACAGGGCCATTAGATCGGGCGAAGATCGTCGATGGAGATTACGTCGGACTTCACATTGTAACACCTCCAGATTTAATTTTTTTTTTTTTTCTACTTCCCCCTATATACAAGGGTTTCCTCTCTATTCACCTAGTAATTTTGAATAATGAGCTCAGAAATTTAACTTTAGTTCCCTCTTGCTAAAGTTCCTCTAACCCTCTAGCATCTCTCTCCTCCTAAAAGCATTGAACATTCCCCCTGTATACTTTTCAACCAAGTATATATATATTTCCATACCTCTTTATATTATCATGGGATGTTCTTCTTTTTCTATACCTAATACAAACATAGACTCTATGGACATACATACTTTTCAAGAGTATATTTAATACATATACTTTTGAATCCATTATATATATTCAACACATATATCTTGGGATCTATATATATATATATATATATATATATATATATATCACCTATATATATAGATAACATATATATATAATGCATTTTTCAACCATATCTTTTGAGCTCCTCATATACCCCATATATATATATCTAACACACCTCTTATTAAGACCATTTGATCCACATATATGTATAGGTATATCTCATTACATTTATATAACACATATATATATCATGGATATCTACCCTTTAATAATATGGAATTGAATGCACACACACATATATAACCTATATATATATATATATATATATATATATATTTATGACACCCCCCTTTGATAGTAAAATTGAATTCGTATAACTATAACCGCCTTGATATTCCATTTGACTATATGATAGAACCTGTATCGAGTATGTATTAAACATAATATAACCCCACATTGAAATATCAGTATTGTATATAATACAATGGTCCGTTCTCATCGCTGAGTACGCCAATGAGTTTAAGGCGGCGAACCCATTTATTTTCATAACAGAGACTCGGTGGTTTGATGTGCCACGTCAACACGGTTGATTATTGGGTATGGCAGTGGTCGGACTACCAATTACACGGCGTAGAACTTACTCATTCCGGCTATACCTAACCCTATTCCTAAAATCCGGGGGCGTTGTTTTATTTTTCCACCCTGTTTCTAACTCGTCGTGGTAGGGTGCGCTAATTTCTTCGTTTATACTTGTATGCATATTACAGCCTGTAATGAAGTTACCAGCTATGTGTCTTAATGTTCATTGCGTCGAGTTGTAATGATTTTGGTTTAACGTGTGGGATTTCATCTTTTGGTATGCAGGGATGGCGTCTCACGCAGGAGATTTGAGTACTCGACGCCGACGTTTACAGATATATGCCCAGCCAATATGTTACGTGTAGCTTTTTCGTTTGTATTCCTGATTGGCCCAGTACTGTGCGAGCTGACTACTGTAGTTCAATACCTAGTTTGCAACTCTTTCACATCACCGGGTACCACGCTGTCGACGAAGCTGGGTTGTTTTCCAAATCGATTTGGGATTCTCTGCCCATCTGGGGCAGTGGGATTAGGGTTTCTCATACCCGTCCCACTTACCTCGACGGCATACACGCACTTATCCTTTTGCTGGTTATTATCTATATATCTAGCTCCGGTTACAGTTGGATCTCATCCCGGTTGGGGTGATTGCTTTTACTTCCAACTCGTGCACTGAGGGAGCTGATCTTTCCATGGGGGGGGTTGATACAGGAGTACCAGGTCAATTTGAAGGTATGAGAGTCCATGCGTAACATTCTATCGTTCTTTACATTCTACAATTCATTTGATGTCTTTAGGTAATGCTGTATCTAAATCGCTTACGAATTGGTTGTGCAGAGGATGCAGACGATGGGGTTTCTGGGCCGCGCTCAGTATACATCGTGACGAATAAAAGCCCTCAACGGGTTTTCCTCCTATCGACACGCTGAACCCTTTGTTAACTTGTTATCCTTCATCCCGACGCCTGATCTCAGTTTTCTTTGGGCTCAAATGTGACAGCCTCCCCCTAGCTGCCGTGCTACTCTTTTATTTTGTATTTACTATTTGTGTTGGTTTTTTTTTTTCTATTTCTCTATTTAAATCGGTCGAGGGAGCCCTATTTTTAGGTTCCTCACTAGTTCGGCCATATGATAGCAGAGATTTACGCATTTCGTTTATTTTTCTGTGTTTTCCGAGATCTGGTTTTGATCTAGAACCAACGCTAACTGTCAGGACTTAATTTGTGGCGACGTGTATATGGTTTGTTAACATAGCTCAGTCGTGATTATGATCAACATCATTCTGGCAGTTCGCCTCCAACTTTTTCAACTTGATTCAATGTAGGTGGCAATATGGACCCGCGAACCTTGCCAGGGGAAGCGTCGAACTCTTCAGTCGGTAACTTCCTTCCCTTAATGTGAATTACGCCTCTGTGTTTCTGTTGTTTTTAATTGATAGTAGTCTCCTTCACGGAAACAGGCATGGCTGCAATGCCTTGATGACTCTGTCATATCGTAATACCCTGCTCCAGGGTGGTTACTCGGTCATGGTTGTCTTTGCGTCGATTCATAGTTTTAAATGTTGATTTGTATTACATACGCGTTAATTCTTATGTTGTATGGTCACGTATGATGCCGATCATCGTTTAACATATGAATGTGCATATGATAAATAATATTCATATAATAGATACGATGGATATAGATAATAGGAGTTCATATGCAGGTTTAGAACGATATGTTTAACATATACCCTAATTTTTTTTCCTATCTGTTCACTCCATATCATGTTTAAACAAACCCTAAAATGCCGTGGACGTTAATAGTTGTTCCATTCGAGGGTATTGGAGTGAAACGAGCCCATTGCATAAGAAGTCGAATAGTCATTAGGGTTTAACATAGTTTGACCGTGCGCCAAGTCACATCGACATATGGTACATATATATATATTTTTCTCACCAAAATATTCTTTTATAATCCTTGATTACAATGAGTCATTGGTTTAACTCACGGCTCTTACATTTTATTTTTAATGCATATATATATGTATTGTTATTAATTTGGTTCGCGGCCCTTATATTCTATTTTTCTTTTGATGTATACATATATGTATTCGATAGTGCTTGAATAGAGGACCTTAATTATAAATTAAGTCTTTCGCTATGATACTTGGTTCAAGGATTAAAGGTAGATTTAGAAATGCAATATGTACACTTATAAATGTTATAATAATCCTATAGACTAGAAATTCTCTTTCTCTAGCACAAATTTCGAATTTCATATTCTAATGTCTTTACTTTCTTCCTTTTGGATTTGTACCATGTAAACTTCAGTTCTGCTACAATATTTTTCTAGCATACATATGAGCATATAATATCACATTGGTATCTACAGGGAACAAGATAATATTTAATTATCTGTAGAGACTAAGTAACTTCAGATTTGAACCGACCTTGGTTTAGAGTTTCTGTGGTTTCTACTCTATGGATTTTTGGTCTACAACTAAACAGAATTTGAAAGGTGAATGCCTTAGGATGGACTCTGTTAAATGTAGTACTAAAATCAATCATACAAATTCCCTTAAATTTTATATGTGGCCAATTCATACCATAATACATCAAAATGAACAAAAATTTCAGGAACATACCACTATTGCAAATGACCAACCTCCCAACCTTAGAGTCCTCTTTGTCTCCCAGAACTCACCCCCGAGCTGAGATCACCTCCATCACAGATCAACCCCTGATCTGCTTAGGAGCAACTTATTTAAGCTCATGTTTTCCCCAAAGCATGTTTCTAATTCTGCGTCCAGAATAGCAGGACGCTTTCTTTCCTGTTTAGCCTAGGCTTCCCATTTGGGACTCTTTAAAGTTGTTTTATACTTTTCCTCAGCTTTTCCAACTTTTCTTACCTCTCCCCAACTACTTTCCTCTTCATTGGGGAAATTTAGATTCCTCCTCAAAATCTAAATTAATCTCTTTCAACGATTTTTGAAAGACTGTAGGGATTTGTTGCCTTATCCATCCTCATGGATTTGGCAAGTGATCTCTAGTTCTCATCTTGGTCAAAATGCACAATCATTTTATTTGTTTCATCAATTTAAATATTTAATTACATTCACACCATACTTATCCTTTGGGGTCCACTCCCTTTAGGATTAAAGTTCAAATGTCTAACTTTTCAAATTCAACACATAAATTGGGGGTGTTACACACATCAACATTTTTATTGTCTACCATTTAAGTTATATGTTGAGTTCATTAATATGTGATGTACCGTGATTGGTCACCATATTGTGGGACCCTACAACCATTGTTCTGCGTATATGTAAGTGGTTGAGTTATGTGTGATTTGTTTTAAAGTAAATCGTTGATGATTGCACACATATGTATGTTGAATAAAATCTAGTATGGTAGACCACGGCATATGTAAAGGGAGTTTATGTGGGCCATAACCCACACGTCCACGGTAATGTATAAAATGTGAAGTGCGATGTTAGCTCAGATGCAATGTGGTTCGAAGAAGAAATGTAAAGGATTTCAAGTCCGTGCTTATGAGGTTTGTGCACCATTTTATGAAGAAATAGGAAAAACATGGTAGAGAGACTAGGGTAAGTGACCCGACGCAGATCAAAGGAGAAGAGGCCGAGTCCAGTTGCAGGTGACATGATGACTGCATTTAAAGCACAGGGGCATAGGCAGAGTCGGGAAGAAGAACATATAGTGGCATTGTTGGAAGCATGATAGCTGGGTGAAGTCATGCACTAGGGCGTCGTTACAGAACTGCGCAACTGCTACATCATAATGAGAAAGGACACCTCAGCAATTTGGGAGGACGCATCAACAACATATGATTAAGAAAAATGAAAAATATCTCCACTTTTAATTTGTTTTCCCAATATGATTGCATAAGAAATCTTAACAATTTAGGTACTCGAGTAGTTTCAAGAAGTTCAGTAGTTACAAACCACTTTGATGTATTTAATTAGATATAAATAAAGAAAAGAGGTACCGATTTTTGGACCTCTCGATGACGGTTAATTTGGTACTAAATTTTCTGTGAAATAAATGAAAGAAGATCAAGTTTCATGCACATGTTGATGTTGATATGTCTTTCCAGTTTTAGTCTCTTTTTATTCCTCTTTGAATGAAGTGAAGTAATGTAGCAGTTGGACTCTCAATCACATCTGTGAGCAAGAATTAAATAACCTTAATTTGTGCTCCTTCACCTCATCTCTTCTCTGTTGACAAACTCCTCATGAAACTTTAATGTAATAGATTATGTGTTTGCAACATATTATTTAGAGTTTCCTCTCTCTCCATGAATTTCCTCTAAAACTTAAAAGTGATAGATTTTGTTTCTCAACATATCACTTCAAGTTTCCAATACATTTATTATTTTCATTTCATTTGAATATCAACAGTTTATGGCATTGTGAAGGTTTCATTATATCACATTATTGAGTGTATTAAGTAATTAGATTCCAAACGTGTTAAGCAGAGAGTATTTAATATTATTGATTCCTTACCACAGCTAAGGGATTGTTTCTTGAGATACAACAGGAGGATTGGGTCCTAGAAATCCTATGGAACTAGAAAATGTGGGTGGGTCCTAGAAATGGTATTGAACTAGACAATGTAGACAGTCTTATAGGTGATGTAGTCATTACACCACTTCCTCTCCTCATTTTTTTTTCTCTCTTGGATGTCCCTCCATAAGCCGCTATGTCGTAAGATCCCTCTTATACCACTTTCAACATCTCTTCATATTCACAATAATTTTCTTTTTTAATCTAAAAACTACTTCAAGACAAACATCACTCCTAGAGAATTTCTTGTATACAATGGGTATGGTTGTAAAGTTTATATTCTCCAAATACTTAAATTTTATTGTATTTCCTTCGTTAAGGTCATTAATAATTAACCTTGTTGAAGGCATCATATATGGTAATTTTGTTTAAACTATGAGCTCATAACCTTATACATTGAGACAACAAGTGTATGTATCACAAGATATTCTCTTTGGCCTGTGTTTTTCATTTGAAAATGACTTGGTATGACATACACACTCATATATATATATATGAGCATAATTCAATAGTCTTAGCATTATCGTGATGTTATAGGAATTCATGTCATATCATTTGAACCTTTAGATTCATGAAATTGATGAAATTTTAGGAAACCGTAGATCACATTATGTGTCCCATTTGGAATTTTATCTAGGTCTATACCTGAACCTTTGGATTGACGAAATTTTAGGAAACCATACCTTACATTATGTGTTCCGTTCGGAATTTTATCTAGGTGTTAGCAGATCGATGGTTCATCCTATTTGGGATAGAACATTATGGTCGGGAACATTGAGAATTGGTTGTGGGATAACTACCCCTCCTCCTGTCACATTGTTTAATGCTCATTTAAACTCTCTAGTGGGTTGGGTGGAATTTCCGTCCTATGTTCGAACACCTTAGTGGGGCTGGCTCATTAATTTAATTCCATGGACATGACACACAGTAGATGAAAGTAATAATTTCGATTTTTAATTTTTTAGTATATTGTTGTTCACTTGAAGTTATTAAAGTATCTTCCTAATATGTGGCATATTTTTTTGAGACTTCTAATTCTAATCCCACGAGATGGAATAATGGGACGAGATCCATAACACTAGAGAGAGTCGAATTCACACTATTTTACATTCTACAAAGGTACTAAGAGTTTTCATTTTTCTTCAGAATTGGAGTTTTCATTTTTTGTCAGAACTGTTCCTAGGGTGAGTAAAAATTAATTTTTATAATTATTCTTCTTTAACTTCATAATGGTGGCTTATAATGGTTCCTTATTATTGTAGTACTGTGCCATGGTCACTTGGTTCCTCCTGCCCACATGCAGGTTATAATGTTACCCTTTCTATGGTTTCCAATTCCTTGCATGTAGGGTTTTACCCTCATACCCAATGTTAGATGGAGATGGTGCGTTTTCGACTCATAGGAATTAGTGTCTTCCTCTACAGGCCATGTTCACACTATGCTTGCCCTAATTCATTTACAACTTTTTCTTTATTCATAAGGGTTTGCCGAACCCTAATACTTTCCTGCGCTATCCGGTGCAGAAATTTAGGGACCTCAAACCCTAGGGAAATCTCCTCAAGTGTTCCGCTTGGGAAACCAAGGAAATATGGGATTTTTCCGCACGACTAATTTTTAGCTCCCAAGTGTTCAATTAATACAATCAATATTTTGTTAATAGCAAGCCTCGCAGACTTAGGTTAATGTTGCAATGGAATTTTTCAATATTCCCGAGACAGTGCATAACGTATTATTTTTCCAAATTTATATTTCATGTTTATTCAGAACTTGGGTCTCTCTCGCATTCGAATACCCAAACCAACTTTGAATTTCTAATTTTAGGAATGTATAAGTTTAATGAACTAATACTGGTTTAATTTTTATCATTATCTTCGGAAATCTCCTCAAGTGTTCCGCTTGGGAAACCAAGGAAATATGGGATTTTTCGGCACGACTAATTTTTAAGTTCCCAAGTGTTCAATTAATACAATCAATAGGAGTTGTTTTAAGTGTGATTTTTTGAAGTTTCAGGTACCGGAATCCGGTGAAAAATTTTGAGGTAAAATCTCGCTTTTCGTTATTCAAACTGGTTTTTTGACTGTATATATGGATTCAGCACCATCAAAAACCTCTAGGCCTCTAGGGCACTTCCATTGTGAAAAGTTAGCAATCAAACTTCTCTTTTCAATAAATTACTGCAGGAATTTAGAGAAATTACACCGTAAAAGCCTTCAAAAAGTTGCAGTAACTCGCAATCAATATTTTGTTAATAGCAAGGCTTGCAGACTTAGGTTAATGTTGCAATGGAATTTTTCAATATTCCAGAAACAGTGCATAATGTATTATTTTTCCAAATTTATATTTCATGTTTATTCAGAACTCGAGTCTCTCTCGCATTCAAATACCCAAACCAACTTTGACTTTCTAATTTTAGGAATGTATAAGTTTAATGAACTAATACTGGTTTATTTTTTATCATTATCTTCGATTTCTCTGTTTTAAGTTATGGATTTATGAACTTAAAGCTGTTCACTTGGTTATATTTTCAGTCATTCTTTTAATTATCAAATGATCTATTTTCTTAATTTTTTTTGTAACTGTACTAATTTCCTGGTATTTAGGCAAGTTTTTTTATGTTGTAAATGATTTCCCTTTTCTTGCGACTTACATTGAAATTACATCGTTATTTACAAAGTTTCCTACATGGTTTATTGATTTTTTCGTCAATCATTCTTTTATATATAAATATAATTGTTACTCGTTGTTTTCCTTTGCAAACAGGAATATCTCCAGAACTGCTTATTTTTTCTAATAGTGTTAAATTGGTTTTAAGTAAAATGTGCAGGATTGTACTTCTTCCCTCCCCTCCCCCGACTGTTAATTTGGTTTCATAATTTCTTTTGGGTTTTTCGTATTTTCTAGAGTAGCCCTAAAACTAATCTAACTCACAAAATGGCAATACACATTTCACAGACTAATATTAACTATTCCCTAGCCTAATATTAATTATTCCCTAGCGTTATATAAATTTGGTCGTAAAATATCAACATTAATGGTTCCATTGTCCTACATACATTAGATCATACGAGACTAATACTAATTATTCTATACATTAGTTCATAACATACCTTTGCCCATTATGAAAGTACCATAGAACTAGAAGGAAGTGAAAATAGAACATTGATGTGATACTTATCTATTAATTCAATTTAGGCTACCATGAAAAATCATAGGTGAAGAAGATTATTCATTAAAACTAAATTAAAATATTTACAATCAATTCAATGGTATATATATATATATATAAACATGGTATATATATATATATATATAAACATTTATGTGTGTGATTAAAAATATTATATATATATATATATTTCTTAATTTCATTATATAATATAATCTTTAATATTATAGTATAAATTACATTTAAAATTAAACACTTATTTATATAATTAAAAGTATTACCTACCTAAATATAATTAAATATTATGATATTATATATATTTGTATTTTAATATTTAAATTTTTTTCCTAATATAACTTTGATTTAGATTTTCAAAAATTAAAATATCTCTCCCATTTATATAATATGGTTTATAATAATATATTGTCTTATTATATTATGTTATAAAATATATTCCAAAACAAATACTTATATATATAATATCAAGCTTAAACTCTAGATAATTTAAATTAGTTCATTCTTCTTTATTTAAACTAGACATAAAACTATGTTATTTAATGTGGACATTGAAATATTTTACTTGTAGCTAAAAATAAAATATTTTTGTGTTATTAATATATTTTTATTTTAACTATTACACGTCAACTAATTATAGAATTATTAGCATATCATGTAAGATAAATTATATTCCTTTTACATGTCATTCAAGCTTAGTATTAAATACTACTTTTTTTTTCTTTTTCATTTTCTTTCAATTACTTTATTTGTATCTATATGTAAAGTAGATGTAAAATTAAGATGGAAGTTAAAGTATTTTATTAATAACCAAAAAAAATAAATTGTTATTAATATTAAATGAAAATTAACTCACACCATGTAAAATACCACCTCTCTAGGCAACAAAAAAATGAATATTTTTAGTTTTATTTTTATGTTTCATGATTTAATCTCTTATATTGGTGTGTGTGCCATATTCATCTTAGTATATATATATATATATATATATATATATATATATATATATTCATGTGGAAAAATCGTAATTTTCATTAATAGTAAAAGAAAATTACATGTTGTAGATACCCATGGCATATTCAACAAAATGGTGACATAGTCACTATAAAAGAAAGTTTAGATAGGGTTGTACATGAGAAAATAGTTATAAATAGTCTACTGTTGTAGATTAATAAATACGAAATAGATATGTACATGTCAGCAAGAATCAAGATAAAGGGCTAGTTTTCCCCCACCATATGATGATCTATATACGGTCTATGATAATAATTGAACTGTTCGTGTCCATTATGTTCTTCGATCAACCATGTCCCCCTAGGCTAGAGCGCGCCCTCCTTGGATACTGAGTCGTAAAGGTGGTTGCGCTCCTTAAAAATATGGCAATAGTTGATAGAGTAAAAATACATTTTTAAATGTCATGAGTCCTCCAAAATGTGACGAAGTGTGTGAACGTGACATGTGGAAGACTGATTTAACAAAGTGATAACGATTTTTGAATCTCTAAATATTTGTAAGTGGTGAAATCCATATTCAATAGAAAAATATAATAGATATCTCAAAGTGATGAGTTCTAAAAAGGTGTTGGTGCCAAGCCCCAAGCCCATTTTGATCTTGAAATGTAGATGATCATTCAAATATAAAATAGCCCCCCCACCACATCCATGATGCTAGGAATATTCGTCAATGTAAGCCGAGGGATGATCGCGATTAATGACTTTCGAAATCAGATTACGGGGAAGATCGGAAGGGTTGTACTGTGGGAGGTAGTGATAAATGGATATAACATTGGTCGATGCACATGGTCAGTTGGGTGCCACATTGAGGAAAATGTATTTTTTCCTGGAGATCTAGATATTTCAATTGATAAGAAGGGGGATGTTATGTTCCTTGTGGGAAGGTGCATAAGTCCAACGTCACTGCCATGCCTCTGCCAAGTTAGTGTCGTGCCACTGAGGCGATATGTGGAGGGAAGTCGTAGTCTCGTTCCATAGAGGCTAAGCAGGAGGGCAATGCAAAAAATATGATCGATAGATTCACACTCATCGTTAAACAGGATGCACCGTGAGGGTCCGTGGTAGGTGCGCTTATGTGGGTTGTCTACAGCAAGAGCTATGCTACGAAGGAGACACCACATCAGCAGATTGGATCAGGGTGATGATTTTAATTTGCATAGGCATGGCCACCACCACATGGATTCAAGTGGTCAAGAGTGAGAATAGATATGTAGGTATCCTTACATGGGTGTGTATTTACCATGAGAAGCATGTTTCCACATCATTTCATCAACCCCCTCTGTAATGGGGACATGAGATTGAGAGAGAGCCTGAGTATAATTATGCTAGGCCTCATGCCATTGCTGAGGGAACCCAAGATAGTTAGCAGTCTTCCAACCTTGGGCAAAAAGAGTAGAGGATGTCGAGTGTACAATTTGATTAATGTAGGTGATTCTAGAACATGTGATGTGGTAAATGAGCTCTCGTGGAAGAATATGGTCTCCACCACAACCCGCCCATGGATCCATTGCTAGACAAGATGAGGCTCCTGAGCTGATATACTAGGAGAGTTGATCCCTAATATAAGAAAGAGAGTTGATGACATGCTTCCAGACAGAGGGGGCTTCACTACGGCAGCGATAATATAGCACGTGGGTTTATATTGGGGGATATATAATGAGGAAAAAATGACATAATATATTGGGGGATATATAGGTGGTAAAGGGTTTTTTTATATTGGCAGGTATAAAAAATGGAGCTCAAAGTTAATGAAAAAACATGAAGGGGTATAAAAAAATGTTAATAAAAATGGATACCTAGAATATATAGTGAAAGTAGAGAATTTTTAAATTGGGAAGGTATATTAGGTTTATATTGGTATCGGGTTAAATAATGTGACTTTTAGAGGAATTTTCCAATATATACTCAAATTAAGGGTATTTTTTAATATGCTATGACCACAGGTGATATGTTTGAGGTTCATTGAGTGAAGCCCCTATGCTTACATACCATATAAATGTTGTGAGTGTTCGAAGAGGGTCTACGAATTCAATCCATTGTCAATTGCGGTATGATGTATTTATGGGAGACCACCTTTGTCCGTAAGTTTTTGAATGTCATGATTGCCAACCCATCTTAGCAATGAGAGCTTTTGCAAATGTATCCAGTTCTTTTATGCCCCATCCTCCCCATTTCTTAGGTAAATTAATGTTGTCCCATTCGATCCATGCAAACGTATGGCCCTCTTTCTTCCCCATCCAAAGTAATCTACAAAAGATTTGTTTGATCTTATGGATAATTCATTTAGGAATCCAGGCTAATGACATCTAGTACATAGGAGTGGCGACCAAGACCGGATTGATGAGAGTCAGTCTGCTAGCCCGAGAGAGCCAACGGTAGTGCCATATGGATATCCTCTTTTCTATCTTGGATATGAGCGAAGACCAATCAACATTATGATAGGTAAGTGGTTTTAATATAAAACCCAGGTACTTGAGACCTTCGGATATATCTAGGATAGTGAAAGGAAAGTGTCGAGAGGCTAGTACATGTTCTTGTTGATTAAAACCAATGATGGATAGAGTTGGTTTCTGGTTATTGCAATTCATTCCAGTAGGAAATCTGAAAGAGGTTAGAATTGAAGTGAAGGTACTAATATCCCCCACTGATCCATTGAGAAATATAAGAAAATCATCAAAAAAAAAAAGTGCAGGTGTATGAGAGAGAATCCCTCTACAATACGGATACCCATAAGTCTCCCTGTCCAATGCTCATTGGAGATCAACCTACAAAGTGCTTCTATAATGATGAGAAAAAAGAAGAGGTGAGAGTGGTCACCCCTGTCTAAGCCCTCTCTCAGAGTGAAAAAAAGGTGATGCCGACCCATTGATAAGAACACTGAAGGATACGTTACTGATGGAGCACATGATCCAGTTGATAAATTGGATTGGTAAACCCACATGAGTCAAGAGAATTCAGATATAAATCTAGTTGGAGTGATTGAATGCCTTCGTCAAGTCAAAATTGAGGATGATAGCCTTGAGGTGCTTAATTCTATGGAATACAGGGCTTCTTGGGCTGTGCCAATAGCCTCATGAATCAAACGACGGTGAAGGAAATTAATTTTTTTCATCTTGGTTATGATCTTATATATTAAATTACATAATGGTATGGGGTGATAGTCAGCAAAGATGTGGGGGAGTGGGATTTTGGAATAAAAGCAATGAACGTGAAGTTGAATGGATCATATAATCTTCCTGTCTATATAGAGTGTTCCACCACCTTGAGAATGTCGTGTCCGAGGGTACCGAAAAAATATAGGAAAAATTCAATTGGCCACCTATCGGGCCCTAGGATTTTATCCTTATGAAACCATTTGAGCGTGTCCTGAAGTTCACCCATTGTGGCATGGCCAATCAGGGATGCTTCCTCATCTTGCCCCACAAATCTAGGAAACAAACGTGCCAACCTGATAATCTCTGGGTGTGTAGCAATCTGGGGGGCTTTGTAGAGATTTCTGAAGTGTGAGAACCCCATCTTAGCCAATTGTTGAAAGTTTCGGGCCTGATTCCCAGCCTCACCTTCCAAGAGCCAAATCGTACTGATCGTCGTTCTTCTATTTGCAAATTGGTGGAAAAACTTGTTATTCTCATTACCAACTTGCAAACAAATAGCCCTACTTCGTAACCTCCATGTCTCGTCACGATCTTTCAATATCTTGGTGTGTTTCGACTCTAAGTGAATGATACGGGATTTGGAATCTTCTGATTAATACCCTTGATCCACCGTGCCATTAATGGAATCCAGCTCATATTCAATGGTTGTCAGTAAATGTTCATCCGTGGAGAGGTTTTCCTTTGCCCATGGAGTAGTGAGCGTATTTACTTCCTTCATCTTGTATTTAAAAACAATAGAGGGATCGAGGTTAGGGGGATTTGGATGGGATTTCCCGAATTGAGTAATAAGAACAGTATATGTAGAATTACTGCGCCAAGTCGCATTGAATTTGAAGGGGGAATGGGGATTGTATGATACACCAGTAAGTTCCAGATATATGGGGGAGTGATGAGAAAGCCCGCCTGATCCAACCCATTGTCTATCAACACGTGCATTCCACAATAGCCTCATGTATAAGTAAGCAGTCCAATTGTCTAGGTAATCAGGCCAATCCAAGTGTGCAATTGTGCCATGTTGGTTGTATCCGGGGAGTAGGGATATCAACGAGTGGATGATCTTCAATTAGGCCCCGAATGGAGTCGGACAGGGGATCTATGTGAGCATAGTGACCCTAGGATTCTGCGTGTCCAACCGAGAAATTCAAATCACCTCCCAAAATGAGGTTTCCAGCCTCGAGGGAGAGACTGAGCAAGTGTTCCCAAAATCTGATATGGTTAGTGCAGGGCCCGTATATGGTATGATGAGAAAATCACGACCAAAATCGGTCGATATGATGTCTGCACCAATAAATCCTTCACCTCCCCAGATATTGTGAATCGAGATTGATCTGGGGTTGAGGCCCAACGTTATGCCACCAGATCGGCCGCGTGCATCCAAAGCATGGAAATTCCAATTGGGATGAATATATTGAAGTGCC
The DNA here is from genome assembly GCA_034641835.2 of Pinus albicaulis. NCBI lineage: Eukaryota > Viridiplantae > Streptophyta > Pinopsida > Pinales > Pinaceae > Pinus > Pinus albicaulis. The sequence goes on from CM076578.1 coordinate 1,362,199,636, forward strand.
AGAGTGGCATCTCTGCTGATCTAAGTGTCACTTGCAAAAAATCATATCCGCCAGGGTAGTATCAAATAATCTCCCAAGGGAAAGTTTTTTGGCAAAGCTTGCCATGCAGCATCAATCAAAGGACAGGATCTTCATGGAGAAACCTTAGGGAGAGTTTTATGTTCTCTAAGAACTTGATCAGGAGTAATTTGGCGTATATCTGCCAGTTCCTATCAATCCTGAATGATGGATTTTGAGATGTATGAGTGGCGTCCCTGAGATTTTTAAAAGGGTCTGATGGAACAGATGATGGCCAGACCTTAGAAAAATGAAGTCGATAACCTGGTTAAATACCTGAGAAAATAGGAGTGGCTACTCCATGAATCTGACGATGACTCTGCAACAAAGGAGGGAATGGACAGGGTCAAGAGAGATAGCGGGGTCTCAGAAAAGGGGAGTGGGGTGGAACGGCTGGGGCAGATGATGAAGAGACTGATCGAATCAACATAGGATATGTGAAATGTGGATATCTCAACATATGTTTCCAAAGGAAATGATGATGCAGAGGGAAGAGATAGAGAAATACCCGTAGAGCGGCCGCATTAGATCAGGTTATGTATGGAGATGGAGGCCATGGAGTCTCGTAGCTTGTTACTTCGACCTATATATATATATATAACTCTCATTTACATTACATAATATAGTTTATAATGTTGTTGTGTATCCGGATCCATCGCGTCAAGACACTACGAAAGAATATCACTCACAGAAGTTCGAAATATGAAATTGCATAATTTATGATATTGAAATATTATATTATAAATCATGTTTCAAAATAAACATCTATTTATATGATTAAAAATATTGTTTACTTAAATACAATTGTTTTTAAAATATTTTATATATTTTTATTTTAATATTATAATTTTTTCCTAATATAACTCTCATTTATATAGTATGGTTTACAATAATATTTTATATTATAGATTATATTTCAAAACATATATATATGTCAAGTTTATCTCTAGATATAGCTTACCCCACAACCTCACACGAAAATTTATGAAGTAAAAATGTTTTTTCAAAATTTATCCAAGGATGGAGTTATAATTTTTTTACACAATCTACGGACAGGTAGCTATCTAAATTACTAATCCATAATCCTCATTAACCATTACATAAAAATTTCATCATTACATAGAGTAACATAGAATCTTCATCATTGAATAGAGTAACTTTAGTAGAGGAATACTAAATTCCAAATTATTAATCCATTATCCTCATTAACCCTTACATAGAAACTTGATCATTGCATAGGTAATATAGAATCTTCATCATTTCATAGAGTAAATTTATTAGAGGAATACTAACTTACATAACCATTAATAACCAATATTTTCACATATTGGCACAAAATTTCTGATGTAACCTTGCAACATTTTCATGATTCCTTTTACTAGATTAGTTAATCACACACTTGATATTATAAATACTTCTCATTCAAGGAATCCACAACTTAAAGGTAGTACAATAGACAACCACATCATTAGACACCTATATACCCTAGAAACCCACTAGGGTGAAAACCAACAAACATCTAATTTTATTATTAAATTATCATGAGGGTGTTCACCCCTCACTGAATGGCTTATAAGGGATTCCATCACTTAACCATTGTCATAAAATATTACAAGGAAATTTCATTTAAATACAAAATATCTAGTTTAAATATATTACAATCATCATGAGAGCTTGTACTTGCAAATATTCAATATTTATATTTTTGTGGCTTGGTTGTTCCTTCAGTGGATCATTGTGTCGCTCACACTCATCTGCATGGACCATTAATTCTTTAACTGTCACAACTTTAAACAAAATTATATCATTTTCACAAGTCACCATCATTTTATTCCATTGTTGTCGTCACCATACAATTATATATTGATTACATAAAACACTAATCAACCAATCCATAAATCTATACTAGTGATGCTTTAGCATCTCTTGATGTACATACATGAATTGAAACCAAAATATCGTGACATGCTTCCTTTAACAACACTACATATGCACTAGTTATAAGCATGTAACCATCAAACAATGTCTATAATATGAATACCATAAATACCACATTAACTAATATTTCTCTCACATAAGAACACATTCCTCCAAGACAAATCACTACAATTGTTCATACATTCTTTTAAAGGAAACTAATAGATCACTTATCATCTTCGTGCATGCGAATTACATAAAATTTATCAAAATAACTAACTATTAAAATATTACTTTTTGTGCATGAAAATAAGTAAGGAAACCTAACACAACAAATGTTGTTCCTATGCGTGCAAATTCATATAGTTTCAAAAATAATCTTCCCAAAAGGATGCTTAACATAATATAATCTGAAAACATATGTTTCCTGTTTGAGGAAATATATCATAATAGGGCCTGCAAAAAACATGTTTCATTTTCCATAAAACCAATGAAATAAAGCTTACAAATACACTTTTTCTTTTCCAAATATTATACCAACATTATGCATATATATATTCCAAGGAAATAAACACATTAATATGGTTTTTGTGCATGTAATTCATCTTCTTTCCCAAAGAATATTTTTTTTCCAATGTAGGCTAACAAAACCAATTAGAGGTCATGAATAGGTCAAAAATGGGGTTGTTAGGTACAATATTATCAATGCACAATATGAGTATGAAAGAAAAATCTTAAAAACAATTTATATAAGGTAAATCATATTAGTATGTCTAACATCCAAGAAAGATATTATAGTTATGGATAACATAATAGAGTCATTCATGTTTTATTTTTGTGTTAGACAACTCTAACCCCCTTTCCCACAAATTGCGAGATAGTTGTTCATTTAATAATGGTGATGTGAGGATCTTAGTGTAAGTGGAAAGGAGGTGCCTCCCTAGCATTTCTTTTAAACTAGTTTACTAGAAACATAGTAAGAGAATTTTGGGCTAAAGTTTCTACCCCTTCATGCCTTTAAGTAACACTAATGATGAGGTGATAATTCTTCTTTACAACATCCATGCATCCACTATAAAAGCTAGTAACTATTGATCTAGGTATTTAAATAAGGTTGGTATCATGGACGTATCTCAACTCAAAGCCAATTACATTGAATGAGAGTTCTTAAATTTGTATTCAAGTCATTCCATTACAATGGAAACTGTCCCAAATTGAAGTAAACATGAATTAGTTTCTCTTGAGAACCAATATACATAGACAAGTAAGTAGTGGAAGTAAGGTTTTTCAAAAATTAGTACACTTATGGTAATCTGGATATTTATCTCTCCTTGCCAACATTTTCAAAAACTAATAATGCTCCTAATGTAATAGTTCCAACCTATTGTACGAAAAACCATGATTGACCATTACTTTCACCAAGGGGAGAAAATGATAAGAATTTTTAATGGGAAATAAATAAATGTGAAACACAACTTATGGATTTTAGTTGAAATTTATATAAGTCCTCATGCTATTTAATTATTAAATACTTAATGTAACTACCAATAAATTATCATTAAAATTATTAATTTTGAATATTAAATATGTATTAAAAGTCATTTACCTATTACACATCATTTTCCACGTGGTCTAAATAAACCACTTAAAACCCATTATGAATAAATTCTAATTAGTTTTGTAAAAGTTGCATCTTTACTTATATTAAGATATTTATTTCAAAAATATATTACATCTATAAAGTTGTATCAATACATATAACTAAATGGAATACAATAAATATCTTCACATCTTGTTAGCTTCTATGAGATTATTTTTATTACAAATTGTTTATTTAATAATTGAATTTTACAAAATGTTAATCTCGGTGGGAAAATCAAGTCATATGGTGCAAAAAAGATTAAATATTTTCATTTGTGATGCAAATCTCGAATGAGCCTCAATAGTCTACTTAATGCTAATTATGAATTAATTAATCCATGTTTTAATTGAAAACATTTTTTTTACATAGAGTTTTCTTTTAGAAATAACAATGTCACATTTATGCATTCATATTAAACTTCGTGATAGGTAAATAAAAATAAATCAATTGTTTCTTGTCTTGTCGACTTTTATGGCATGATTGTATATAAAAGAAATTGATTTAAAAATGCATAGTTAGAAAAAGTTACGAGTTTAAAATAGAATAAACCACTTAGAACTCATCATTGATTGATTCTAAATTATTAATTTTCCTAAAAAATGTATCTTTAATTAAGTTAAGAGCATTATTTCAAAAATATAATACATTCATAACCTTGCATTAATGCATATAACTAAATAGAATTTAATATGTCATGCTTTGTGTCTAGTTAGCTTTTATTATTTCAATTAGAAATTATTTATTTATGAATTGAAATTTACAAAATGTTAATATGGATGGGAAAATCAAATATTGTATGTTGTAAAAAGTTGAAATACATTTATTTATGACCTATATCTTAAGAGAACTTGAGGACTCTACTTACTATTCATTATCAATTAATTATTTCATGTTTTGTTAGGAAAACCATTTCATTTTACATGGAGTTTTATTTCAAAAAAACAATGTCTCATTTCTACACTTATATTAAATTTCATGATAAGAAAATAAAAGTTGATAAATGGCTTTATATATACCACTTATAACTTATTATCCATTACTTCTATTTTTTTATATAAAAAATATATATTTATTTACATTAAGAGCTACATTTCAAAAATACATCACATTTATAAACATCCATTAATGCATATAACCAAATAGAATACAATAAATAGCTTCTAGTCATGGTGGATTAGATGAGATTATTTAAATTACAAGTAACTTATTTAAGAATTGAAAATGAAAAAATGTTAAAATGAATGGGAAAATAAATGTCTTATGGTGCAGAAAATTTAAATAGAACCATTTATGATCTATCTCTTCAATTAATCTAGATAACCCACTTAACACATTTTTAGTTAATTTTTCCATGTTTTATTAAGAAGAGCATTTTGTTTTACATGGAGTTTTATTTCAAAAAAAAACAATATTAAATTAATACTCATATTAAACTATGTGGTAAAAAAATAAAGGTCAACAGATGGATTCATTATTAACTTATATGGGATAAGATTATTACATACCCAAATAGTTGATTTAAAAAAAAATTATGGATTAAAAATGGAATGATTTACAATTTAAGGAGTTTTATGTATTCACCTATGACCCATCATCCATTAGCTTAAATCATCCACTTAATACTTATTATGAAGAAATTATTAAATTTATTTTTGGAAAAATGTCTTATAGTATATGGTTATTATATATCTCATTTATACACTCATAATAATTGATATAACTAAGTAAAAATAAATAATATAATTATGGCTCATATAACATGATTTGAGTTTATTTAAAATAAAAATTTACAAATAAATAAATAAATTCTTCAAATAAATTTCAAAGACATAATTTATCTATGCTAGTGACCAATCAAACCTTGATAGTCTAGTTAGAAATCATTATAATTAATTATATGTTTTTTTAGAAATGAAAATTTATTTATAACAAATTTATATCTGAAAAATTCAATATCACATTTATGCACTCATATTAATGCATTTTATAGGTAAAAGGTCAATAACTAACTTTGAGTGTTGTTGATTTAAAATATGATATGATTTTAATTGCAACCATTAATTGATTAAAGCATATAAATTTATGTAATTTATGGATTGATAAATCACATATCTTATTCTTCAAAAATTACAGATCATTTACCTATGACACATTGTCCATTAGCTTGAATGGAAAATAGTGCATGCAACATTTATCAAGTAAATTATTATAATTTCTTCAGTAAGATTTGTACTTTTGTTTGCAATGAGCTCTATTTCAAGACTTATATTTCACATTTATATATGAGTATTATGCATATAAGTAAATAGAAGTCAATAAAAATACAAGCCTGCCTTGATGGTTTGTGTAAGATGATTTCAATGGAAAATAAATCACTTACGAACACGCATACACACACATATTAGCAAAAAAAAATTGATACAATAAATTCATTGCAGAAATAGTTACAAATAATAATAGAAATATATAATAATATAATTGAAAATTCCATTTGTATTTTTTTTTATTAATATAAAGTTATTTTTTTCCTCAATAAAATAATTAACAAAAATTGAAAATTCCCATACAATATTCCAAAAGATTTAAAATCATACAAATTGATTGAGAAAAAACTATGTTCAAATTGCATTCAAAAATTGGAATGTACTTGTGAACAAATTTATAAAGAAAATTAACTTCATTCACTACAATGAAGTACATGTTATATTGAACATTCGAATTTACTCAAGTTTCTCTTCCATTCCATGAAGTGTCTTAAGAAAGGGAAATAAAAACTGCATAAGCCAAGTATATTTCTCTTTTCCTGTATGGGATTTTATCAATATGTGGTTTGATCGATATGTGATGAACTGAGAAGTAAGATTTGTTGTATATATTACAAAAAAATTTGATTCTTCATAATTATCTCCATATTAGGACCACACATCTGTCAACCTTTTCTCATAAAATTGTATTGTCCTCCCAGCTTCTAATTTTGTTTGCAAATGAAAATGAGACCTGGTCAATGCGAATTTAAAGTCCTCTATATCAATATTGGATATTTCAAGTACTTTTCGGATGTACTTGTGAGTAACATTTAATGTCCATATTCCAACAACATAATTTTTTATGCCATATTTTAACAGTTCCAAGTGAAAAGGCCTTAAAAAAAGGACCTGTCATCAAACTGCCAATCTGGTTCTCTTTGAATATATTTTTTTTTTGCATCTTTGTGGTATCATTGGAAAAAAACTCCTTCCATTTCAAATAACAACATATTCTGACTTTTAGTGATGTCCATTTGCATCTGCAACTGCACTACAACCCTATGTATGATATTAACACATCTCCACTTCAATACTTGCTTAATGTTATAAAAACCTAACATTTAAAAAATGACGTTAATATTTATTATGAATTAATGGTAATCACAAATTTTAATTATAATGGCCCTAGTAAAGTGAAAAAAGTAATGATATCTTTACTTTATACATACAACCTGATACCTTTATTTAATTTTTATGGAATAAGAAAGTCTTATAGGATTACATTGAAAAACCATTTAAATAATTGATTTTAAGCTCACTGGTGAAAATGTGAGGTTGGGTTACACTTTTTGCCATTTTTTGAGAAAAAAATATTTTTTTTTTTTGTTATTCAAATTTCTTCAAGCCAAAATAATTTTTCTATTTAGAATTTCATTTTAGTATAAAAATAAAACTTGTCAGAAATTTTATTAGCTTTCTATTACTTATTTTTTGAAAAAATTTTATTCATATTTGATATGTCAACTTAACATTTCTTTGAGTGTGTGTTCATTAACAACCAAAGGATTCATAAAAAATCATGTTCAAACGCATTGGTGTATTCGTTGAAAACTTTATGTTTTTGAGAAAAAAAAATGTGTTACAACAATCTTGATAGATTCTACTTTGGTTTCATTATATTTACGAAACCAAGTAATGCATATCATAATTACTATAATTTGTTGAGGTCTTCCAATATGAAAAAACTTCATATTTTGAATATGTTTTAGCTTGCGTGAAATTTCTCAACATATTAGTTATAAACTAAAAATATAAAAACTACCCATTATAGACAATGCACCAATGTAATGCACCATAAAATTTTCAATTTGTTTTGACAGTGTATTTTCGAAGATATAGAATTTTGATTTCACTTAATGATAATGACCTTCAGAAATTGTTCGCACCCATTTTATTACAAAATTAATTAAAAGTAGTAAATATTTATGGAATTCCATAAAAGTTATATATCTTGAAAGTAGATTGAATTCTGCAAATGTTTGTCTTGGTTTCGACAGTTAATTCATAAATTTCGATGGAGTTTAATCATTCCAAAGTTGAATATATGTGTTCAGACCCTAGCTCCTTCATAGTTGCATATGTGTTAGTTCAGCCAAACTTTTAAAAAAGTTCGGTCAAATAATTGTTTGCCGCGTCGACCCGTTAATTCTAACGACACAAAAGTTCAGCCAAAATTTTGCTCGAAATTGCATCGCCCAAAAAATTCGATGAAGCCCCTCCAAAAAAAAATTATTGGCTATATAAATAGCAGAAAACGGAATCACTATTTCGCATAATTTCACACATTTCTTGATTTGGGCTGATTTTGCAAAGAAAATTTTTTGGGCTTAATTGTCAAAGGACTCTTTTTGGGCTTAATATTCAAAGGACATTTTTTGGAGGTATTTTTTAAAGTGATGTTTTTTTAGATGTTTTTTGGGCTTAATTTTCAAAGGACATTTTTTGGAGGTATTTCTTAAAGTGACATTTTTTAAGAGGTTGGGCATAATTTTCAATGGACCTTTTTTGGAGGTATTATTTAAAGTAACATTTTTTTAGTGTAAGTGTTTTGTGTTGAAGTAAATCTTTTATAATGATTTATTAAAGTGAGTTTTTGTCTAAATTTTTAAATGATTTTTTTTTGCAGGACTTGGAAGGAAATATTCTGAGCTTCATTTCATTTTTAAAAGATAGTTTCTTGGCGGAATTTTTTAAATAAGTGTTTTCGGTTAAAGTATGTATTTTGTGAAAAAAACTTAAAATGATTTTTTTTTTCAAATTTAATCTTTTGTAATTGAATTTTGTCTAAATTTTGATGTACTGAGTTTTTTTTATAGGATTTTGAAGGAAATTTGTTTGAGCTTCATACTCAATTATCATGGGAAAATGAAGGAATTGCAAGAGAAAATATGATCGAACAAGAGACCCTGAGGAACATAGAGAATAGGGGAGAGAATATCACAAAAAAAGAGAGAAGAACGCTTAAATATTGAAAGGGAAAATCAACCTCAAATAGAAGTTGAAGCAAGTATGTAAATACAAATATTATAAATTTGATATTTAAAATTTTACTTGTGTATTGTGAAACTTTGATTTTTATTTGAAGAACTAATTTGAAAATTATTTTGCAATGTAAAAAAAGAGAGATATTCCTCAAAACATTGATGATGAGATAGAAAATTTTGAAAGAGAAAGTGAAAGAGATATTGAACCAATGATTGAAGATGTTGAAAATGTTGAAAGAAATTCAAGTGAAGAAATTGAATCAGCAGGTAAGTATATATATATGTTGAATGTGTATTATTGAAATTATACATATTCATTAATTTAATTATTTATTTAATATGTAAAATCATTATGTACATTTAATTCTTATATGCACAGATGAAAGCAATATCGATGATGAGATGTTAGAAAATGTTGACACTCATACATATGGAGATAAGAAAGCTTACCATGTTATATGATATCGTGTTAATCACATTATTTCTTCATTCTTCAAAGATGAAACTATGGTAGTTCAAGCACAAATATCGAAAAGTCTCTTAACATCAATGAGATTAAAAGAAGCTATGACTTTATTGGGTATTAAAAAATCAACAAAAGATAAAAAAAATTAAGGGAGAATGTAAAATATAAATAGTGCTCTAAACTCAATTGGAAGATGTAGAAAAAAAAGTTCTTTAGACATACGTATAGAAATACAAATGGAATTGGTTTTATCAAGTACTAAAGAGAACCACTTGATAAAATATATGGCACAAGAATTAGGAACCTCACTAAAAATGTTGCACAAACATCAGAAATTTCAATTGCAAATAGATGTAAATAATGAACTCGCTTGTTGGATAGCTATTTGTAGGAAACCATACAAAGATATACTTAGAGAAGATGTTAAAAAAATAATATATGAATATTGCATGAAAAAATCACGTGTTTTACCAAAAGAAAGGGATGTGATGCGAAGAAGAATAGCACGAAATCAGTAGGAAAGACAAGAAAACAAATTCTTAGATGCCACTCAGATAGACTTGTTCAACATGTTAAAAGAAGAGAATCGTGAAATTGATGTCTCAATCAGTGATTTTGTACAACAAAAACCATGGTATGTTAAACCTATCATTGTACACAACACTTGTTGTTGTCGTTATCATGTGGAATTTCAGTTATATTATGACACATTCCTTAATTTTGGTAAAACATTTTGGAAAGATTCACCTCCTCCTTCCACTATCAATTATTTCATATCTCAAATTCTATGTGGAAGAGAAAGCTATGAATTATTTTACGAAGAGAAATGTGTTGGTGGTAAAAAATGCTAGAGTTGTGGAAACTTGACTAAATTTCAAAACAAATATCGTATTGATATAAATTATCAATAATTTTCCAACATAAAATTTAAATGGAAGAGATATGAATATATTCATACATCAGTTGGTTCAAGTAGTACTAAAAGTGCTAAGATAATTGGTTTAAAAGAAAAAAAAAATTGATAGGGATTTTGACAAAGTTTGAGGAAAAATTTTATAAATACACCTAGCATTCCCATAGAGCTCGATGGCAGCACTTTCAATTCAAAAAATCCCTTGATTTTTTTCCACAAGGGACCATTTTGTCAATATTTGATTTGGCAAAAACTAGACATTTGTTCCACAAAAAGAAATACAAAGTGAATACTATCATTTTGACCAAGTCTCCATGTTTGTCCATATTTTATATAGACATGTTGAGAAAAATGGTGATCATATATAAAGAAACAGTGAAAAATGGCATGCTATTAAAGAATGTCACTTTTATAACAGTGACAATCATACACATGATACATATTTTGTACAACATTGTTTGAAAAGATATATGACTCCTTGAAAAGTTGTGAAAAAAATTCAGTGAACATTGGATATGGTCAGATCGATGCACAGGTCAATTCAAATCTTCAAAATCATTCTTTTGGTTATGTCGTCTTCATATCAAAACCCATATTAAATATTATTGTAATTTATTTGAGACTGGTTGTGGAAAAGGAGAATGTGACAGTGCAGGGGAATATACAAAATTAGAACTTTGAAGATATCAAATGGACCACTCTACAAAATGACTTGTCTTATTTGAACAAGTTTTGCAATGGTGCATCGCTGCACTAAGCCATGAGAGTAATTGATCAATGGAAGTACGAAGGTACATGATTTAAATTTTATTGGACTTCTAATTTTAAACATTCTTTAACACAATGATTATCTTTGATAGTATTTTGAATAACATATTTATATTCTTGTTTGAATTTTCCATATAGGTTGTTTTGGAATATTGGCGTCCAAGATGTAGATAGATTGATTGGAGATGACCTTGAAAAAAATAAAGGGGACTCAAAAATTGCATTCAATTGAAACAAAGCTGTCCAAAAATGTATTTGCATGGATAAAAGAAAATATTCTTGTTTTTGTCATGTTTTCATAGAAAACACTAAATCCAATGATGTTTGTGAAAACAAAATGTCTATAAAATATTGTCAGCATACAGAAATAAATACAAAAGGGAAAATGTCCATTGAAAAATTTGAAGAAATGCAATCAGAGGAGACTACAATATCATCTGAAGGTGATCGAGTTTCTCATCTTCTTAGACAACGTAACACTTCAATTGATTTCAAATGATAGAGATCTAGAAATAGATAATAAAATCGAGTACACATGTTAATTTTCAAGTTAATTTTTCATGTTAATTATGATCTAAATTTAAATACATAAGTTTTTATTATTATTCACGATATGTTTTTGTTGTAGTTGCACCTACTATCAACAATGAAAATGTGAATTATTATTTGATGTGTTACAATGAACAAAAGATGAAATTATTGGAAAACTATGATGATAACGGGTTTATGTATGACACAGGGTCTATTATACTGAAAGGTTATTTTTCCAACAAAGTCATCAAAGTCAGGATTTTGTTTACTTTTAAGAATATGAACATGGTGTTATAAGTTGTAATTATAGTCACTTGGTGTGTGGAGCACGCATAAAGTTGATAGAAGTTTAATCAAAGAAAAAATCTAAAAATATGAAATGGAAAATGTCAAAATCCAATCATGAGCGGATCATTTAGGATTCCATTCCATTGGAATTTTTTTGATTGAACTGCCCCATAATTTATTCTCTTTGGATTCATCTTTCAAAAGTTCCATAACTCAACTAAAAATTGAACTACCTTTTTATGTTATATGAACAAGTGTTTGCACGTGTACATTGTTTTGGTACATGCACACGAGTAATTTATACACATGTGTTCACATACACATGTATATTATTTGGTCTTAAACGATTTCATACATTCTCTTGTCCAATTTGTCATTATGTCATTATTGCTAAATCTACATATATGTGTATATACCATAGTTGATATAATGCAAATTTGAAGTTGCACGATTTTATTTTAGACGTGTCTATTAAGTAAATTATAATATTCATTCTTGAATGAAAAATGTGTGGTACATGTTTTGTAATTTCTAGTTTACTATCAACTTAAAGTAGCTTTTCTATGTAAATTAATGAAAAATGTTGTGTACTCGATATATGTTTTAATGCAATTTTAATATTTTATGATTGTTTATAACTATATACATCGATATGTATTATGCTTCAATAATTTTCACATATATTCAATCATGTATTTCAATCATTTTTATGTAGATATATTCATGTGCACTTTTGTTTTTGTAACTTGGGCTAACTATATTAAAAGCACGAAAACCTGTACAGAGGTAATGAGCATATATGTCAAGCAATTCTTAGCCTATCCCTGCCTTGGTAGTGTTCAAGATAAAAAGATTTTGGGGTTGCCTCAAAGGAGGAGACCAACCCCTTAAGAGTGTCATCCAGTCTTGTAATAAAAAATATTCAGTGGCCCATATAAAAACAAAAAAGATGAAGTATATCTTGAGGTGAATAAAAACAGAAATTAAACTTGTTACCAAACAATCATCGAGTTCATTCATCTTCATCCATCGCATGGTCCTATTTCTCTATTAGGCACCTACATTCTATAGCAATGGATACCTCCTCAGCTGTAGGAATTAAAGGAGGCTTCAGAGGGATCACATAGACGATGGGAGTGACTGGGTACTCTGCATCATAATCTCTGGTCAAGAAATCGTCCGAGTCCAAAACCGAAACGCCTATCTCCTCCATCGCGGGCTCATAAACTGGAAGCGGGTTTCTTTTCCTGGTTAAAGGCTACACAAATTGCATAATAGTGGATTTCCTACATGCTCTTATACCCTTAAGCTTCTCCGAAGAAAAAAAATTCTCCCCATGATTTCTATCAAATGCTTGAGGAGCCAGTACCTCATGGCTATTAGATGGAGAGCCCTTGGTGGATTCCAATCGCTGGTCGTGGCCACAGTGAGAGTGACCTGAGAATGCACCCATGTAGCTGCCCCTGATGGGCTTATGGAACTGCAGTGGGGCAATGGTATGGCTTTTGACTTGTACATTTTATGATTCTTTTTAGATATATACATCGATATGTATTGTACTTCAATCATTTTTACATATATTCAAACATGTACTTCAATCATTTTTATGTACATATATTCATCTAAAATTAAATATGTAAAACCATATATGATTGTTTTAAATGGCATGCATGATCATGCAAATGTACTTAAATATCACCTAAATAATATATTTACATCCTAAAATTATATAACATTCACACACATCTTCAAATGCATAACATGTACCAATGTATGTGTTAAATGTAATTTGAAATTTCCATCTAGATTCATTTTATACTTTACAAATAAAATGAAAACATGAGTTTTAAGAACAAAACATTATATCACAACATGTGAGCCCATGCCAAATGTAGTTCAACTATCCAAAATATACACATGTATGTGTAAATTGTAATTTGAAATTTCCATCTAGATTCATTTTATATTTAACAAATATAATGACAACTTGAGATTTAAAAACAAAATATTATATCACAACATGTGATCACATGCCATATTTAGTTCAACTATCCAAAATATACAAATGTATACATGTTTTGTAAATTAAAATTTCCATCTAGATTCATTTTATATTTAACAAATAAAATGACAACTTGAGTTTTAAAAACAAAACAACTTGAGTTTTGAAAAAGAAACATTATATATCACAACATGTGATCACCTGCCAAATCTAACTATCCAAAATTCAAAATCATTCTTGATAAAAGTAAATGTAGTTTCAAAATATATCCAAACAGTAAAATATGTCCAAAATTTATATCACATGAACAATAAAAGTAAATATATATAACAATGCATAGTGTTACTAGTATCAAGTTATATAGAAAAGTAATTTTAAGACTATCAATCAAATAAAATGTTGCACACATGTGCATCATCAATGAAATACTTATGGATCCACTGTCTTTTCCAACAGCATCCAGAGCCTTGTGCTATGCTCTCAAGAATGGGGAACCTGTACACAACATGTACAAACATTAAAATTTAATGTTTTAAAATTGAATGAGAATGTAGAACTTCATGTAAAAAAACAAAATGAGAAAAAAAACATGCAATACCTCATGTAGTTCCCTCTCCATTGCCTTTTGTTGCTTGTCCATTAATAGATCCTCCACAATAAACTACCGCATAACATATATATATATATATATATATATATATATATATATATATATATATATATATATATATATTAAAAAAATGTATATAAACTAATTTTCAATAATATTTAAAAAAAAGTTATATGACTTGTACAAATGGTGTGGATGTCTTTGCCTCTATCATACTGATCACGTAGTCCCTGAGAAAATGTGTAAAATCATCTCCAAAAACCTAAAATTTAAATTTTTTAAGAGTATAAAATTACTCAAGGTCTAGATCTCATTTTATTATAAAACTTTTGAACTTCAATTTCTAACTTAAACATATAAGTGAAAATTTTAATACTTGTGATGGTGGATTTGGTGCATATCCTAAGGGTGGCTTTGAACAAAAATCATCTCCAGAAACGTAAAATTCAAAAACATTAGAACTGTAAATTAACTCAAGATCTAGATCTCATTTTTTAATGGAACTTCTGAACTACAATATATAACTCAAAAACACATTTAAGTGAAAAAATTTCATACTTGTGATGGTGGATTTGGCACATATCCTAACAGGGAAGAAGAGGGTACCTCCATCACAAAAACATCGAATGGAATCAAAATATGTTAACATTTAACTATATACATGTACATGTGTACACAATTATTTATCTTAAAAATATGTCATCATGTTACGATATAATAATAAATTAAAATAATTTTACATGAACATCATGAACACTTAAAAAACACTAGCATTTTCCAAAATATCATCTTGATTGTGAGAACCTGAATCTTTGACTGTGATATTAAAATTTTTGTTCATAAAGCGTGAGAACTACAAACGGTGTTTACATATATCATACATTTTTTTTATATTAACATATAAAAATAAATGTATGTATATGTATTTATTACAAATTGTACATGTGTTAAAATATTCACCCTAACCATTAACACATACTGATCCCATGCCCTCTTCCCCTTGAATAATTAGGTCCTGCAAACCATTGAGACAATTATTTTCATATTCTTTGAGCTCTTTAGTACTCATGTTGTCTATCTCATCATCTATATGATACACAAAATTAGCACGTCCATTCTCTCCTGCTCTTCGTCGATTCATAAAAACATCAATTCCACCAAGTCCACTCTGAACATTGTCTATGATGACATCCCTTACTTCTAGACTAATTTGTGAAGTGGCATCCACCTCTAACCTCAAGGTTTACACATGAAGAGGTCGACTTACCAATGGTGGCTCGTGGTCAGGCAACTCAGCATCGCACTTATCATCCCTACGATCACATAATCGACCTTTCCTAGGACCAAAAAATTCAGAGGGAAGGTCATTATAATTGGGCTTCATTCCAAAAATGAATTCTGCATAAAAAAAAATTCAAAATAAAGAGGAACCTCATCATTCCATGGTATTTTTCCATAGGCATCAGGGTGCCTATCTTACAAACAACAAGCTATATCAGATTATTGAAATATTGCATCTTTAGCATCTTTATTTCGGCCATGTATCAGTACCCATCACTTCCTCCTTTGTTTTCCTCATAAATTCTACAAAAGTATCAGTGGTTGGCCCAAGCGTTTTGTACACATCTCCAAATCTGCTTAAAGAGTGAGTAACGATTTCCAAGCTTTCTCGACTATCAGCAAGGAGTTTCAAAGACACAAGATATTTCTTCAATTTTGAATAAAGATTTTGACACCTTTCTAATATGCATTTCCTGATGTTTGTTTCCCAAGGAAAATCGTAAATATCAGATGGATAAGCTGCGGTTGGTGTAAAACCTTCTTCTTTAATAACGCGTTCTAGCCTACGTCTTTTTAGAGCAACATTTTAACCCTCTCCATCAATATATAGAATTTCGTATAAATAAAAAAACATGTGAACAAATTTGTGAAAATTGAATGAAAATAATATTCATATTGATGGCCACCTCAATATGGTTGGGAAACATCATGCCCACCTTGAGACTATTGAGAACCAGAATGACCACTCCTTGGTTCAGTACCAACACGAACACCCAATGATTGTCCTCCCGAGGAATCCATATCGCCACCCTCACACAATTGGCCACCACCTACTGATGGGCCACCAGGGGAATGTGTACCACCACCGACCTCACCCGACGAGAGGGATGATTCATTAAAAAAAATATGAATTTATAATCAATTCAAAAATACATTCATACATATAAATACATGTACACATGATTGATTAAATTGCATGAACCATACCACGATTGCGTGAACCATGGTCATTCTCCATTGATGGAGTAGATACTATTGTCCTCCTAACTCCGAAAAATTAAAAAACAAATTTATTAAAAATTTATTTAACTCACAAAATTGATAAAAAATCAATTCCATATGTATACATGTATGTACATGGGGATAAAATTATATATATATATATATAATCAATTCCACATGTATACATGTATGTATGGAGATAATATTATATATTCAAATTTCATTTAAAAACATGGATATCTACACTAGAAATTTACACTTATTTTTAAAATTACTATTTAAAATAAATTCAAAATATTTCAAAAAATTAATGTAATTTAATACAAAAATTATGTAAAACTCAACTTTCAAAGCACAAATTGATCTGTGAAACTCAATTTAAACAAAAATTTGTTGAAGTTGTCACATTTTACTTTTATAAAATGTGAAGTTCACCAAGTTGCGCTTACATGGTGTGAGCACACTTGGTATATTATTGAAAAAAAGCACATGTTCATTAAAAATGACGCATTTATATGTAAAAAACACACACATATCAAATATATGTTACAATGTCCATCAATAACTTTTGTAGGTGAGAGTCTCAACACTAATTCATCTTTGGGATGTGAATCTTGAATTGGCATTGCCTCGTATAATACTAATTCATATATTAATTCATCTTTGACAAATGAATCTTGAATTGACATTGCCCCACAAAATAGATCACCACACATCTTATTAACATTTGCACAATGTATGATACTATAAATTTGAAATTGTCTAACAATATTATTTGATTTTCCATGCAGTTGTTTTAGCCTCTCCTTATTAACTTAGTTCAATACTTTCATTTGGTTTCACACAAGTTCAGAATTGGTGAAAACTACAATTCCATTTGATCTGTACTCCGTAGATTTTCCCAAGTCTTCTATCAATGAAATATTATGCCTCGTTGTTTGTTGTTCTTCCCGGTATATTCAGTTTCGTTTGGAGGACCTTGCTAGCCGTAATATTACAAAGCACATATGTAATCGCTACTTTCCTTGGATTGGGATATGAAGAAACATCTATGCATAATGTCCATTTTTCAACCATGTTTTGTGGGTTTTTTATCCCTGAAAAAAAATTCAATAAAATATATTAAATGAAAATTTATTGCAAATGCATGGGAGAAATGACATGTACATTATTTGAATTAAATTTTATGGGTGAAATTACATGTACATGGTTCCCAAAAACACTAGAAAATACCTTAAAGTTTACGGGAGAAATGACGTGTACATGGTTTCCAAAAATAGTAGAAAAAAAAAAAACAAATTCAATAAAATATATTAAATGAACATTTATTGTAAACGCATGGGAGAAATGACATGTACATGTTTTTCCTTAAATTTTATGGGTGAAACGAAATGTACATGGTTCCCAAAAACACTAGAAATTTCCTTGAAGTTTATGGGAGAAATTTTATGGGTGAAATTACACGTACATGGTTCCCAAAAAAACTAGCAAATGCCTCAAAGTTTATGGGAGAAATGACATGTACATGGTTCCCAAAAACACTAGAAAATGCCTTAAAGTTTATGGGAGAAATGGCATGTACATGGTTTCCAAAAACACTATAATTTTCCTTATTGAAAATGCCTTAAATTTTATGGGAGAAATGGCATGTACATGGTTGGGAGAAATGACATGTACACGGTCCCAAAAAACACTAGCAAATGCCAACTTTATGGGAGAAATGACATGTACATGGTGTCCAAAAACACTAGCATTTTCCTTAAAAATATATTAAATGAACATTTATTGCAAATGACTTATATTTTCTTGAAAATCCATGGGACAAATGCCATGTGCATGGTTTTCCTTAAAGCACTAGCATTTTCATTAAAAATATATTAAATTAATGTTTATGGAATAATTACATGTAGGTGGGCTTCCTTAAAGTTTATGGGAGAAATGACATGTACATGGGTTTCGTTAAAGTTTTCCTTAAGTTTAAAAAATGTATTAAATTAAAGTTTATGGGAGAATGACATGTACATGGTTTGCCTTAAATTTTTCATTAAGTTTATGGGAGAAATGACATGTACATGGATTGCCTTAAAGTTTGCTTTAAACTTTATGGGAGAAATTACACAGAAATGACATGTACATAATTCCCAAAACACTATAAAATGCCTTAAATTTTATGGAGAAATTACATAGAAATGACATGTACATGATTATGAAAACATTAGTAAATGCCTTAAAGTTTATGGGAGAAATGACATGTACATGATTTGGCTTAAAGTTTTCCTTGCGTTTATGGGAGAAATGACATGCCTTAAAGTTTTCCTTGCCTAGAGCTTATAGGAGAAATGACTTGTACATGGTTTTCCTTGTAGTTTATGGGAGAAATGACATTGAAATGACATGCCTTAAAGATTTCCTTGAGTTTATTTGAGAAATGACACATCTACATGGTTTTCTTTAAAGTTTTACTTAAATTTTATGGGAGAACTAACATAGAAATGAAATGTACATGGTTCCCAAAACACTAGCAAATGTCTTAACATTTATTGGAGAAATGACGTGTACATGGCTATCCATAAATTTTGCCTTGAGTTTATGGGAGAAATGACATGTACATGGTTATCCTTAAAGTTTTCCTTAAATTTTATGCAAGAAATTACATAGAAATGACATGTACATGGTTCAAAGAACACTAGAAAAAGCCTTAAAGTTTATGGGAGAAATGACATGTACATGGTTATCCTTAAAGTTTTCCTTGAGTTTGTGGGATAAATGACATGTACATGATTATCATTAAAGTTTTCCTTCAATTTTATGGGAGAAATTACATATAAATGACATGTACATGGTTCCAAAAACACTAGAAAATTCCTTAAAGTTTATGGGAGAAATGACATGTACATGGTTTCCAAAAACACTAGCATTTTCCTTAAAAATATATTAAATTAAAGTTTATGGGAGAAATGACATGTACATGGTTTTCCTTAAAGGCTATGAGATAAATGACATGTACATGGTTTGCCTTAATGTTTTCCTTAAGTTACAACCATGGAGTGATGTCATCCGATGATGAAAATTAGCAAGGAAAACCAAGTATGTGCATAAGTTAAAATTCAAGTATGTGCTTAATTGAAATAAATATGTTGCTAGAAATGAAAATATAATTATATGTTCTAAAAGATGTATGTAGACTAATGTTTAATATATGCATGTATGCATGTATGTATGGTGGAGCTATTGTGTGCATGGGAAATTTGTGTTAAGACAATTATACTGCACACATAAATGAAAATATAATGATAGCTTCTACTATATGGATGTAGACTAATGTTTAATATATGCATGTATGCATGTATGTCTGGTGGAGCTGTTGTGTGCATGTGAAAGTTGTGTGAAGAAATTTATCCTGCACACTAGTATTATTTAGCTCTGAGAATAAAAAATGAAACAATGACTCAGGTTCAACCATGGAATGATGTCATGTGAGGATCAAATTTAGTGAAGAAAACTAGGTATGTGCATAAGTTTAAATTGGCATGTTTATTTATGAACTTAATTAAATTAAATATGCCACTAGAAATGAAAATATAATGATAGGTTCTACAAGATGGATGTAGACTAATGTTCAATCTATGCATGTATGCATGTATGTCTGGTGGAGATGTTGTGTGCATGTGAAATTTGTGTGAGGACAATTATCCTACACACTACTATTACTGAGCTCTGAGAATGAAAATGAAACAATGACTCAGATTCAACCATGGAGTGATGTCATCTGAGGATCAACGTTAGCCAAGAAAACCAGGTATGTGCATAAGTTTAAATCTGTATGTTTATTTATGAACTTAATTGAGATAAATATGGTGTTAGAAATGAAAATATAATGATAGGTTCTACAAGATGGACGTATACTAATGTTTAATATATGCATGTATGCATGTATGTCTGGTGGAGTTGGTGTGTGGATGTGAAAGATGCGTGAAGACAATTATCTTGCACACTAGTATTATTTAGCTCTGAGAAAAAAAATGAAACAATGACTTAGATTCAACCATGGAGTGGTGGCATCTGAGGATCAACATTAGCCAAGAAAACCAGGTATGTGCATAAGTTTAAATTGGTATGTTTATTTATGAACTTAATTGAAATAAATATAATTCTAGAAATGAAAATATAATGATAGGTTCTACAAGATGGATGTAGACTAATGATTAATATATGCATGTATGTAAGTTTAAATTGGTATGTTTATTTCTGAACTTAATTGAAATAAATATGCTACGAGAAAACTATGTATGTGCATAAGTTTAAATTGGAATGTTTATTTATGAACTTAATTCAAATAAATAAGGTGCTAGATATGAAAATATAATGATAGGTTCTACAAGATGGACGTAGACTAATGTTTAATATATGCATGTATTGATGTATGTATGGTGGAGCTTCTGTGTGCATGTGAAAGATATGTGAGGAAAATTATCTTGCACACTAGTATTATTGAGCTTTGACAATAAAAATGAAACAATGACTCAGATTCAACCATGGAGTGATGTCATCCGAGGATCAACATTAGCCATAAAAACTAGGAATGTGCAAAAGTTTAAATTGGTATGTTTATTTATGAACCTAATTGAAATAAATGCGTTGCTAGAAATGAAAATATAATGATAGGTTCTACAAGAGGGATGTAGACTAATGTTTAATATATGCATGTATGTAAGTTTAAATTGGTATGTTTATATATGAAAATAATTGAAATAAATATGCCGCTAGAAATGAAAACATAATTATAGGTTCTATAAGATGGATGCATACTAATGTTTAATATATGCATGTATGCATGTATGTCTAGTGGAGCTGATGTGTACATGTGAAAGTTGTGTGAAGAAAATTATCCTGCACACTAGTATTATTCAGCTTTGCGAACAAAAATGAAAAAATGACTCAGATTCAACGATGCAGTGATGTCATCTGAGGATCAACATTAGCCAAGAAAACTAGGTATGTGGATAATTTTAAATTTGTATGTTTATTTATGAACTTAATTGAAATAAATATGCTACTAGAAATGGAAATATAACTATATGTTCTACAAGATGGATGTAGACTAATGTTTAATATATGCATGTATGCATGTATGTCTTGTGGAGTTGTTGTGTGCATGTGAAAGTTGTGTGAAGAAAATTATTCCTCACACTAGTACTATTAAGCTCTAAGAATAAAAATGAAATAATGACCCAGATTCAACCATGGAGGGATGTCATGTGAGGATCAACATTAGCCAAGAAAACTAGGTATGTGCATAAGCTTAAATTGGTATGTTTATTTATGAGCTTAACTAAAATAAATATGTTGCTATAAATGAAAATATAATGATAGGTTCTACAATACGTATGTAAACTAGTGTTTAATATATGCACGTATGCATGTATGTCTCGTGGAGCTATTATGTGCATGTGAAAGATTTGTGAGGAAAACTATTCCTATTTTGTGAAACAATGCTTTGTGAACCAAAAGTGAGGATTTGAGAAGAGCAACATGATAAGGAATGCAATAAGAATTATAGAAGAAATGGATGATAGTATAAAAAAATTTCGTTTCATTCTTAGAGCATAGTAGCTCAGTCCAGATGTGTGTGTGGGTGTAAGTACGTTACCAAAAGTGACAATATTAAGTTCTTGGGAGAAGAAATTAAAGTGTGGCTAAAATTAAATTGGTAAATTTGGCATGAAATTAATGCGTAGCTAAAATTTAATTGGTTTTCATTATAAATCATAAATTAATTGTCAAAATATCATAAGTTGAGATCTAACATTGAAATTTTTAACATCACATCGAGGCATAGTAATAGCCAGCAACACGAGATCATCCTATGATCTATCTTTACCATCACAAAAAACTCAGACTATATCCATGGAAATTTGAATGTTGAGAATGTGCAATTTTTCTGACACACAGTACACATCAACAACATAGGAAAATCATAGGTTAGGCAGACATACAAGCTGATATGTTTCGGGATGGTCTGGATGCTGCTCAGATGGACTCTTTGTTACCCGAATATTTTTTTCGGGGAGTGAGTAAAGTTCAAGTCAATATCAGATAATGAATATAAATATATATCTCAATAATATTGGATCAATACTAATCTCAATGCATATCCAAGTCTAATAAAAAGAAAAAAAAATCTTTGAGACAAGAACTCAAGACGAGGCTGTAAATATGACGAACGACAGTACACATCAATACACATCAAAAACATAGTAAGATCACAAGTTAGGCAAACATACAAGATGATATTTTCTCGGATTGTCTGGATGCTACTCACATGGACTCTTTGTTACCAGAACGTTTTTTTTTTGGGGAGTGAGTTAAGTTCAAGTGAATATCAGGTAATCAATATAAATCTATATCTCAATAAATATCATATGAATATTAATTTCACTGTATATCCATGTATTCTAGAAAGAAAATGTCCTGAGACAAGAACTCAAGGCCAAGATGCAAATATGATAAAAAACAGTACATATTAGTACACATCAACAACACAGGAAGATCACAGGTTAGGCGGACATACAAGCTTATATGTTTCAGGATGGTCTCGATGTTCCTCACATGGACACTTTGTTACTCGAACTTTTTTTTTTGGGGAGTGAGTGAAGTTCAATTTAAGATTAGGTAATCAATATAAATCTATATCTCAATAAATATCATATCAATATTAATCACAATGCATATCCAAGTCTATTAAAAAGAAAAATCCCTGAGACAAGAACTCAAGGCCAGGCTGCAAATATGATGGTCTTGTAAGATTCGGTTCTACTATAGGCTGATCTCATTAACCTTCAATATGATGCTCCCAAGGTCATAGGTATGAAATGGTAGAAATGATTAGTCGAGAACTTAATAAGGTCCCACCTCAAGCTCTAGAACTATTAGGAGGTTCCATAAAACTCAAGGGTATGCGTGTCACACTGGATTGAGATTTAGATATAGGTATTGAAATTGATATGGATCCTTATCTGAACCTTAAAATGACACTCAATCTGTCTTAGATGCTTAGGCAGAAGGTGATTCTGAAACCAAGACTCCAATAGCAGTAGACTCTGCAGAAGCGAACTTCGTTTAGGCTAATATTATAGAGGAACTTGGGTACTTCGTATAGAGTGGGGAAGAGATCCTAATTCCTATCATTCGGGCAGGGCCATGGACTCGGGTAACAAAGAGTTATTCGAATAATTTATGCACAAGATACCAGGTGATGAGGAATTGAACCAATGTCTCTGTCATATATCTAAGCAACAACACTATGGAACCACTCTGAACAATTTTTCTGTAAAAATAAGAAACACTTTGAAGCTATGCTGGTACATTTTATAAACAAGATGTTTTTTCTCCCTCTGAAGAAAAAATACATTTATTTTATTACAGACCATATCATCTGAAATTTCAGTTTCAGTGCATCTAGTAAATTTATTATTTTCTAGTACGATTGTAATATTTGCGTTCGAAAATTCAGTGACATTAATCAAAATCAAGAGAAGAAATAAAATTATGAAAATATTTGGTTTCATTTCCATGTGAAATTTTCTTTCAGAAGAATAAAAGGAAAATTTTGTAAACACAACTAAATCAAACAATTCAAATAGGAAAATGCATTGTAGGTTTTTTCTTCTACCTGTAAATTCGGAGACAATGAGACAACGAGAGTGTGCACGATGAGTAGACAGTGAGAGCACGAAAAATGAACAGACAATGATACGATGAGGCCACAAATCACTGAGGATGTCACTGAGGATGCATATTAGAGAAAACCTATAAACATAGAAAAAAAACATAAAAAAAAAAACCATAAAAAAATAACAGAGCATAAACCATAAACCTTACCTTCTCACCTTCAATTTCGCCCCTCCTCGCCCCTGCAATATCACAACACAAACAAAGTGAGACAACAATAGAGAAGGAAAAAAGAAATGTTAACTAACCAAAAAATTCTTGCGGTCTGGGGGACGGTATATTTATAAGAAAAGGTTCAGCTTGATTATTTTAAAGTTCAGCCGAACTAGTAGTTCGGTCAAATTTTTTTTGTGGGTTTTCCCATCTCCGGCCAAAAATATATTTACTCACGTCGTCAATACGTTTTCAAGGTAAACAACAGAATTAGATCGGTTGAATTAATTTCAAAACTTCAGCTGAACTTGGTAACAGTTTGGCTGAACTTTTATAAAAGTTCGGTCGAACTGTTGGGAAAATGAAATTTCCCACCGCGTTTCTCACAAAATTGTAACCCACCTCCGCATTGTTACCCAATTATTTCCTTAATTTCAATTGAAAGATATAATTACAATAGCTTCAATTAAAAAAACTAATTATATATTAGTATCCCCATCTAATATAATACAATTTTTAAATTTCAAACCTACTTAATTATAGGCTGATTTCTAGAGTCTCTAATTTAGTTTCTTTCGGTGATTCTTTTAGTAAATATTCTATGTCTATTGTTGGTGCTACATACATCCTAATATAGTTTTTCAACTTATATGAAATAAAAAAAATTATAATAATGCAGTGAAACATCATTTTCATTACTAATTTCTAAGAGGTATAATGATAAATTAAACCACAATTGAAAGAAATAATTGTAATGATCCAATTCAAACAAATAGACAAATTATCTATTAATTTTTACATAAATCTAATCCATCGTAAAAGATTATATATCACGAGAAATTTTGATACAAAAACATTAAACAACACTCCAATCAATAATTGTTATGAATATAATAATATCTCACAAAAGTAAAGAACATAAAATTATTTTATTCTACTTATGACAAAACAAATCAACAATTATTTTATTAGTATTTTGAAATAGAAATCAACTTAAATTTAGAAGGGCTTCAAAATATAGTACTAGTTCATGATGTCATATATATTATGACATGAAATAGAAATGAGTCATCTTAATGTACTATTATATGTGACTGAAAATCCTTTAAAATAGCTCGCACATCTGTTGCCTTGCTACATGTATTCAACATTCTCCATAGCTCATAGATCAACCAATTATCCTCTTGAGTTGTGCCATTAATTAATTTAGGGGAAAGAATCACATTTTTTTTTGGATTTCCTTTCATTCTCTCAAGTGAACAATCCACTATAATAGTAATTGTCGCATCATATTGGGTATGAATTTCCCACCCATTTTTCAATTATTTAGTGTCTAAACCTTTTTTGGGATTGTGAATGGTGTTATGTCCTTTTTTTGGTTTACACTCTGAAGCAGTCCACATAAACACAAGTTTATCTTGCATTTTTCAGAAACCAATTTTTTTAGAACTCTTGTTGTATTTTGTTTCAAAGTTTCTGTCCAAATTGAAATTTCAAAATATTGATTTTTGAAACACATTTGAAATTTTTTTTGTGCCTGTGGATGAATCCAAAATAAGTTTTTTTCTTTTTTTGTAATCTACATTAGTTCCCATTTTCCAAATATTTCCTTTGTTTGTTTCTTCACCATCAATGCTATGATAAAAAAAATTATTTAATTCAAGAATAAATAATTTATTTTCAGTTATTTGGGCTGCAGTACAATAAAAAATAGTCTAGTCAAACCATTTTATTATTGTTACAAAAATTACTAAAAATATATCAAAATAATACAGTTACCATTAGTGTTTTTTAAACTATTTATAAATGAAGCAATCTTCTCTTTTATCATCTTCACAAAACCCAGAGTTAAAACTATTAAACCTTCAATTAAATATGCTCAAATTATATAATACAATTAATATTCAATACAAAAGTCGCAGTTAAAGAAAAGCATTAGCAATGTAACCTACGAAATACACACACACACACACACACACACACACTTTTAACATTATTTTGATTGTTAGTTTTGTTATTTTTGTTTGTTCCTATAATAAAAATATACAATGTTATGGTATTAGAAGCATTAAATTTTTAAGAATAATAATAAAAACAAAAAGACAAATAATAAGTACCTGATATGGCATTATCTTCACCATTATAACTTTGCACCTCATCATCATTTATGTTCTCTTTATTTGTCTCTAAATTAAACATATAAAATAGTTTTAATTGTGAAAATGAATAAAAATAATTAAATAATAAGGAAAACAAGAAGGAAAATTATGAGTACCTCATATTATATTTTGTTCTTTATTATAACTTTGTTTCTCAATGTTCGGATATTTTTTTTTTCTCATTATTTGTCTCTATAATGTACAATGATTATGTTATAATGTGTGACAATGAGTAAAAGCATTAAGTAAATATATAAACAATGAATCATTTTTAATAATCCATATAATAATTTGGTCTTGGTTGTAGTTTTGTGGGACATTCCTTTGGTCAGTATAGACTTTCTCTTTAAATAATTTAGAAATATATATATATATATATATATATATATATATATATATATATATAGATAGATAGATAGATAGATAGATAGATAGATATATAGATAGAGAGAGACAGAGACAGAGACCAATTTATATCTCCATCATTTCATGTTAATTTTCTTGATTAATTACTTTCTTGTCATAATTCCCTATAATAGACATCTGAAAATGTTATAAATATGAAAATTAAATAAATTAAAAAACTAACAAAAGAAATAACCAAAGAAATTATGTACTTGGTATGATAACATCTTTTCCTCCTATTTCTATCTCTAAAATTGTTTCAACATCATGCACACTATATTGTGTGTAATATTGCCTTCTAGCATAAACACAAGCAGACAAGGACATTATAAGGTGAAATAATTCTAGTGCATGCGACAAACAAGCATGTTGACAACAACAGCATTATACGGCAAAGGAAATATAACATGTGCTAAATTTACTTACATTACAACACAAGAACATTATAAGATGAAACAAACCTGGCACATGCTATATTTACTTCTAGAACACACATAAGAACATAACAACATTGTAGGGTTAAATAAATCTAACATACGTTCAATTTAATTCTATCTCAAGCTAAAGCGTATTTCCAATAACAACATTGCAAGAAAGTAAATCTAACATGTGCTAAATTTCCTTGTAACATAGTCAAATGCATATTTCCAATAACAACATTACAAGGTTAAAGAATCTAGCATATTTCCTTCTAGCATAAACAACAATATTGCCAACCAAAACATGTCCTTGTGAAATAAATCTAGCGCATGCTAAATTTACTTCTAGCTCAAACACACACACATTTTCAATAAAAATGTTGCAAGTTGAATTCCGACGTGTGCTAAATTTCCTTCTAGCATAAACACAAGAAAATAACAAATATTGTTAGGCGAAAAAAATCTAGCATGTTGTATTTTTACTTTTATCAGAAACTCAAGCCTATTTCCAACAACAACATTATCAACCAAGAGAAATATAACACGTGATATATTTCAATCTATCATAAACAAAAGTGCACTGCTAATAACAATGTTGTAAGATGAAAAAGATATAATGAGTGACATATTTCCTTCTCACATAAATAAGCGCACATTGTCGATAACACCATTACAAGGTGAAGGAAATATGACCCATGCTAAAATTTCCTATAGAAAAAACATAAGCACACAAAAACATGGCAGGTTTAAAGAAATATAGCTCATGCTAGATTTAATTTTAGCACAAACACAAGCATATTGCCAAAATCAATATTGTCGGGCAAAAAAAAATCTATTTTGTGTTAGATTTTCTTCTATCATTGCTACAAGGTATTGTTAATAGAAATATTGTAAGGTGAAAGAAATCTAACATATGTTAGATTTACTTTTATTAGAAAGACAAGCATATTGCCAACAAAAAAGGTGCATGCCAAAAGAAAACTAGGACCTGTTAGCTTTTCTTCTAGGAAAAACAAAAACACTATGGAAATAATAACATTACAAGTGGAGTGAAATCTAACGTGTGCTACATTTCCTTTTAGCACAAAAAACGATATTGTCAACAACAATATGAAATTAGAAAACTTTCTAGGATTTGTGGGCTTTTCTCCATGAAGCTACATAGAAAATGCAATAAAATCTAATTTGAATAGGTAACTAACCATGACAATTTAGTCATATGTAACTCGGGGTTCGGTTCTAGTGGCTTAGTAGAGCACTAACTCATTTAACACAGGGATCTGGCTACATAATGTTGGATCGCTTTCATGGATCTCTAAATCTGATCTTGAGAGGACAGTGTAAATATTCAGCATTTAGTAAATATTTTGAGCCAACATAATACAAAGTTGGAGCAAACACTTGTATATTTAACATCGGTTTTGTTGGGTAGCAGTGTAGTGCAAATAAGCCCTTGTCAATATGGCTTGTTTGAGTATGCAGAGATATTTCTTCTGAATTTTTGCTTTGCGCATCTCAAATTCCAGAGAGGTGAATACATTTCAGCTATGGGAAGGGGTGGACGCACATGAAGAAGGGTACACATGTCAGTATACCGGTCTTACATTATTTTTGCATACAATGGTACTTTGATACCTATAAAACTAATGGCCAAAATAATATTTTAGCTACTTAAAATAATGAGTAACTACTGGGTGGCATGGGATACCCCTACAAAAGAAAATGATATTTCCCATGTTATAAACTCCATTCTCATTCTCGTTTATGTTGATGTGAAATTACGCATCTCTTTTTGCATTCATTTGAGCTCTATGCTTATTTCACTGGTTGGACTTAAAATTGGCAATCAACTTTTCAACAACATTCCCAAGTGTGTATTTCGTGCACTAATGTCCATTTATGAACTCCTTTTGGGTGAATACTGAATCAGGCATCAACTAATCAGATTGCAGTGGACATATTGAATCCTACACAACCATGAGCTTTCACTTTTGCATTTACACAATTTTTAGGGATTATTACAGTCATGTCTCAGATTTATTGGGAGGTATTCATTGTGTTTATACCAGTGGGTTCAACATGTATATGGTATCATCAATATTACATACCATCAACTAGGGAAGTGGCTCGATTGTCATTAGTTTCTAGAGTTCCACTCGTACAAAATTTTGGAGAATCAATCTCTAGAGCAGCCAACATAAGAAATTTTGACCAAGAGTCTTGGTTCATGGAGAGAAATCTCTATTTTATTGATATGTATACTAGACCTAGTCTCCACAATGTTGGGGAGAGTGCATGGCTTATTATTCTGATGTATTTTCTGTCAAATATTGCTTTTTCGTTCTCTGTAATATTCCTAATGGAAATTTACAATGATAAGAAAATTAATCATAGTAAAAAAATCAAACACACAAAATTTAGAACACGTTAAATACCCTGAAATATCCATAAATTGCTGACAAAGAACAATGGTTGTTAGGGCCTCATCCAATGCCCAGATAATTTCGAGAAATTAACCTCGGATTATCCTCCAATAACCCACGAAAACCCACAAAGGAATTGGCCAAATTTTGGCCCAATTCCCCCCTAGCTCATCTAGAAGCTAGCTGAGTTAGCACCAAATGCTAGAAAATCCCCCACAAATTCCTTTCCTGTTCCTTTCCTACATCCCACCTGAAAAAGTAATGAGTGTTATCCTCCTAGCTACCAAAAATTAGTAGAGTTTTCCTCCCTATATTTCATGCACCAATGTCCTTTGATGCAAATCCATTTCGATGAATACTGAATCAGGAAGTAACTGATGAGAGTGTAGTGAACACATTGATTCCTACACAACTAGGAGCTTTTTATTTTACATTTATACAACTTTTGGGGATCATTGCAATCATGTATCATATTTCTTGGCACATATTCATTATATTTATAACAGTGGGTTCAACTTGTATATGGTATCAAAAATATTAAATATAATCAAGTATGGAAGTGGCTCGATTTTCATTAGTTTCTAGAGCTCCAATCGTACAAAATTTTGTAGAATCAATATGTGGAGTAGCCACCATTAGAATTTTTTACCAAGAGTCTTGGTTCATGGAGAGAAATCTCTAGTTGATTGATATATATACTAGACCTAGTATCCACAATGTTGGGGCCAATGCATGGCTTAGTATTCTCATGGATTTTCTATCAAATCTTGCGTTTTCATTCTCTGTAATATTCCTAATGGAAATTTACAATGATAAGCAAAGAAAGAATAGTAAGAAAGAAAAACACACAAAATTTACAACATATTAAACACCTAAAACCCTCCATAAACTACATTGAGTTGAGTCATTATATTAATATAAATGTTAGGTACGAAGGTAAGATGAAAAACCATGCAGCTGGGCTTTCCCAAGGAAAGCTAACAATGCACACGTGATGAAATTGACTACTATAACATGTAATGTGGTTGTCCCCAACAATATTTCCTTTAACTTAGTGAAAAACTACATTTTTGGTTGTAAACAATCGTTGCTAGGGTCTCCTATGGTGCTCAGAAATGTCTGGGAAATTAACCTCGGACTCTCCCCCAATAACCCACAGAAACCCAGGAAGAAATCAACCAAATATTGACCTCATAATTTTGGCCCAATTTCCCATAACTCCTTTAGTTGTTAGCTAAGTTGGGACCCCTGTTTGGACTCACAAAACTGCACAAATTATTTTTCCAAATCATTCTCACATCCTTGTCAAAAACTGAGGAAAACCGAAAAAGGGTTTGTTCTAGTTTTGACGGTCCAAAATTGACCTCAAAATGCTTGGCCCTCTTCCACAAGCATAATTTGTAACCTGTAGAAGATGTTTGGCTTGATCCTCCAACAAAATACTGGAAAATCCCCCACGATTTCTCCCAATCTAATTCCAAACAACCCCAGTTCCTCAATCCCTTTCACGAGTCGATTGTTGGCTTTGCCTCATAAAATCCTCCAAGAGCCCTGTGTACTTTCCATTTTTGGATCATTGGAGTGTCTATAAGCTCACCGATCACTATACATGCGAGTCTAGCACCTTCATGATATTGCTAGCTTCCCCACAGCTGGCCAAGAAGATGCCTGGAGACCATTGTAATATTCCTAATGGAAATTTATAATGATAAGTAAAGCAAGCATAATGAAAAGAACAAACACATAATTTACACCACATTCAATACCAAGAATCTCCATTATCTGTGTTGATCTGAGCCATTTTATTAATATAAATGTTGGGTATAAAGGTTGCCTTGGGCTTGCCCAAGGCAACCTCACAATTCCTAGGTGATGAAATTGGCTACTCTAACAAGCAATGTGGTTGTCCCCAGTAATATCTACGTTGACCTAGTGAAAAACTACATTGTTGTCCATGAAAAATGGTTCTTAGGGCCTCATCTGGTGCCTAGAAAATTCTTCGAAATTAACCTCGTGTTCTCCTCAAATAACCCACAAAAACCCACTAAGGAATTGGCCAAATGTTGACCTCAAAATTTTGGCCCAATTTCACCTAGATCCTCCAATTGTTGGTTGAATTGGCACCTAAAATGCTAGAAAATCCCACACAATTTCTTCTCCTACACCTTTCCTACATTCCAACTGAATAAGAAATGTGTGGTATCCTCCATGATACCAAAGATGAGTAAAATTTTCCTCCCTAGCGTGGCACTCATGGTCCACTGAAGAAAAGGGTGACTTGGCACCCACAAAAGACTGTGTAGTTCCTGGGAAAGATGACTCAGGCCATTGCTCTAGAAATTTGTACTTTTGTGGAAATACCTCTTGTTCTTGTAAATCCTTCTCCTTTTTCCTGTAATTTGGTCAAGGAATGATTCAACGATAATGTAACCCCTACCTCTAACTCCACTCTCAAACATGAAGTATGTGGCTCCTTTGCTATGTCCCAAATGAACTAGAACTACATGGTATCCACCCAGCTACAAACGATTTGTAGAATTTTCCTCCCTATGGTGCCAATTCTTGTCCACCGAGGAAGATGGTGATATTTCCCTCTGGAAACCTCTCGTGGTAAACAACACTTGTGACTCCGCTAAACAACTTGAGAAACAATGTGTAAAATGAAAAATTACCGAAAGGTACCCAGTGTTTCCTTCAAAAATCTATTTATAGTTGTTGCTTCATCTTTCATTGTGGGTCCGTCATCCAAATATTCTGGTCTCCTTTACAGAAAATTGATTTTTCCTTGAGGGCTAGCCCCCACATTCCACTATGGTTGAGATTTGATTTCTACCAGGTCCCATCTACCAAAAATTTCTCAAATGCCCATATCACAAAATTGTGTTATTCTTGGCACTCCACTAATAAACCTGATTAACCCTATTAAATGAAAAATAAAAATTGGGGATGTTAAATTCTCTATGGTGTTCGACATTCGTTTGCGTGGAGATGTAACTAGAGCAAGCATTTTAGGGTGCACAATAACATATGGTCTAAATTTGAACATGATACAAACCTGGGTAACATGATGTCTTTCTTTTGTGGATACCAAGATGATCTCAATGGAGAGAATAATATAGTATTCACATATTCCCACCAAGCCACCAATGATCATAAATAATTGTAGACCAAATTGCAATTTTCCATCTAGAGGAACAATAGATCTATATGATTTGCAGGTGCGTTATGGGCCACTTCTTCCATTTACCTTGAAAGTCCTTACATGCACTTTCCCTAGAGGTACAAAGGTGGAAGTTGTGGGGAAAACAAAAAGTGGGAAATCTACTCTTATTCAATCCATTTTTGGCATTGTGTAACCAACAAAGGGATTGATGGCGTAAACATCTCAACAATAGGCCTCCATGAGCTAAGATCCAAATTAAGAATTATTCTGCAAGAACCAACAATGTTTCGGGAAATATAATAAATAATTTGGATCCTCAGGAACACTGCTAGGATGATGAGATTTGGGAGGCTTTGGACAAGTGCCAATTTGGTCAAAGCAGGAAAAATAAAATAAAATTAATTTCTCAATTCCCAAGAATGGAGGGAACTAGAGTGTGGGTCAATTCCAGCATGTTTGTTTCGATTATTATGGTGGAGGTAGGTCCCTTGTCCCACAAACAAGGAAGTCTCCTAGACCAATTTGGTTTATGGCTTAGTCGTGAACTTAAAATTGGATAGTAATAATAATAATTTGCATGCTTCAAATCACTGATTCATCCAACATAATTTTCCAAAATCTTTTATCTACTGAAAACATAAATAACCATGAAAAAACTAATCCACTATTACATAAATCTATTAGAAGCACCCCCTCTTCCATAAATTAACTCTGTTATCCATCCATCTTTAAAATTAAAATCCACAGGTTTTAAGCCATTGCAATTGAAATATCTCAGCAAGATTTTACAACCTTGGATGTGATTTACAACATGATATGTTTATACATCCCTACAATAACATTTCTAATCTCTTTGACATCATAAATGTCTTCTCCAACGAGCTCTAGAAATTCTCGTTTTCGGCTTACTTAGAGGAAACAATATTGTTTCAAATGCTACATCAATTATATTTTTGAAAACTATTTGGGATTTTTTTATATGGGTGACAAGTGATTCTTAATCGATAGGTTCAATAAATGACATGTATTCATCCTCAAATCTTGTAAGGACTATTCTCCTCCTTCCTGGAAAATGGTGTTGTATTTTCGTAGATGGTAGTGCTTTAATTGTTGGGGACAAACTGATTTATAAAAATGAATCTTTAAATCTTGTGTGTTCTAATATACATCCAATATTGATGTTGGAAAAGTTGATTTCATATCTTATTCACCACACTATATACCTATGACTTTAGCCCTTTTACAAATTCACATTCCAAACTCTTTCTACTAGCAATTTGCAAGACAAGACCAAATGCTTGTGGCCATGCATAATAGGCACATTGGTCAACATCTCTAGCCTAGCTTCAGATAATTTTTTCTTTGACTTCTGAATCCATGTGATATCCAAAATAAGTCCATCATTTCATTACCAATAACTGTTCATTCTATTCTTCCTAATATGCATGCGATCTCAAACACACTAAATATTGGGAAAGGCATATAACTAAATCCTGTCAAGGTCTATCTGAAAATCTGAAACACGTTCACCAACCTCCTTCAACACCTTCAACATGTTTTGATGAACCTAGAGATGTGATTAGTTTATAGATTTACTACAACAAGGGCAACACCATAAAGGCCACCTCAAATTTATTTCCTCCATGTGCTATAATTCTTCTTTTGATACATTAAGTTCATTGCCATTCTTATTTATTTGTTGTTGAGAAAGAAACCTCCTCTATAGTTATTTCATGTATTCCTTAGTAAACTCATACCAATATCCATATTTATGCACCGTATCAAACAATGGAAATCCTGGATGATGTGAGATGGGAAACTTGCCAACAATGAGATTTGAATGGATTTAATATCAAATCCTACGTTTTCATTCTTTTTTTTGTTCCTTATTCAGTCTCCCATACTATAATTAGACCAAGCATTGCATGGTTGGAAATAAAATTATCCTTACATGAAGATTTCATTACACGACAACGTTCATATTTCATTCCACTACAACATATTCATTGCTGAAAAATGATCCTTTAAATAAAATGCAGATCTATCTTATTCCCCATTATTTCCACCA
The DNA here is from genome assembly GCA_034641835.2 of Pinus albicaulis. Lineage (NCBI taxonomy): Eukaryota > Viridiplantae > Streptophyta > Pinopsida > Pinales > Pinaceae > Pinus > Pinus albicaulis. The sequence goes on from CM076578.1 coordinate 1,362,234,924, forward strand.
CCTTCCTATACACTATCAACAACTCACAGAACAACAAGGATACCAATACTTCTCATTTCCAGTGAAATACCACCTATCAAATTATCAATAGTTTCAAAAGGTAATCGGTTTCTTTATACCACAGATGAAAAAGTTCCTCTAAGGGGTACTCCCTTGTGGAACATATTATTATACTTTGTGGATGGTCCATATATGGGAAACACCAAATGCACTTTATTAAAATTGTAGTGTGTGCCTCCTCCTTGTAGATTTATATAAAGTGTTGTAGAACCTTTGTCATAATTCAACCTAGCTAGTTGTTTGCCACTGCCTTTTTACCTCACCATATCACTTCTTTGGAAATGGCTCTAACGTGTGCATAAAATTATGAGCCCATATTTAGAAAAGAGCATCATATATATCCTAATGAATTTGTAGTAATACATGTGGCCCATTGGATTGGAAGTACCACTCAATGGTAGGGCCTGGTTGACATAATTGTATTCCAAAATGTCATTAGCTAGTGGAGCCCCAATTTGTAGGACTTTGTGATTTAGTGCCTCTATTATATCATGCCATGAATTCAACATGATTTGAAGTGCTTTACCACCATTGAATAGGGGTCTTTTCGAAATACATATACAGTGTTGCAAGCCTTTTGTCATGCACCGTCTACTCCAACACTTGTTCCAAAGCTTCTTCCATGGTGTTAGTTGTGCCATTAAACTTAGTATGTTGTTATTATTAGCACTGATCCACCTAAATATTTTTAACATCATGCAATGGAAATCATTTTTTGCAATATATTCAAGAGTGCTTAAAATTTACCACCTATTTTTACTTAATAAATCAGTTAATACATCATCAATAAAATTATAAAAGTCAGCTTTGTTTTATTTTCCCATCAAATGGCCCTTTTAAAATTAATAATGAACACAACACTAGATAATCTGAAAACAGAAATTCGACATATAAGATAATATATTTCCGATTTCTATGTCTTTGTTCCATGGATCCACACTTGGATATATTTCCCTTAGCACAATAAAGCAGTTGTATAAGCCATATAATTAAAACTTTCAAAAATGAAAATATTTCACGATATTTGAAAGTTGAAAGAAATTAAAATTGTGGATAAACTATTCCTATACAACATGATTGCTTGAAGATATGGAAAACACTCCATGGGGAAATGATGCTTCCAATAGAATTTTTTTTTCCTATCAAATCTTATGTTTGCATTATTTTTGGTGTTCCTAATCCACTCAGTCCTAATATGTAATTAGACCAAGACTTGCAGGTTTGGAAATAAAATATGGTCTAAATATGATCATGATACAAGCCTGATAAAAATGTGTCTTTGTTTTGTGGAGACCGAGATGATCTCAGTGGATGGGTTTATTCAACAAATATCTCACCACAAATTTCTTGCCTGCACGGTCGTAACTATAGCACATCATGTTCCATATGTTATTGATAGTGATTTGGATCTCCTATTGAAGGATGGGTAAATTGCTCAGTATGGCACTCCATGTAAATTGCTCAGCAAGAAATCTTCGGAATTTTCAAAACCTGTTTGAGAGCACTCCATCTAATAGATATATTAACTAAATATCTGGACATTTGCCATATTGGGTTCACAATAGAATGGAGAAAAACCTTTCATATGAAACTCATGCTGGATAAATTCAATAATTCAGCATCTATAACATGGCTAGAGATACAATATAGTAGGCTACGAGCTATCATGTAAGCTCATTATTTTCTGATCATATTATATATTGAGGTCCTTAATAAGGGTTCGATTACTCTTACGAGTGACTTTGACTTCAAACGTAAGTTATGATTTTTTAGTTGTTATATACAAATGGAGTTTACCCTTTAGAAAAAAAAGGTCAGTTCTGTTAGCACATACAAATTTTTCAGCTGCTACTGCTTTGGAAATTTGAAAAGATAAGGTATTTTAATCATGGAGGAAAATAATCTCAGACGAACAACTCTCAGGACATCCTGCTGTGGATAAAACCGATAAAACTAGCATTGGTATTTAGATGGATGTAGCAACACGATTGGTACCGTGCAAACAATGGTTTTTATTCCAAGTCGATATCAATCATTTTAAAGAAGGTCAAAATTTGGATGGTCATGTGGCTCTTTTCAGAGATGCATAAGACTGGATGTTGACTAGACACTTATGTTTACAATTCTGTAATCCAAGCACACTTGAATACTAAAGATAAGGAAAAGGATCTTGCATAATCCTGTAGATATTTTGAGAAAATGAAGGAGAAATTTAGATGTCAACCCAACATTGTAACCTACAACATTATTCTTAGCGCTTATACTCAAGCTTTCCGGGTGCATAAGGTTAATACATTGTTTAAGCATGTTGAAACAAATGAGATTGGGAAAAAATTTTATACTTATAATGGTATGATGGATGCTAATGGTAAACATGGAATGCTCACATAAATGGAGCAAGTTCTTGCTCGTATGAAGAAGAAAAATGTAAACCATATATCACTACTTTCAATTTACTTATAGACACTTATGGAAAGCGTCAAGATTTTAGCAAAATGGAACAAGTATTTAAGAGTGTGCTCCTGTCAAAGGAGAATCCTACTTTACCAACATTAATTAAATGATCACCAATTAAGGTAAGGCTAAGCTTATGAAAATTGAAGAATTGGTTTAAGAGAAGATCACTAGCTTAGGCTATGAGCCAAGTTACATATGAATGCTTGATTTTGGCATATGGGCATTGTGGCTCTGTTACGGAAGCAAGATAAACATTTTCTGAAATGATAGATGCAAAACATTAGTATTCAAATTTCAACTTTGCATTCTCTACTAGAGGTTTATTGTAATAATGGTTTACTAGATGAGACAACAATTTTATTGGCGGAATTAGAAAAGATAAGAAATGAAAGATTGAATAGAAGAAGTGTATGGAGCGTCAAAAACAAAAAGAGGATTTAAAACCAAGAGAAGCCGAGTTCATATGCAGCAACCCATTGCTCCATCCTCCATATTTTAATGTGAAAAGGAGGTGGGATGATCATGTTGTTTTCAGGAACCTAACATGTAATAAATATTAAGTTCCAAAGTGCTTCATCAATGACATAATTAGAAACTATTTTCACTGCAAATCCTTGCACAAGTATACGAATTAATGGTTCGTCAAACAAGATCTGATTATATGGTGTACAATTCCACTTGGTGTCTTTGGTCAGAATATGGAGATTTTTTATTGAAGTTATATTGTGTTACTTGGAAGCTTTCTCATATGATGTTTGCTACTAGATGTAGACTGTCAGAGGCAAGTGAAAATTTTAACAAACAACTTCAACAAGTTTCTACTTCTATAACGACAACAAATGACACATTTCTTTGAGAATTGATTGTGTTGATAATAATTTGGATCAATATGCAGAGTTAAATGATGCCACAAAACATGAGGTTTATGAGCTTCCTAGGGACTTAAAACATTTTATATTTGATGTTGAATTTTTTCAGCATGCTTTCCAAGGCTTCGAATTAAAAATTGGTGGGATAAAAGTAGAGAAGGATCTTACAAAGAAAGGCATATATATCACTTATGTCAGTTTATGCATAAGTTGGAGGAAATGAAACATGCACAACTTATTCAGGTATCTACTAGCTCACACCTAGCTTTAGAGAATTCAAAGTGAGCATCTAACATTTTTTAGGTCATAAGGCATCTTCCTTTAAATCTCCTCTAAACTTAGAACTAACATCATCAACATTGGGTTTTGGTTCATCTACGCATGAGTCTTCCTCCAATCGTAGATATTTAGAACAAAGAGTGTCGACAAAACAATTTGGTTCTCGTGTGAAGGAGTTGGAGGGTATTTCTAAAGCAACTGAAGCTTTAAGTCCATGTGTTTATGACAAAGCAGAATTCCAGGATGAATTTAAAGGAAGCTCCTCTTATTCAAATATGTTTGGATGGAAATATCGAGGGTTAAAATCAATTTTTACAGAAATCCTTCAATGAAACATATTCCTTTAACAAGGGATTATGAACTGAAAAGTTGGAATCACAGAGTACCTGTATTTTGCATTATCTTTGAAACTTGATCTAAAACTGGATCTCTAAAAATTTAAAACTTGATCTGAAACTTTGAAACTTGATCTAAAACTTGATCTATGAAACTTTGAAAGGATAAGAATCTAAAAACACTTGAACTTGTGAATCAAGAAAATTCATGTGTTGTGAGGGTTGGATCAGGTGGTGTGAGGGTGGTGGTATCAAAACTGCGAATTTGTGACTTCTCATGTGCCTTGTGCACGTTCGTGCAACCCGTTTTCTCTTCACTACATCATGCCTTCATTTGAGTGGGTCGGGTTATGACATGTCAAGGCACCCAAGGAAATGCATTAGGGCGGGTCGGGTCGAGTAGTGTGAGGGTGTCCGTATCAAAAGTGCTAAGGTTTGACCCATTTTCTGATTTCTCACTCATGCGACCCGTTTTATTTTTTCTCACTCGTGGGACCCTTTTGTCATTTTTTCACTCATGCCTTCATTCTGGCAGGTCAGACCGTGCCGTGATAGGGTGCCAAAGGAAATGCGTTAGGGCGGGCTGGGTCATGTTGGGTTCTCTGAGGGAGGCCCTGTCAAAAGTGCTAAATTGTGACCGTTTTTTTGTTTGCTCAGTTATGAGACTTTCTTACTGTTTTCTCACTCGTGCCTTGATTAACATGGGTTGGGTCCTATCGTGAGAGGGTGCCCAAGAAAACATGTTCGGTCAGGTCACGTGAGGTTGAGTCAGGTCATGTGAGGGCGGCCATATACAAAGTGCTAAGTTGTGACCGTCTGTGTGCATTTTGCATGTTCATGGCTATTACATAGCAATTTGGCATTGTCCCCCTACTCCCCGTTCCTGATCCTATAGACCCCTAAAAATGACCCCTGTGTCTATTTTCCATCATGGAAATGTTCCATTATATCCCTTCCATCATAATGAGTAAACTCGTTGTTGACCATTCATGAAGAAGCTGCTTTAAACCATGATTATCTAGAGCAATGCACCCTCTCCATGTCTCGCTCGCGTCGATGGCTCTTTTTTGGTCTATAGCAGTGCTGATTGCCGTTGGAATGAGGATCATACCTACGTTTATCCTCTTATGGATTTTTTTTTTAAAATGGAAGGGAAACTTCGGGATCTAGAAGCTTCGTGGCATAGAGATAGTTTTTTTTCCTAAGGATATAGTCAAGCTTCTCCCTATGGTCTATTTGTTCCTATAAAAGTTGAACCACCCAAAGGGATAACCAATTTCCCCACATTAAGTGGATCCATGCTCCCTCCTCCTTTGCTATAAAATGGACAATCTACCATAGCTCTGCTAGTTAGAAAATAGAGAGAGGAACAAGAGAGAGATATGTGTTGCTATAGGTATCCAACGAGATTTTAGACCTTTTTCCTTCCACATCAAGTTGAAAGATCACTTTGAACACGTGTCTGGATCAGGACCCTTCGAAGGAGAGTTGCGACATCAAGGCACATGTTGTAACTCCCCCTATATATTTTAATATAATACAATTGATTCTTGTTGTTCATTCTCGTATTTAATGTGTGATTGGATTCTTAGTTTTCCTTGATCAACTAGGTACATTGTATATGCAATATATATCTTATCCTTTCACATCTATTTTTGTTTGATCCCTTGTGCAGGTAACCGAAAGTCGAAAATGGTGAGGATCTGGCTATGGAGCGCGAAATATCAAAGGATTTGAATGAGGATTAGCATCAGATTGAGGTAGGTGATTTATTCACGATCTGTATGCATTTACAATCTGGCAAAGTAGGCTTCTAATTGTTATTTGTTGTTACTAGACCCATCCTAGGGCTAAAGGGATCGTCTCCATCTATAGAGAGGATTTTCCTGCATAACAAATTGGCAACCCCACTATGGAGTGATAACCTTTAAGTCTCATGTTTTCGATTTTTTATTTCTTTTTTTTTCATCGATTTTCATCAAGTGTCCATCTCCTTGTCTCTATAGCTCCTGTAATTTCTTACATTCTTTTATCTCTCTGCTGAAGTGATAAGCCTTTTGTCAGCCTAGAAAACCCTTTTGCTTATAAGTCTTCTCCTTGATTGGTGCTAGTATTTCTTTGACAGTCGCGTTGATCGGCACTGAATGCATTTTACACATTCGCGCTTTTACCCTTCCACAGAGGGTTGCATCTTCAAATTCACGTTGATTTATGTGTGTAAAATTTTTAGGGTTTCTTTCATTTGGTCAGTGAGTGGCTCTTATCCTTCTCAATGTTCTTTCATGTTTGAATAGCTCTTGTTCTTCTCTCTTCAGTGACAATTCTAATTTAATTTTTGCAACTTTGGTTATCTCTTTTGCAAAACTACTACATCCTCATCTTCCTAGGGTTTCTAGGTGTCCTCAGGTCATCCGAGCAGTTGCTTACTTTGTGAACTTCCAGACTTGTCATTGAATCAAGTCTTGTCGTATATTTCAAGCTTTGTGTTTGATTGAGGTTTATATTTTGGTCGGTTCTTGCGAGTAGCATTTTCAAGTGTTAACTCTGAATGCATTTGAGTTTCTATTCACCAGAAGACATAGATTACGATTTCTTGTCCTCTAACTAGAGTTTTATTTTATTGAGTAATCGATCAGTGTGTAAGTGAAGAGTGCCTTGTTTTGAAGAAAAAGGTTTACGTCTCTCTTTCATTTTTTGAAATATTTTCTTCTTACATGCTTTTTTGAGATATTCCATGAGTACTCAAATCATTGTTGATTGATTTTCATTCTACATTTAACATTGTGCTTATAAGAAAAATACAAAAATATTTTTTGTTTCATTTCACCTTAGAAAATGTAAGTCTCATTTCGATTAGCTTCTAAGTGCATTTAGTGAAAGGAAGAAATTGTAAAGTTTTTTTTTCACTTTAAAATTACGCACTTCAAGAGAAAAGTGAATGTCATTTTATGCATTTGTTTGGTTTATGCGTTGATTGTGTGAGTTTCTCTTTCCTTCATTAACATAGTATTCATCAAAATCGATCGTACTTTTCTAATTTAGCTGCATCTTAGGGGTTCAGGTGACATTGATAAGACTTTGAAACAGAGAAATAATTCAAGATCAACTTTAAAATTTATTCAATGAATCTAAGGATAATTTCGAACGTAACAAATCACATTTATAGGTATACGCTAGAGACGTGTTCTGATGTCGTTAAGCGTAGGAGATGTCGCTAACAGTTGGCGTTGCAGTCTGGGTGTGATATCCTGTCCCGCGCATGGAAGTATATTGATGTATGAAAGTATATTTTGGGACGCTCTCATCGAACGATTACACATCATACAACACTACTATGAATTTGGACTACCACGTACCATCGTGTATATTTTGGGAAACACCATTAGGCTGCAAACCTGCCATAGGTAACTGAGTTGGCCGCTTTGTAGATGTGATACACCGAACACAACACTGGAGAGTATTGGCTGCTATATGTTAAGTCCTTGGTGATTTCTCTTTCATTTCATCACCAAGGTGTAAATTGCAGTTCACGGATGCCTAATAATCCTTTTTCCTAGTACACTCCTTTTGATTTGTTTTTTTTTTTTTTTTTCTAAAATTTATCATCCACAATAACATTTTGCCCGTGCTCATCTTAAATTGAGATCAATGGCAATGGTTCCTAATTTCATCAACCTAGGGGTCCCCTCGGATGGGAATCTTGGTTCATTTCCTTCATTCAGAATTGTTGGTGCCCCATATATGGCAACGTTGTCCCTCCCAGAATTAATCATTGGTCTGCTAGTTTGGTTATCTTCAACCTGTGTGATTTCGAATATACGAACTATCTCTCAAACGGTTTCTCCTCTGCCTGAAACATCTCAACCCCATTTTGATATGAAGGTTGACCCCTCACCTTTTTCACCCATTACTCCACCTCATTCTTCCTCTTCGCTTGGTGAAAGTCTGGATTCTAGTACCCAGGTGGCTAAGAAGAAGAAGAAAAATAAGCAGGAGGGTAAACCTCCAACCATTTATACCCATTCCGCTAATGTTGAGAGACCTCTCATTACGTCCCGTAGAGTCAAATTCCCTTCTAAGATATGTGAGGTGACCACCCTCTTCGTGATTTCCCTAGTATTCCCAAGGTGTTAAAAGAGTGGTTTGTTTCCCTCATTAATTCTTCATCATCAACCTTTGGGCATCATGCTAATGATGAGCCTTCAGCTAGAGATAATAAGACTCATAAGAAACAGGGAAAAATCGAAATTCCATGTAGTTTGTCTGAAGGGACCCATCCCATTCACCTTTGTCCTCATATGGATGAAGCTTCTAAATTGTTGGATACCCTTTCAGCTTCTGAGTCCTCTATTCTTGTTGGTTACTGAAAGCTTTCTTCGAGTCCTTTGCTAGTTGATCAAGTAATCATTTGGGATTAATCTATGGTCGATTTTTCTATCTCTGAAATTCAATATTCCAAGTCCATTTCTGACCAATCATTGGTTGATAAAAACGTTGACCTGATTCCACCTATGGTTCATTAGGTATTTTCGGTCGAGAGTGGGCATCATCCTAGTCACGTTCTCTTTGTTTCCTCTGCTTCATTGGGACCAGAGGGCGATCCTCCCATTTCCATGATCTCGGAGGATGGTCCTTAGACTCCCATCACCAAAGTTCATGAAAGTGATGTCCCTCCTCTCATTTCTCGATTCCATGAGGATGGTATTTTTGCTCCAATAACACAAGGTGATAATCCTCTTATTCCTATGAGGCCCCCTCCATGTAGTTTGGTCACTTCCTTTGATAGGATTCAATTCACGGGATATTTTATTCCTTCTTCGTGCACATTGATATCATGGTACATGCCTGAAATATGGTCGTAAGAGGCATGCTTATAGATGAAGGCGGATCAATTAGTATTCCATCATCAACTACCTGGAAAGATTTTGGTTCTCTGCCACTTGTGCCTATTTCTCAACATATGTTGGCTTTGAAAAGAGGAACTAGTCAACTATTAGGGATACTTCCGAAGTTACCTATTACTTTAGGGGGGAATATTTTCTATATAGACGTGATGGTTGTCCAAGGCCCCTTGGATTTTATCTTACTCTTGGGGTAGGACTATACTTATGTCATGGGAGAGCTTGTCTCATCCCTCTTTCGCATGATTCATTTTCCACACGAAGGTTAGATCGTGACCATTGATTAGCTTTCATAATTTGGTCCTGATGTGACATCTGGTCTACCATCGTCCCTTCCTTGTCCTTACCTTCCAGTGGTATATTCCCCACCACAGGTTAATTATGTGGCCAATTGTTCATTTCCCTCATCTAGTGATAGTGCGTTTCATACCATCTAGTGTGGGCATTCGATCATGATTTCCGAGATGTTGTTATCCCATCAGATGAGAACCTCTTAGACACAATGACTTATTTTATGTCTTGATCAGGTTGTCAGAGCATAATTCCTTTTCTCGTGTCAAGCTCCTTAAAAAATGAAAGAAGCTCTTCAGAGCATACTTAATTTTCTTGTGTCAAGCTACTTTAAAAATGAAACAAGCTCATCGGAGAATAGTTTAGTCTCTTGTGTCAAGCTCCTTAAAAAATGAAACAAGATGTCATGAGGATAGTCTGTTTACTATGTCAACCTCGCTAAAAAAAAATTAGGTCTTATGAGGATAGTTATTTTACTGTGTCAACCTCGTTAAAAATGAAACAAGTTCCTTTTCAGTTCGATCTTTTCGCTTCACCTCATAACTAGACCTTCACTCCATCCATCTGTTAGTAACTAGTAGTCCACTCAGGTGAACGAACTAAAGCTTGGGGGCATGTACCTCATATTAAGTTGTCTTGCTGGGGCATGCAAATTTTCTTTTCTCAAGAAAAGTTTCTAACATTTCAAGCTTGTGTCAAAATGAAACCTCATTACCTTTTGTATGTTAATGTGAAATATTGGTTCTGATTTGATGTGCTTTTTGTAAACCATTTTCCTACTTATCTTGTTTTACTTAACATATGTATTGTTCTAAGATAGACATTTGTGAAAATAATAAAACCTTGATCATCATTGAAACATGTATGGAACGAGAAAATAGCATATATATATATATATATATAGTGATATGGTTTTCAAATAGTGTTCAAAGTACATCAGACCCCCGAAAAATAATATATTTTTTGATACATAGCGAGACTCGCAAGTCTCGGCAAAACTACAACTGCAGAAAGGGAAAAAACTAAACTAATCTGAGTGATGGGAGTAGGCTACTGCTCGAATGAATTGAGTCAGCAGTTTGTGAATATGATCGGATACCCCGACAGTATGTTGCTGGCACTCATAGGGAATGTCTCCCATCTACACGTACTCTGGAATCCATGTAGTCAGGGCATCCAGGGTCTGTGCAATCTCTTCTTCCGGATCTACTCCTTCCACATATTGGGCATCCTCGAAGTCTCTCACCACCCTCCTTGCTATGGGTGACATCCCTGTCGGCTTCTGTGGTCTGACATTTTCGATACATGAAATTTCATATCAGCACATATATATATAAAAAAATATAAAAAATGCAAAAAATAACAAAACATGTTTTTACCTCTATCATCCCAACGATCACCCGGTGGAAGTGGTAAATCAGGGTCGCCCCAGAAATCTGTCCCGGAGTATGGCGAGTCTTCCAACATAATCATTTGACACCTCAACCATATAAAGAAGGAAGGTTTGAAAGACATCTGTTGTCTACCTCCTCCATAATGCATTAGCTCTTCCCACCTCACAACCATGCCTCTCATGGTAACAATGCCTCTATCTCTACCACCTGATATTGGAATATGGGTACTCATTCTAGGAAGATGGCTATCAGAATGTACCCATGTCTGAACTACTTCAGTTTAATATTCTTGCAGTTCGTGAGATTCTTTTTCATATTCTCCACCACGTCCTCACACCAGTTGAAAATGGTGGGTGCCATGCAATCCAGCACAGCTTGTAGTAGAGCCTTGGTGGTCTCATGCATCTCTTATGCCCTAGCCACACCTGTGATGGTATAAAGCACTACTTTGAGTGGTATATCGACCACCGTGATTATGGCTATATTACCTCTTAAATATCTTGTTGCCTCATATCATGATCTCCCAATGATAATTTCCATGCTATCACCCATGATTTAGGCTCCAGAAAACCATGCGGTTTCTCCTCTACGCGAAAGGCCAGTAATGAAGTAGATATCCGCCACTTCAATTTAGAGTTCCTTGTCACCAAGAATAAATATCTCTTGATCCGTGTCCTAGATACTCATCAAATATTGTAATAAATCTAGTTGGGATCTTATTCCAGAGCTCACGAAGAACTTGAGGAGCCCATTGTTCCTCAATCCATCCATGCAAGCCTTGTTATGCATGGCTGCTCTGTCAACCTCGTCATGGTCTCTCTCTTTCCATTTGATCACCATGATTGAGTGCTCTTCCTCTGTGCAAAAAACATTCAAAAGTCTCGTGTCAGTTTTTAGGAAAAGAAAATGACTTAAATTACTTTATTTGAGAAATTTTTGCGTGATTTTCCACTCCGCGAGCAACGCGGCTATTTTAAAAATAACAGAGTTGATCGTCACCCTGCCCATTTTAAAAATTTCTATCTGGCACGATCCTGGTATGGGGTACCCACGTCAATCCACCGTGTCCATGAATTTATAATCCTCTCACAAAATTTAAAATATGCCATAAAACACAATGAAATAAGTATTGAAATGTAGTAAAGAAGAGCGTCTATTACCTGGCACTGAGGGTTTGTTGATCGGCCTACGGGATCTCCCGCAATATGCTCCTGAATAATTGAGGTAAAAGAGAGTAAAAAATCCTTCTCAACAATGTGAAAGTGAAAAGTGATTTTTTTTTTACTTTCTCTATTTTTTATAAGTGCTCAATGTCATTTTAGGGTTTTTTACCATATTTTAACAATAGCTTAATAATTTTACCTAAAAAATAGTTATGGGTTTGTTCTTGTGTAGTGACAGGCTCAATTTATTCATGATGACATATTTACGAGTTTTAGTTTATTACTTTTTCAGACTCGATTAAAAATAAATGGAAAAGTAACCCCCCTCGAGCCATCTTTCAGCTCTTTTCTGACTCTCTAAACATGAAAATATTGCCAAGTTCTTGTTGTTTTGAGCTCGTTAAAGTGCACAAAACTTCACTTACCCAGTATACGTTAACCTCTTTTTTGGGTTGGGATAAATTATTTACGAACAATGAACACCTTAGTCAATCACTACTAAGAGGTTCTCTCACACTTCATTTTCTACCTTTTCGGGTATGAGGGTCTATTAACGAAAAGGGCCATCTAAAATTTTCTTCTCACCTCTTTTCAAACTCTCTAAACATTAAAATATGTTCAGTTCCACCTTTTTTGGACTCGTTAAAATTTAATGTCATTGGATCTGTCATCATGACGACACCGAGTTCCTCTTTCCTAAGGCTCGTAAAATGTACTAGGATGGATTTTTCCAAAGGAAAAACTTATATCACAAGAATATTCTATCCCCTTCAAGTTTGTATAAAAAAATAATTTGGGTACTCGCCATAAATGGTGGCATAAAATGGAAATCATTAATCGATTGTGTTGGCAGTATGTCGCTCTTGAACATGACACATCCTGTGTTTCGTGTCGGGTTGGGAATATCCTTCATTCATGATTTTGCATCCATGGGCTTCGGAAATTTGTTATTCCTCTCATTTCATTACCATTCTCATCAAAAATGATCTCTGATTCCATTTGAGTCAAATATTGTCAAACTTCAGAGTCGTGTCTCTCATATGTTCAAGAAAATTTCCTTCTACATCTCATTTGTTGCATGGTTCTCTGATCACTTTCATTTTTATCTTATTTCCTTCATCTCATTTCAATGATGTGGGATACGTTATGGCCCTCCTTCGATGGATCACTTCTTGTTGACTTGAGCATATTCTCTGTGAATTTTAACTAGAGATCCCTTATTTAGTACCTTAGAGCCTGCATGCCCTAATGGTAGATTGTTCGCATCCGACGACAATCTTACATCATTGGCCTTCGATCGGGTGATTCCATGAGTGTTCGATGTTAGCTCCTTATTCACATCTTGTGGATTGTACTACTAGTAACTAGAGAGCCATTTTCATCATTGGTGGTTTCTCTCGTGTCTGTTAATGGTTTACATCATTGATTGGTAATCAAGCGATTTTCTTGCATGTTTGACTTCAACTCATTTATTCACATACTTGAATTTGTACATGATCAGGTCATGAGAGAGCACAAGACCTTGGGTTTTATCTATTAAAACCTAAGCTGCGAGGAGATATATATTATTCATGATTGTACAGATGATTGATTCATTTGCATGGATGCGACCATACCTCAGATCTTGTTTCATGATCTCTTCTATGGATGATTATGTCCATAGATCATTTCATGTGATTATTTCAGACATCTAAGTTGACATATATATGTGGTTGTTTTCACAAGTTTTCCTACGACAATGTCTTGGTCCTGGCATGTATTCGTAAAGCATTTCACTCCTCACTCTCATTCGACCTTCATGCTTTAGGAAGAATATGTTACACAACAATTTTTCCTTATCCCTGTACTCCTTGTTCCTCATCCTGGAGACCCATAACATTGAGCCTTGTGTCTATTTTCCATTATGCAAAAGTTCCATTATATCCCTTTCATCACAATGAGTAAACTCTTTTTAGACCATTCCTGAAGCATCTCCTTGAAACAATGATTATTTGTAGCGGCGAGCCCTCTCCATGTCTCTCTCATGCCGATGGCTCTTTTTTGGTCTAGGGAAACGCCGATTAGCACTGGAATGAGGATCATACCCACACTGATCTTCTTGTGGAATTTTTTTCAGAAATGGAAGTGAAGCTTCGAGATCTAGAAGCTTCGTGGCATAGAGCTAGTTGTTTGTTCCTCAGAATAGAGCCAAGATTCTCCCTTTTGTCTCTTTTTTCCTACAAAAGTGGAACCACCCAAAGGGATAACCCATTTCCCCACCTTAATTTTATCCATGCTCCCTCTTCCTTTGCTATAAAATGGACAATCTCCCATAGCTCTACTAGTTAGAACAAAGATAGAAGAACAACGGAGAGATATTTGTCGCTATAGTTATCGAGTGAGAGTTGAGACCTTTTGCCTTCCACATAAAGTTGAAAGAGTGCTTTGGAAATGTGCCTAAATCAGGACCTGTCGAAGGAGAGATGCAACATCAAGTCGCGGGTTGTAACTTGCCCTCTCTATTTTAATATAATGCAATTGATTCATGCTTTCCATTCTCATCTTTAATGTGTGATTGGATTCTTAGTTTTCCTTGATCAAGTAGGTAGATTTTACATGAAATATATATGTTATGCTTTCACAATTTTTGTTGTTTGATCCGTTGTGCAGGTTACCAAATCGTGGCAATGGTGATGATCTGACTATGGAGCGTGAAGGATCAAAGCCTTCGTACGAGGATTAGCATCAGATTGAGGTAGGTGTTCTATTCACCATATGTATGCATTTAAAATATAGGAAAGTAGGCTTCAAATTGTTCAATATTGTTACTAGAACCATCCTAGGGCTAGAAGGATCGTCTCTGTCCATAGATATGATGTTCCTGCATAACAATGCCACCCCTTTGTCATTTTATTTTCATGTGAAAGCTGCGTTGGTAATTGATTTTTTTGTATTTTCACTTTGGAGGGCATTATTTGGCCATGGATTATGGGGTCGTATTATCTATGTTAAGTATCTCAGATATTTTAATATTTCTTACTAACTTAAACGATCATAAATTGGGTGCAAGAAAGGTTCTTATATATGGGAGATTTTCCAAAAGGTTATGTTGTGCCTCTTTACGAGAGCCAAGTGGAATTTTGGCAGAGGGAATTCCTTTTTAATTGGATATGATGGTATTGCAAGTTTATTTGAATCTCCTAATTTAAATAATAATACGATTGAGGCCCTACATCACAGAGGTATACTATTTATTGATTAGGATATCAATGGATGGAATGAAAACATTTTGTTCTCGAAGGAAACTTCAAAAATTTGACTTCATGCGCATGAGGTGGAGGAACAAAATCACTATATTAGGATACTCAAATAGGTTGGACTTTGTGGGAATTAGAAAAACAACTCTATAACCTAGGAGGGGACTAGTTGGGGTTATGTGATAATTATCGAGACTCGAGACATATAAATAGATTTTTAAATCCTTGTATGGGCCATCCATATCCTCTTTTTCATAAATTCTGGAAGATGCAAGTAATGTTTGAAATATGGAAACATGCTTATTGAACTATTTTACAATTATGTAGATGTTTTGGTATAGTTTTTTTATAGATCACTATGCATAGAAATTGAAATTTTTGGATGAATATCGTGTTTTCATGATGTGGTGTATTTAATAAATGTTGGACGTTATATGAGTCAAATAATTTTGGGATCATAACAAACATGAATGAAGACAGATGTAAAATATTTTTTTTCACTTAATTAAATTGATTTATAGTTTTTTTTCCTCTAAAAAAAATGTAGTGAAAAATCTAAAATTTAGAGAAATCATTTGCATGCTCTTTTTATTTATTTTTTTCATCTAAGTTTTAGATATTTTGAAAACTATCACAGTCGTATATCCGATTATTTTAAAGCTTGTTTACTTGTTCATCACCTAACCCAAAAACGGGTCATCAATTGATAGACTTACCTATCCATCTACCAAATTACCAAGCCCCTGCCCAAGACACCCAATGTTATATACATACTAATTGTGTCGATAATCGACACCTAACATACATACAAGATTGTAGCTTGAATTCCATGTCATATGTAGTTTACTGTCAATAGTTGGGTTTGTAGGATCTCTAGGTGGGTCATTGAGATCCTTTGAGGATGAATATGCCACTAGGTTTCCCTACAGGTAATTTAAACGAGAGTCAATGACATGAAAATAGTATCTATTTTTCTTTAAGATGCACTTAACATCCTCCAAACAAGAAAAGACATCAGAGTTTTCAACTTGGTTATGATTGAATACCATGCATAAGAAAGTGTCAACTTGTTGGTGCAACAAAGATAATGCAAGAAATGCAATCTCCTCTTTAGAGCTCTGTCCAAGTCATGGAACCATCTCATACCATTTTGAACAACATCAGAGTGATAGGGGAGTTATCCATACTCTTTTAATTCCAACAACAAAAAATTCAGACGCACTCCTAGAAAGGCTGAATCGAAGAGTGTGGCCAATGAATCAAAGTTAAAAGGTCGACCATGTTTGACAACATTACTAGCATCACTTCTTCTACATGCCATCATTTGATAGGGAGACATGTTGGCCCATACAAGATAAAAATGTATACAACCACAAATTTTACAAGACCAACAAAGCAAGAAAAAGGGTGAACCACTACTCCCTTGAGCCCCAAGCAAAACAAAACTAGGTTGTCCCCAAAATTTCAGACCAACGGCTCAAATTTGAGGAATAATTAAAATTCACCAAACTGTAAATGCGTAAATCATATATAATCCCACCACCCTTTGAACACTCAAGAACTAAAAATACCTAAAGAGGCCTCAAGAACAATTCCATCCCAAAGAAGAAAAGTCAACAAAACCCAATTACTTCCAAACTCAAAGAACCAAATAAGGGTCATAATTGAGAGAAATAGGCACCAATTCACCAGATAAGGGAGCATAAAAGTTATGAACTAGAAAAATCTTAACCCACCACTCTAAAATCACAAAGATAAATGACCATGATACCAACAAATTCATACCAAAATAGTACAAGGATAAGAGATACTTCTGAATTATCTTTATAAAAGAGGCAAATTTGAGTAAACAAACATCAATTCAAAGACAAGCCCATGCACTGTAGCCTGAAGATATAGAACAAAAAGCATTGAACCCAATATTTCACCGAGGAGGATAAAATTAAAACTAATGTTACGTGCTTACAACCAGAACCCAAATGAGAAACAAGTAGACCAGAATGTATAAACATTACCGCAACTTGAAACTAGAAGTAGGAGGGTGAGGATCGCACCCCGCCTCCACGACTTTCCTTAACGTGCTTCTGCCAACCTATATTAACAACTTTTCATTTATAATCAAGGGACTTCAGGTTTAAACTCTACATTTATAGAGAAATGATACTTTGAGGTCATCTCTTTGTTTTCCAGATAGTCAACAACTTGTTTGGCTTATCTCCTGACATGTTTGAACCTACTTGAGTCAAAACATGATAATTTTCTCCAAACTCATTTTCTCTCAGGATATTGATTCCCATGATAAGTTGGGAGAAATATTGTCAACAAAATATATAATCATCTTAGTGTCACCTTCCACAATTATTTGATTGATTCCAATATTTTTTTTCTCCATACCCATTTCCCCACATGATATTGATTCCCATGATAGGTTGGGAGAAGGATTGTGAAGAGAATATATAATCATATTCGAGTCACCATCTAGAATTATTTGATTGGTGCCCAGATTTTTTGTAGCTTTAATTAATCCCATTATCACTGTGCCTTTAGCCTATAGCTCTAGGTTTCGAGAAAAAGATGGGAGTGAATTCCAAGATGTAAAAAAAAAATTAAAAAATGTCCTCACCTATTTCCCTCAATATCTACCAATTTCAAACATATTCGTGCAGCTGATCACATTATTCCATATAGCAGATCCTTTTGGTACCTGGTCATGCAAAAGGGATAAAGCATGGCTTGAAGGGAGATATATCTCTTTTAGGATCCTACGCCATGGTGCTATGGAGATGTTAGAAATTTCCAGGTGATTTTAAAGCCAAATATTTGTTCATTAGGTCAGTTTTTGAATCCAAACATGGAAGTCCACTTGGGTTCTGTGTTTTTCAAATTTCAACCATGGTAGCTATTAGGACCCCTTAATGTACATTTTTTACCATACATTTTTCTACCATTCCATTCTTTTCCAGTCCATATTTAAAGCCTATATTATCACTTTCATCCATTCTTCCAAAGGTATATAACATTCTTCTCTTTACTATATGCTTAACTTGTTTTACATGTAATTTTACATTACTTTCATATTTAATCATTAATCGAGAATATATAGTTGCTGAAATAGTTTGAAGACTGCAGTTAATTCATCATGACTGTTTGAACCGCATTGTTGAAACCATTTGAAGACTAAAGTTAATCCATCATGGCTATCTGAAGATCGCGTTGCTGAAACAGTCAGGATAGTACGTAAATCCCGTTGCTGAAATAGCCTGTGATTTGTGATTTTGAAGCAGTATTTCAGGCACAATAGCAACAGGAAAGATAAGTAAGGAAGCTGTTACACTGGCAGTAACAACTTCACCTTGAAGCCAGTACTATCGTAACCATTGTAATAGCATTTTTCTATGGAAGAACAGAAAGGTCCTATTTAAGTATAGAAGATCAGGTTGGATTAAAAATAGGATTTCTATAATGTAATCAATTGTAATAGATGTCTCCTCTTTGAAAAGAGGAGACATACACATTACAGGGGATTGAAGGCTAGGGAAGGTTTATTTTTGAAAAGAGACTTAGAGAGAAGAACGTGAATCCTTTGTAATATGTTCTTTTGACAGATGAATAAAAGCTTCTTTTGAGCATTTCATTTTAGTTCCTTCTCCCGGGGAATCTTGTGAGAAGGAAATGGCCCACCTTCCTCACATGATTCACCCATTTATTTCCGTAGTGTGTCAACTGTTCTTTTCATTTACGCCTTGTTAAACTATGTTTTCTGAAATATTTGATGCAGTATTGGAACTTTGTTATCTATTGCTAAAACTCTGTTTCCATTAATTGTTGCATTGTTTTTATACAATTCATTATTAGGTGATTGTGGATAATTTGAATTGGTAATATTGTTTACAAAATGAGTTTGTGAAAGCATGGTAATCTAAAACAAGTGTTGAAGATTCCTACTTGGGGAATAGGGTCATGTTCTCTATTATAGCATAATTGATCTTTTCTTCTGCAGATTGATTTCTTTTCCTAGATTGTTATCTTTTTAATGTAATCCAAGATTCTTCTGGTGATTGTCTGCAATAGAAAGATTGTCTTTGGTGTAACTCAAGTAGAACTTCAGATTGTTTGAAAGAAGGTGTGATTAGTGTAATTTTTACTACAACATTTCATTTCTTTTGAGATTGATCATATACAGTGTGTGATTGCCTTTGAGATAAACAGAATTCCCTGGGTTGACAATTTATGTATAGCGCTTGATTGTTTAAATTGATAAGCAATTAAGGTGACCAACATTTTGGCGCGATTGCCAGGGAATGAAATTATATATTTCAAAAGCATTGATGTTTTTCTTTTAGATGTGCAGATTGCATGAGAGGACGTGGAACCCATAAGAAAACTAACCCTACAGGTGGCAAGGGAAAAGGAAAAGGAAGAAGAAATACTTTTATTGATGAGATAGTATCAAAAGCTGAATCTTCTCAAAGGCAAAGCTCTCGAAGGCCAAATCATCAACACTCCCCTCAATCGAACTAAGAAACAGAAGAAATTGTGAGCCCAGAAAACGTTGAGGAGCCAGCAGAGCCAGTAGAAAGCGTTGAAGAGCCAGTAGAAAGCTCTAAGGAACCAGTAGAAAATGTTGAGAAGCTAGCAGAAAATGTTGAAGAACCAATAGAAAACATTGAGGAACTAGTAGAAAACCTTGAGGATCGAGCAAGTGCAGTAGGAGACCAAGCAATGGAGGGGAACAATGAGGAATTCTTTGGAGGAGGACCAGTAGATCCTGAAGGAGGAAAAGATGAGAATTCTCTCTCTCTACCTTGGGGTTTCCTATTGGTGATCTTCCTAGAGGAGCAACCCCCATGAATAATATTCCACTTTCAGCTTTACCTAAATTTCATGCTTTATCTTCTGAAGATCTTGATGAATTTCTTTTCGAGTTTGATATATTATGCAGAAGTTATGATTACGTTGCTAATGCTCAAAAACTGAAGGTATTTCCAGCAACATTAAAAGGAAATGCATTAAGGTGGTTCATGAGTCTTGGAGGCCATGTAATCACAAGATGGGAATAGATGAAACAAAAGTTTCAGCTTAAATATCAAGAGTACTGCCGGAAAAGAGATAAAAGAGAGGAACTATTTGAGATGGTACAAAAGGAGGACGAGAATTTGGTGGACTTTGTGGAAAGACTACAATACAACCTACAGAGATCCAATCATCCCGATGTAAGTAAGGATATTCTTAAAAGAATATTACTGAAAGGGGTAAGGGATGATTGTTTAGAAATGATAAATATGCTTGGTAAAGGGGACATATCTAAAGAATCATATGATGAAATTGTTAACCTCTATAAAAGATGTTCAAGAGGAGCTGCAAGGAATAGGTCACACAGCAGGGATACCACATATTCAAGAGTTCAAAAATCAGCCAGTGGAGGAGCAACAAGAGCTGAAATAGGTAATTTACTTTAGGAATTTAAAACTAAAATGTTAAGTTATTTTTCTTCACAGATTGACACCTTGCATGTTAAGAAGAAACAAGCCGAAGCAGAAGTAGCTTTGGCTATATTTTGCCCCAAATCCAGAGATAAACACCCACTAAGGGAATTCCCATTGGATAAGGTTCCAATTTGCACCCTTTGTGAGAAATATCATGAAACACAACATTGCCCTTCTTTACTAGGAATAGAAGAAACATTGCAACCAACTAAAGAAGAAGTTGAAGCAGTCTATCTGCTGACATAGAGAAGGAAATGGCAAACACGAGGACAAGGTATGAACTCTAATATGTCATTTACATCTTCTAATCATTGGAATAATTATCCTTCTTTTAGTCAAGAAAATTACCCTCCCTTTAATCAAATGCAGTACCCACCCTTCAATCAAATGAATTACCCATCCATGCAACAAGAAAACCCTCCTTTGTAGACCCTGAAATGTGTACTCCTTGGCCTCCACAACAACAATCTTACTTTAACCAGTGGGATTCGAATTGGAGGGGTCAACAACTCCCTTTTCCAAATCAATTTCCTCAATTTCAGCAACCACTTCCTCTACCATCAAGTGCTCCACTAAATAATCAAATGATGAGACCCCAGCTACCTGTACAACCAAATCATAACCCCAATAATAAAGCTATGCAAGTTATTGATATTCAGAGCCAGTCTATACTTCTTTTTTTCCCTATACAATGTAATGACATTCATTTATGATTTGGGAAAATAGTTGAACCTATTATCGATGATGTTACCTCTTCCGATTCTGATAAATAAGAAACTGAAAAATGTGATTCACATAAAGAGGTACAACCACCCACTAATAAGGGTGCTGAAACAGCAGAACCACCATTCCCTAGGCGTTTAGTTTTAACTAGAATGCCTAAGCCACCTGCTTTTAATCTTCTAGGGGAATTACAGAATCTGTATGTTAAAATTCCACTTTTACAGGCACTAAGAGATGTACCAATTTATGCCAGAATGATGAGAGATATTTGTGTTAAGAAACCCGGTAGGAAAGCTAAAGATCCCCTTACAGTCCATGTTATGGGAGACCTATCTACATTAATGTCTGGTAAAGCTTCTCTAGTTAAATATGGTGACCCTGGCCATCCTACTGTGACAGTCCAAATCGGTAAGACAATAATCCCTCAAGTTATGGTAGATTTAGGTGTTGCTATAAACATTATGACTCTTGAAAATTCACAACTGTTACAGCTAAAGAACGTAATCAGAGATACACCAACCATTCTAGAGTTAGCTAACCATTCTACAATCAAACTAGAAGGAGTTATTGAAGACCTAGTCATCTCAGTTGAGTCCTGGAATTACCCAGCTAACTTTATGGTGTTACAGACTAAAAAAAAGTTGGGGTGACATCCTTTAATTCTGGGAATGCCCAGGTTAGCTACATCCGATGCCTTTATCAGCTGTAGATCTGGTTCAATGACAATTTCCAATGGATATGAAACTAAGCGGCTTACTTTTTACCCTCATGCTACACAGATGATTAATAATGATAATTCTGTATGGATGGACTATGATGATCATGCTATTCAATCTATTTTGACTATCGGACAAGCTTTAAGCCTTAAAGATACCACTGAGGATGAGGTAATTAATAATTTTATTTGTGAACCTTCCTCGGTGATTCGAGAAACACATAATTAGCTGGCTGCACTTTTGAAACCAGATACCCAGGAAAATCTTAAATTTGAATATCTACCTCAAACATCAACCACCATCTCTTCTAAAATCATAAAAGTAGAAATCGAACCTGGAAAAACACTGAACATAAATACTAACTTGACAATTGCTGAAACACAACAATTAATGAAGCTACTTCTTGAAAATAAGGAAGCATTTGCATGGGACTATACATACATGAAGGGAATCTCTCCTTAATTATGTACTCACTAGATCTATATTAAGGAAGGTTGTCGACCAGTTTGTCAACCCCAACGACGAATGAACCCTAATTTTAGAGAAATTATTAGGCAGGAACTTCAAAAATTGCTTAATGCAGGGTTTATATATCCTAAATGGGTTTCCCCATTGTTAATAGTTCCTAAGAAAACGGGAAATGGAGAGTGTGTGTATATTATAGAGCCTTAAATAAAGCCACTCAAAAGGATCACTTTCCTTTACCGTTCATTGATTAGGTGTTGTATAGTTTTTCAGGGAAGAAATTCTTCTCCTTTTTAGAGGGGTTTAGTGGGTATAACCAAATTAGAATTGCACCCGAAGACCAAGATAAGACCTCTTTTACTAATCCTTGGGGAAATTTTTCCTATAGAGTTCTTCCATTCAGACTATGGAATGCACCAACAACCTTTCAAAGAGTAGTTATAGGAATCTTTTCTGATATGCTTAATGACTCTATGGAAATATTTATGGATGAATTTACCCCTTATGGTGTGTCTTTTGAAGACGCATTACAGAACCTTGAGAAAGTACTTAAACGATGAATACAAGTTCACCTCTCCTTAAGCACCAAAAAATGTCATATGATGATGAGTGAAGGAGTAGTGCTTGGACATTTTATTTCATCTCAAAGAATTCAGGTAGATCCATCCAAAATACAAGTCATTCAAAACCTTCCTATTCCTAAAACACAAACAGATGTGAGAAGTTTCTTAGGAAATGCAGGATATTACAGAAGATTTATCAAATTTTTTTCCAAAATAGCTTCTCCTTTGTTTGTGTTACTTATGAAAAATGTTGAATTTAAGTGGACTAATCTTTGCCAGGAAGCATTTGTTGAACTCAAGCATCAGTTACCTACAGCTCCTATTTTAAGGGGACCTGATTGGGCACTTCCCTTTCATATATCCTCTAATGCTTCGGACACTGCAATTGGAGCTGTCTTGGGACAAGAGGAAAACCATCTTCCTTATGTTAGCTAGTTTATTAGTAAGAATATGACTCCTGCTGAGCTTAATTACACAGTTATCGAAAAGGAATTTTTAGTAGTAATTTATGCTATTAATAAATTTCAACATTACATTACTGGTTACTCTACTTTTTTCCATACTGACCACTCGGTTATTAAGTATTTAATGAACAAATCTGTCACAAATGCTCGAGTCAGCAGATGGTTATTGTTATTACAAGAGTTTGATATTACAATTGTAGATTGACCAGGTAAAGAAAATGTTGTTGTTGATTTCCTTTCTCAGTTAAAAGTTGATGATAATACTCCGGTAGATGATTCCTTTCCTTATGAGTATTTATTTGTAGTATCTTCTCACTCACCATGGTATACATACATTTCCAATTATTTGGTTGCAGGGAAGTTACCATCACACCTATCACATCGAGAGAAAAAAAAAATCATTCAACAAAGCGCTCGGTATAGCTAGATAAGTGGGTGTCTTTTCTACACAGGACTTGATCATGAAATCCAAAGATGCATTAGAGAAGATGAGCCTTATGATATACTAAAAGCTTGTCATGATGACCCTTGCAGAGGGCATTTTTCTGACAAGAGAAAGGCACATACAATTCTTAGGATGGGTTATTATTGGCCCTCACTCTTTAAAGATGCAAACAAATATGTCCAGGCTTGTGATAGATGTCAGAGAATGGGTCAACCTAATCATAGAGATGAAATGCCATTAAACCCCCAGGTAATACTTAAACCATTTGAAAGATGGGCCTTAGACTTTATAGGACCCATTAATCCTCCATCCAACCAAAGAGTTTATATATTAGTCTGCACATATTAAATGACTAAATGGGTGGAGGCTAAAGAACTCCTTAGAGCTAATGAAGAAGCTTTCCTAGCTTTCTTATTTGAAGAAATCTTTCTGAGATTTGGAGATCCCAGAGAGCTAGTGAGAGATGGAGGACCTCCTTTCACTTATTATGGTTTCAAAGCCACCCTTTAGAAATATCATATTCATCATAGAATGACTACACCATACCACCCCCAAGCCAATGGGCAGGTGGAGAGTACAAAAAAAGTAATAGAAGCCATTCTAACAAAAATAGTGAAGGACAACCAGAAGGATTGGTCTTAAAGGCTCCCTGAAGCGCTATGGGATTATAGAACTACCTGGAGAAATACTACAGGATTTCCCCCCTATGAATTGGTTTATGGTAAAATTGTTGTTTTTCCTGTGGAATTTGAAATTAAAACCTTAAGGACTGCTTGAGCTATTAACCTTGATTTTCTTGATGCACAGATAGCTAGGTTGCAGTAGCTTCATGAACTAGATGAAAAAAGATTAGATGCCATTCATCAGACAACTATGATCCAACAAAAAAGGACAAAGTGACATGATACAATCATCAATCATAAGCAATTCCAGAAATGTGATTGGGATTTATTGTATGATTCTCGGTTTGAAAATTTTCAGGGGAAACTACGTTCAAGATGGCTGGGACCTTACAAAATAGATACTATTTTTCCCAATGGAACAGTAAGGCTCTTAACAATTGATGACTCTAAAGCACCACTATTAGTAAATGGTCATCAGCTTTGTTTGTACCAACGCCCTATTTCCAAAGAAGATTTTAAGGCCACTTGGATGGTAGATTCACATTATCTCTTTTTAGGGGAGTCTTCTGCTCCTCACTGCATTTAATTTTCATGAATTGTAATTTTAGCATTAGAATTAGATTTCTTAAACTAATAATCCCTGTCAAGGGCTGGCATGTTACAATTGATTATATTGTTGATTCTTGATTAAGGAAAGGCTTACCAAGGAAGGACAATTTCACCACAAGAAGATCCAAGCTTCATTTTGAGAAGCATTAATTCCCTCACTTCAACTCATTTCCCCATCTTCCAGTAACATTTCATCATTCATGCCCTTCATTCCCTTTCCCATTTTCATATCATTTTCCCCTTTTTTTCATATTGTTGAAACACCATTCCTCAACAAATATTTTCCCACTGCTAAAACATCACTCCTCAGCAACACTTTCCCTATTTTTCCATTGCCAAAACACGACTTTCAGCAGTGTTTCATCTATTTTTCCCGTTGCTGAAACACCATTTCTTTCTCCAAAGACATGACTATGCAACATTTTCTGTCATGAAATCATCTTCTTGAGTTCGTTCATTTCCACTTCTCCTTTTTCTTATGCTACTCATGTCCTTTCACTATCTTCTCTTATGATAAAATAGATCTCTAATATAATCTCCCTCATGTTTCAAAAAGCTTCTAAAGTTCTTTCATGACTATTGAGCCATTATAAGCAAGCACTATATTTTTCAAACTATAAATCAAAGGTAAACATGAGGTATGTAAATTTTATATGTAAGTACAATTAATCTATGGTTTAAGGAGAAGATTTTGTTTATTACCACCATAATCTCCGCACACTTAAAGACATCATTTCAGCCGTAGTTGGGGGGGAATATCGAAATTATATGCCATCATTTCACAACATGCCAATTATCGTCATGTTTCCTACCCATTACCTCACCTCTTCACCATTACTCCATGTTCTCATTCACAAAGTTTACTTTATTCGAAGTCCGGTAACTTCGCTCTTTGACTGTGCATTTTACCAAAGTTGGTTAACTATGGGAGGACCTGCTATTCGACAAGAGCCCGGCTC
Source organism: Pinus albicaulis (assembly GCA_034641835.2). Classification (NCBI taxonomy): domain Eukaryota; kingdom Viridiplantae; phylum Streptophyta; class Pinopsida; order Pinales; family Pinaceae; genus Pinus; species Pinus albicaulis. The sequence continues at coordinate 1,362,260,962 of CM076578.1, forward strand.
GATAGCTCTGCTTGAATTATTCCCATAGGTGTATCATATTTTCAGCAGGTAGGCTGGGTAGGATATTTTTAGAGACTTCAAGAGTTTGATCCACAACAGGTCCTTGAATTTGCACAAAATCTTCAGGAAGATCATTCTACTGTCCAGGGAGTCCAAATTCCAGTCTTAGAGGGTGACATAGCATAGGTTTCAGGTCTACCGGTCACTGGTACTTGATGGTTTAGTCGAAAGCATATCATTTTGAATGCACAACAGGATTTTCTTCTGCTAGGAGAGCATGTTGAGCTTAAAGGCCAGGGTGTCGGACTTCACTCATTACCTCCTCCTTGGCCAAAAGTTGCAGAGTTTGTTAAAAATTACCTCACATGTGAAGGCCACTACCAGGTAGTCTACTAGCATGATTTTATATTTTTAAATCATTTACGACATGGTAGACTGTTGAAAATTACTTATTATTTACTTGTATGTCTTAAAAATATGTCGTATTATTGTAGAGGGGTAAAATTCCCACTCCTTTCCCTCACCCATCACCATCTTGTTTAGCTACTAATTCAGAGGGGTTTTTCTCAACAAAACCCTCCTCTAAAAAACCCACCCATAGACCCTCAACAAGCTGCTGAAATTCCTCAAGAAGTTGCTGAAAATCCTCAAGAAATTCTTGAAAATATCCATGAGCAGCAACCGAAGAACATCCCTAACCCTCCAACAATTCTACCTGAGGAACCAACTGATCCAATTAACCTTTCTTCAAGTCCATCCCACCACTTAGAAGAATAATTTGATCCTATTTCCCATATTCCCAGCGATGATTCTCAGGCCAATACACCACCATCCCCCTCTATTCATAAAAGAAAAAGGCGAGTCACAACTACCTTTTTACCAAAAAGAGAAACAATTGCCGCAATTAAAGTATCCACCTCCTCTGATAGCGCTTCTCCTTGGGAAAAATCCACTCATAAAAGGAAAAAGAAAACTACTGATTTCTCTGCCTTTCTACCTAGGAGACGAATGAGGACGTCTACTGAAGCAACAATCATTGCTACTACCCCTGATCCTGCAACTATTTTGTTAAAACCCCATACACCACCACCTTCCTAGACCTTGGAATCTTTACCTGTCTCACCCAGTGGCACTGAAACATAAGAACCAGATGCCCAGGGTACTGCGACATAATTTTTACAGAGCAAGTAGCTGTCACACAAGAACCAGCTACTTAGTCAGTAGCTGCCACACAAGAACTAGCTATAGTTGTCACACAAGATCCAGCTACAGCTGAAACACAAGAACCAGCTACTGATATACAAAAAATAGATGCCCACAATGCTGCACATCACATAGCTGTCACACAAGAACCATCTACTATGTCAGTAACTGCTACACAGGAACCATCTACTTTGTTAGTAACTGCTACACAAGAACCAGTTACTGAAAGTCCAGTCACTCTAGCTTCCCACTTACAAGAAAACAAGTTTTTAAAATCAGAACTGGAAGCCTACAAGCAAGAATTGGTAATGGCAAGGGAAGCCTTTGACAAAGAGCTTAATCTATACACCTTAGCTCACGCAGCATCTATGGAAGAGAAAAACAAAGACAAATAATGGTATAAGGAATACATGTGCAGCCAATGTGCGAAAATTTATTGTCATGCAAGATATAAAGTAGTTCAGGTCCCAATGGCGGGAGCATCTATGTCTGCATTAGCCAAAGAGGAACACCCTACTGTTACACAAGAACCAGTAGAGTCTACCAAAATTTCAGAAAAAGAAGTTAGTTTACAAGTACCCCAGCCTACTGTATCTGTTAAATCTGAAGTTCCTGTTGTTATTTCTACTCCAGCTATACCTCAGCCTACCACTTGCAATGCTAAAACACAAATTGAACCTTGGGATGAGCTGGAAATAATGAACAAGTGGAGGAAACAATATGCCATTTCGCAAGATAAAACCTTGCAGCAGCACAAATTAGTTTGGCAGAATCATATATATTCAAACTACGAGATCTTGGAGAAAAAAATCCAGCAATCAACACTCCAGAAATCTAGAGTTCATAACAAGGAGAATAAAGAGCTAAATGGAAAAATATTCCTAATGTTTGAACTGGCACAAAAATTATAGGCTGCTAGGAAACCATCTCTGAATTACTCTCTATTCCTTACAGAACGTCTTGTTTATTATCAGTTGAAAGCAATTAAATATGGAAGACCCCATGAGGTGCTTACATCTGAACAGTTTGTGAAAACATTTGTAGAAGCCTCCACCAGTGATCAGCACTTGTTGTGTGAATTGTATCTTCACAATGAAGCCATTCCTGAAAACAGAAGGCTTAATCTCAATCCTCTTGTTGGCAATATTCAGATCAAGGCATTTGCCTCTTTCCTTTCTAATCAGATTACATGGCAGACCACTTTTCTTGCTGCTAGGCAAAACGAAGATAATCGTCTTCTCTAGATAAGGCCAGAACCGCAAAACCCTGCCATCTTTGTGGCAGAATATCATCAATTTTTGAATAAACCAGGGATGATTGAACATATATGGCAATTACAGGCTTCAGTACTTCAAGATTGTCAATACTTTATCAGGGCCAAAGAAACTACTGCTTTAAGAGCAAACAACATGTTTTGGCAACAATCTTCTAAGGAAAAGAAAGAGTATAAGCCTTTCGGTCCTATTAATCTTGAAACTGCAATCTCCAGAGTACCAGATTACATCAAGTGTGTTCAGCAATGTGCTGAAAAATGGATAGGGTAACACTTTCATTTTCCTATTTTGTGGATGCCAATAGAGGAATATCATGCTCATCATAGGTTGGACAGGAAAGATTAAGTAGCAACTTGGAAAAAGTTGAGAAATGTGCAAGGGTTCAGAGCTTCAACAGACAACACCTTCCATAGCTACTGCCTAAGTAATTTGCATGCCAAAAGCCAGTATCCGGACTCTGACTCAGACTAAAGTTGCGTGAGGACATGCAACCCTTTTAGTTGGGGGGGATGTTAGGACCCCATAATGTACCTTTTTGACCATACATTTTTCTACCATTCCATTCTTTTCTAGTCCATATTTAAAGCCTATATTATCACTTTCATCCATTCTTCCAAAGGTATATAACATTCTTCTCTTTACTATATGTTTAACTTGTTTTGCTTGTAATTTTACATTACTTTCATCTTTAATCATTAATTGAAAATATATAGTTGTTGAAACAGTTTTAAGACTGAAGTTAATTCATCATGACTGTTTGAACCACGTTGTTGAAACCGTTTGAAAACTAAAGTTAATCCATCATGGCTGTCTGAAGACCGCGTTGCTGAAATAGTCAGGATACTACGCAAATCCCGTTGCTGAAACAACCCGTGATTTGTGATTTTGAAGCAGTATTTCATGCGCGATAGCAATAGGGAAGATAAGTAAGGAAGCTGTTACATTGGCCATAACAACTGCACCTTGAAGCCAGTACTATCGTAACCATTGTAACAAAATTTTGCTATGGAAGAATAGAAACGTCCTATTTTAGTATAGAAGATCATATTGGATTAAAAATAGGATTTCTATAATGTAATCTATTGTAAAAGATGTCTCCTCTTTAAAAAGAGGAGACATCAACATTAGAGGGGATTGGAGGTTACGAAAGGTTTATTTTTGAAAAGAGACTTACAGAGAAGATAGTGAATCCTTTGTAATATGTTACTTTGACAAATGAATAAAAGCTTGTTCTGAGCATTTCATTTTAGTTCCTTCTCCTTGGGAATATTGTGAGAAGAAAAGGGCCCACATTCCTCACAAGATTCACCCAATTATTTCCGTAGTGTGTTAACTGTTCTTGTCATTTACGCCTTGTTAAACTCTGTTTGCTGAAATATTTGATGCAGTATTGGAACTCTGTTATCTATTGTTGAAACTCTGTTCCCATTAATTTTTGCATTGTTTTCATACAATTCATTATTAGGTAATTGTGGATTATTTGAATTAGTAATCTTGTTTACAGAATGAGTTTGTGAAAGCATGGTAATCAGAAACAGGTGTTGAATATTCCTACTTGAGGAATAGGTTCCTGTTCTCTGTTATAGCATAATTGATCTTTTCTTCTGCAGATTGATTTCTTTTCCTAGATTTTTATCTTTTTAATGTAATCTAGGATTCCTTTGGTGATTGTCTACAATAAAAAGATTATCTTTGTTGTAACTCAAGTAGAACTTCATATTGTTTGAAGCAAGGTGTGATTAGTGTAATTTTTACTACAAAATTTCATTGCTTTTGAGATTGAGCATATATAGTGTGTGATTTCCTTTGAAATAAACAGACTTCCCTCGGTTGACAATTTATGTATAACACTTGATTATTTAAATTGATAAGAAGTTAAAGTGACCAACAGTAGCAAGTTGAATTTTTTCTTGGGTTTACTTCCTTTTCAAAGAAAGTTTCTAAATTTCCTTTCAATTTCACAGAGCATTGTCTTGGGTGAACAATATGGAGCTTAAGAATATTTGCATGGCACTCGGGAGGGACTACCAATATATAATTCTACCATCTAGTAAGAGGCTTCTCTTCAACCAAGATTCAATTAATTTTATGATTTCTAAGTTGATTTAGCTCCATTTTATTCTTCCAACTATTGTGGTTGTGAGTGGGAAGGCAACATATTTTTTTGGGGTTTATTTACTTTGGAAGCCTGAAAGCTCTGCAATCATGGTGATTTGGTTTGAGAAAGATAATCCTGTATATTTTTTTGTTGATTTCTTGCCCAGGTACAACTTCTAAAAAGTCCAAAATTTGTTTGAATGATTTCGATTTCTTTATCTTAGATGCTCCCATGATAACAACATCGTACACAAATTGGGAATGTGTGACTAATTGTAAATTTTGGGAGGTTTTTATTTGCTTTAGAAAACCTTCATTTATGGGTATAGATCAAGCTCGACCAAAAACCTCCATCATAATAATGGAAAGGAAAGGAGAGATCAGTTTGAATGATATGAGGAACTTGATGTAGCCCCTTTGATTAGGACTGAAAAGGTGGTTGAAGATATGAAATTTTAAATCCATTAAATTTAGGTTAAGATGAACCTAAATCTGCACAAAACCTCAAGCAAAAAATCTCTAAGAACCTTGTTATAGAATTTTTTTGGATCGAACTTCAGAAACCTGCTATCGTATTTCCTGATTTTGAGAGAGTTAACTGATTCATGTATTAAAACAAAACAGTTAGAGATCCCCCTATTAGCAGTGAAATCTCCTTGTTTAGGAGAACTAATGGAAGGGATAAGGGACTCGAGTTGGGATGTGATAATTTTACTAATAACTTCGTAAACCAAATTGCACAAGAGATAATTCTGAAACTGTTAAAATCTAGGGCTTTATCTTGTTTGGGAATAAGGATTAGAAAGGTAAAATTTAAAGGCCTGAGCACTGCTCCATAATTTTGACATCTGTAATTGCTCAAAATTAGTGTTAAAACTTGCCACATTCTAAAGAAAATCCATTTTGAAGACATAGAGGATTGTGGCTTTCCCTTTATTCGTTGAGAATGCTAGTTCATGAAGCTTTAATATTAGACCGAGGATAAAACATTTACCATTTCGAAATATGATTTTTTGAATGATGGATTTTTTCTTTTCTTCTCTCTCTCTTTTCCTTTTTTCTCTTTCCTTTTCCTACTATAGAATCATCCCTAAGTTGAGATAGGAGAGATATAACATATCAGCTCTTAGAATGTTTGAACAAATATTTGGAGGAGAGGTTTTTTCTAGTAAGGTCACCGCATCTTACATCCAGAGGCACAAGGAACGTCTTAAAGATATTAGCGAAGCACAAGGATCATTTTTTCACCCTTAGATGAGTCTCTTGGAAATGAAGAGAGAGTTTTCGGTACTAGTTGAAACCTATATTTTGGTGGAATCTCCAACTAATATTTCTAATGCGGTGAAAGAAAACATTGAAGGGGTGGTTTTGTTTCCCTTATCATCGTTACAGATAATTTTAATTTTTCCATGCTACCACATTGTTACGCATGAGTAAGATGTTCGCTTATGAAGGCCAATGTCCTAGCATGCCTTAAGGAATTTCGGAGAGACATGTTACATTGAGACTCTAGTGGACCAAAAACATCCATTTTGGCCTAAATAATTTTCCTTAAATTCCTAGATAGATCATTGATTGCACCAATTTCTAAAACCATGGCTTTTGGTATAGACTTCCTAGCCAAGATAACAACAATTTTAGCTCTATCAGTTTTCATCTGAGGTTGGCGTACTACATTTTTTTGATCAAGATTTATGATGAGGATAGACAAGATACACTCATCATTGGGACTGTGCTCTGCATTAAGTATTACATGTCACAAATAACAGAAATAACCAATCCATTGTTACGAGACAAATGCTTCCCCATGTGAAAGTATTGAGATATTGGTTGAAGGAAGAGTTGCCCAATAATGTTTTATTTGGTCATTCACACCATATTTTGGATAAATATTTGAGCCCTTTTATCATAAGAAACTCATAATTGTAAGTTTCAAAATACAAATGAAATAAGTTTACATAACCATTTTTCTAGAAATGAGTTTTGGGGCCTTCGTGATAATCATAAATACACAACCCATTGTCTTCTTACTCACTTGAATAATTGAATTGAATTCGGGATGATAGATTTTTATTTTGATTGAGATGTTCATGAGAAAAGTAATGAAGCGAAAGGATCATTGTATCACCCATTGTATCAACTAATCTTTCTAATGGGGTGAAAGAAAACATGGAAGGATTGGTTATGTTCCCCTTTTCATCATTAAAGATAATTTCAATTTTTTCATGTTACCACATTGTTACCCATGAGTAAGATGTTCCCTTATCAAGGCCAACGTCTAAGCACACGTTAAGCAATTTTGGAGATATATGTTTCATCGAGCCTGGATTGGACCCAAAACCTCAACTGTGGCCTAAATAATTTTCCTTAAATGCCTAGACAAACCATTTCTTGACCTAATTTCTGAAACCATGACTTTTGGTCTAAACTGCCTAGCCAAGATAACAACAATTTTAGCTCTATTAGTTTTCATCTAAGATTGGTGTACTACATTTTTGTGATCAATATTTATGATGAGGATATAAAAGAGACAATCATCATTGGGCTTGTGATCTGCATTAAATATTACATGTCACAAAGAAAAGAAATAACCAATCCATTGTGACGATAAAAATGCTTCCCTATCTGAAAGTATTGAAATATTGGTTCTAGGACGTGTTTCCCTGTAATTTTTTCTTTTCCCATTCACATCATATTTTGGATAAATATTTAAGACCTTTTTATCACAATAAACTAGTAATTGTGAGTGTAAAAAAAATGAAACAACATGACATAGCCATTGTGGTAGAAATGAGTTTTGGGGCCTTCATGAAAATCATAAATACCCAGCCCATTTTCTTCCTACTCACTTGAATAATTGAATTTAATTCAGGATCATAGATTTTTATTTTGACTCAGTTGTTTATGAGAATATTAATGAAGCACAAGGATCATTATATCACCCTTATATAAGTATCTTGCAAATGAGGAGTTAAGAGAGAGTTTTGGGTATTAGTTGACACCTAAATTTTAGTGGAAGCTCCAAATAATATTTCTAATGGGGTGAAAGAAAACATCAAAGGAGTGGTTATGTTTCCCTTATCATCAATAAAAATAATTTGAATTTTTTCATGTTACCACATTGTTACCCATGATTAAGATGTTCCCTTATCAAGGCCATTGTCCTAGCATTCCTTAAGGAATTGTGGAGAGACATGTTCCATCGAGCATGCAGTCAATGCACAACCTCCATTGTGGCCTAAATAGTTTTCCTGAAATGCCTATAAAGATGATTGATTGCACCTATTTCTGAAACCATGGCTTTTGGTAAAGAATACCTAGCCAAGATAAAAATAATTTTATCTCTATCAATTTTCATCTCAGGTTGGTGTACTATATTTTTGTGATCAAAATTTATGGTGAGGATAGCCAATAGGAAATTATCATTGCGCTTGTGCTCTGCATTAAATAGTACATGTGACAAAGAAAAAAATTACCAATCCATTGTGAAGAGACCGATGCTTCCCCACGTGAAAGTATTGAAATATTGGTTCTAGGACGTACTGCCTTGTAATGGTTTCTTTGGCCATTCACACCATATTTTGGATAAATATTTGAGCCCTTTTTATCACAAGCAGCTCATAACTTTGAGTGTCAAAACTAAAAATTAAACAAGTCCACATAACCATTATGCTAGAAACGATTTTTGTGGCCTTCATGACAATCATAAATACACAACCCATTGTCTTATTACTCACTTGAATAATTGAATTGAATTAAATATGATAGATTTTTATTTTGACTGAGTTGTTTATGAGAATAATAAGTAAGCCCAAGGATCATTGTATCACCATTAGACGAGTCTATCAGCAATGAAGAGTCAAGATTGAGTTTTGGGTATTATTTGACACCTAAATTTTGGTGGAAGCTCAAACTAATCTTTCTATTGGGTAAAACAAACATTGAAGGATCGATTATGTTTCCCTTATCATCATTAAAAATAATTTCAATTTTTTCATGCTACCACATTGTTACCCATGAGTAAGATTTTCCCTTATCAAGGCCAATGTCCCAGAATGCCTTAAGGAATTTTGGAGAGACATGTTATATCAATCCTCCAGTTGACCCTCAACCTCCATTGTGGCCTAAATAATTTTCCTTAAATTTCTAGACAGATCATTGCTTGCTCCAGTTACTGAAACGATTGGTTTTGGTCTAGACTGCCTAACCAAGATAACAACAATTTTCGCTCTATTATTTTTCATTTGAGATTGGTGTACTACCTTTTTTTGATCAATATTTATGAGGAGGACAGAAAAATACAATCATCATTGGGCCTGTGCTCTGCATTAAATATTACATGTAACAAATAACATAAATACCCAATCCATTGTGGAGAGATAAATTCTTCTCCATGTGAAAGTATTGACATATTGGTTCTAGGACGTGTTTCCCTATAATTATTTCATTGGCCATTCGCATCATATTTTGAATAAATATTTGAGCCATTTTTATCACAAGAAAGTGATAATGATGATTGTCAAAACACAAATGAAACAATTCAACATAACCATTGTGCTAGAAATGAGTTTTGGGGCGTTTATGATAATCATAAATACACAACCCTTTGTCTTCCTACTCAATTGAATAATTGAATTGAATTCATGATGATAGACTTTTCTTTTGACTCTGTCATTTATGAGAATAGTAATGAAGTACAAGGATCATTGTATCACCCTAATATGAGTCTCTTGGAAATGAAGAGTCAAGAGATATTTTTTGGTATTAGTGGACACCTAAATTTTGTTCGAAGCTCCAAATAATATTTCTAACGGGATGAAATAAAACATTGAAGGAGTGGTTATGTTTCCCTTATCATCATTAAAACTAATTTCAATTTTCTCATGCTACGACATTGTTACCCTTGAGTAAGATGTTCCCTTATCAATTCCATTTCCCTAACATGCCTTAAGGAATTTTGGAGAGACATGTTCCATTGAGCATCCAGTGGACCCATAACCTCCATTGTGGCCTAAATAATTTTCCTTAAATGCCTACACAGATGATTGATCGCACCAATTTCTGAACCCATGCAGTTTGGTCTAGCCTACCTAGCCAATATAACAACAATTTTAGCTCTATCACTTTTAATCTCATGTTGGTGTACTAAATTTTTGTGGTCAATATTTATGATGAGGACAGACAAGAGAAAATATCATTGGGCTTGTGCTATTCATTAAGTATTACATGTCACAAATAACAAAAATAACCAATCCATTGTGAAGAGACTGATGCTTCCCCATGTGAAAGTATTCAAATATTTGTTCTAGGACATGTTTCCCTGTAATGGTTTCTTTGGTCATTCACACCATATTTTGGATAAATATTTGAGTGCTTTTTATCACAAGAAACTCATAATTGTGAGTGTCAAAACAAAAATGAAACAAGTTGACATAACCATTGTGATATAAATGAGTTTTAGGGCCTTCATTAAAATCATGAATCCACAACCCATTGTCTTCTTACTCACTTGAATAAATTAATTGAATTCAGGATGATAGATTTTGATTTTGATTGAGATGTTCAGGAGAAATGTAATGAAGCAAAAGGATCATTTTATCACCCTTATATGAGTCTCTTGGAAATGAAGAGTCAATACATAGTTTTGGTTATTAGTTGACACCTAAATTTTTGCTTTGAAACCAACTCCAAAAATAGAAGAAAAGAGAGACCAAAGCCTTAGAAATAAGACACTTCGAGGGGGAAACCTCCTTTACATTACATAAATGAAAAATTCTTGGATGATACAAATGAAAAAACCTCCTTTCTATATATAGGAATCCATGGGACCACAATATAATCCTAGCCAACCTAAAAATAGTTATTTAAAGGCACAATAATAACAATATGGGGGTTACAGGGTTACAAAAATAACAATAAGGGGGATATATTAACAATAATAATGGACTACACTAGTAATATAGGGACCTAACATTCCCCTCTCCTTCAAACAAGTGCTATCCTCAAGGCTTAATTATTTCTTGATGCTTTTGTATACAATTATCATCCTCCCATGTGGAATCTTCAACAGTTAAGTTCTTCCACTTGCTGAGATACTCTAAAATTGATTAATTTTATAGTTATTGAGTTCTTGTTTCTGTGACTTCTTCAAAACGTTTTTCACTGTGATTTTGATCTTCTTGTTGTTTCATTTGATTATGCACCAAAGTTAGGTTATCCTTTGAGAGTTGGATAACATGTTGTCAATGCTCTATGTGATCTTCCACTACTTTATCATCCATATTAGCTTTCATTTGATCCTTCAAACCATCCAAATTAGCCTTAATTTCTATTTTTAAACCATCTATGTCATCTTTGATTTCTCTTTGTAATATCGAAATTTGTTGCACTTGGTACCATAATTTTTTATATATCATACTGCAATTCTTCCTCTTCATGCATCATAGTATAACTTTCTGAGGGCTTAATGGGTGTGGAAATATTTGTGGGAGGCATTATATAACTCAATACTGATATATATGCTTCAATATGCCCTTGGAATCACTTCAAACTATTTTTTCAAACAAATGTTATCGAAATTTATTTAAACAATACACACCTTTTTCTTGGTATTGAGAAGCTCGATATCGAAACTGAATTAAATCTATGATTTCGGATCTTCAATATCTGAAATTGGGTCCTATAGTAGCCCTTTGAATCTTCTTTCAAATGCCACAAGTCTTACTTGATTTGGATCATTCAAGACAAAGTTATGCCCAATCTCCCACAATGACCTAATTATGGACTAGTTCAGTAGAGCGAACTTGTACGGTGTGACACATCTGATTGTTTCCTCCTTCAGCTATGAATTGATACAAAGGGAAAAATAGTCCCTATACTTGTGGAAATATTTTACATAACTCCAATCCAATGCTCAGAGAGAGAGAGTTATGATGATGTTCCCATAGTCACCTCTTTGAGATGAAATTCGAGAGCCTGAAAATCCCGAATTTCCATAGATAATATCTCAGAAAATATGGTGAACCAAGATCTGAAATTATTACAAGAATTTTCTTAGTATTTTGGCTTTGTGTGATACAAATTTCAACTTCTGGACCTTCGTATAAAAAAATTTCTAGCGAAAATTCCACAATGACCTGTTTGGAGTAGCGAAACCCTAGAATCCAAAGCTCTCATACCAAATATTGTGAAACCAACTCCAAAAATAGAAGAAAAAAGAGATCGACGCTTGAGAAATAAGCCACTTCGAGGGGGAAACCTTCCTTAAATTACATAAATGAACTATTCTTGGATGATACAAACGAAAAAACCTCTTTTATATATATAGGAGTCCAGGGGGATGCAATATAATCCTAGCCAACCTGAAAATAATAATTTAAGGGCAGAATAAACAAATATGGGGGTTACAGGGGTACAAAAGTAACAATAAGGGGGGTATACTAATAATAATAATGGACTACACTAGTAGTAGAGGGACCTTACAATTTTGGTTGAAGCTCCAACTAATATTTCTAATGGGGTGAAAGAAAACATTGAAGGAGTGGTTATGTTCCCCTTATCATCATTAAACATAATTTAAATTTTGTCATGCTACCACATTATTACCCACGAGTGCGATATTCCCTTATCAAGGTTAATGTCCCAGGATTCCTTAAGGAATTTTGGAGAGACATTTTCCATCTAGACTACACTGGACCCACAACCTCCATTGTGTCCTAAATACTTTTCCTTAAATTCCTAGACATATCATTGATTGTACCAATTTCTGAAACCATGGCTTTTGGTCTAGACTGCCAAGCCAAGATAACAACAATTTTAGCTATATTAGTTTTCATCTCAGGTTGGTGTTGTATATTTTTATGATCAAGATTTATATTGAGGACAACAAGAGACAATATTAATTGGGCTTGTTCTCTGCATTAAGTATTACATGTCACAAAGAACAGAAATAACCAATCCATTTTGAAGAGACGAATGCTTCCCCATGTGAAAGTATTGAAATATTGGTTTTAGGAAATGTTGCTCTTTAATTGTTTCTTTGGCCATTCACACGATATTTTGGATAAATATTTGAGGCCCTTTTTATCCCAAGAAACAGATAAGTGTGAGTGTCGAAACACAAATAAGACAAGTTGGCATAACCATTGTGCTAAAAATGAGTTTTGGGACCTTCATGACAATCATAAATACATAACGCATTGTCTTCCTACTCACTTGAATAATTGAATTGAATTCAGGATCGTAGATTTCTATTTTGACTTAGTTTTTCATGATAATAGTAATGAAGGATAAGGATCATTGTATCACCCTTATATGAGTCTCTTGGTAATGAAGAGTCAAGGCGGATTTTTGGGTATTACCTGACACCTAAATTTTGGTGGAAGGTCCAACTAATATTTCTCATGGGGTGAAATAAAACATTGACATAATGTTTATGTTTCCCTTATCACCATAAAAATAGTTTCAATTTTTTCATGCTACAACATTGTTACCCATGATTAAGATGTTCCCTTATCAAGGATAATATACCATCATGCCTTATGGTATTTTGGAGATACATGTTCGATCAAGCCTCTAGTGGACCCATAACCTCCATTGTGGCCTAAATAATTTTCCTTAAATTCCTAGATAGGTCATTGATTAAACAAATTTTTGAAACCACGGCTTTTTGTCTAGATTGCCTAGCAAAGAAAACAACAATTTTAGCTCTATCAGTTTTCATCTGAGGTTGGTGTACTACATTTTTGTGATCAAAATTTATGATGGGAACAAACAATATACAATCATCATTCGGCTCGTGCTTTGCATTAATTATTAAATGTCACACAGAATAGAAATAACCAATCCATTGTGGAGAGACCAATTCTTCCCCATGTGAAAGTATTGAAATATTGGTTCTAGGACATGTTTCCTTGTAATGGTTTCTTTGGCCGTTCACACCATATTTTGGATAAATATTTCAGCCCTTTTATCACAAGAAACTCATGATTGTGAGTGTAAAAAAACAAATGAAACAAGTCGACATAACCATTCTACTAGAAATGAATTTTGGGGCCTTCATGACAATCATAATTACACAACTCATTGTCTTCCTACTCACTTGAATAGTTGAATTGGGATCAGGATCATAGATTTGTCTTTTGACTAATTTTTTAATGAGAAATTAACATTCCAATTCTTCTTGAAAGGCCTCATCATGCAAGGTCATAAAATCAACAAAGATGCAAAGAAATGTTGTTGTAAATTCTAAAGCCAATAAATCAGGTTGTTGCAAATATATATGGGTGCATCCATACTCCGGTGGAGATATCTCTTTATGTTGAAATTTTCCTATTTTGAGTTCATATTTTCTTGAGCTTCGTGGTAAATCGAATCAGAAATGTAATGAGGTGGAATGGACCTATTACTCAGATCAAAGGTCATATCTTTTTCATTATACACTAGAGGGTTTGCTATATTTGGGGGATAGGATGCATAAAGAATGATACAATGGAACCCTAACTGCGAATACCTTGCATTTTTTAGCATACAAACATATTGATCCCCTATTGGGTCCTTATTTACAAATTTTATTAAGCTAAAAGGCAGAGTCCCAATCATACATAGCCATAACATGGATGGGGGCTTTTTTTCCTACCTGCTTCACCTCGCCTGGCTCTCACTCAGGTGGTTATAAAGTAATGGTTTGATGCTAAGTGGCCGCACACTATTGCTAAATTAAAGTAAGAGAACATGAAGCAAAAAAATAATATCTCTTTAACCTCATTTACTTGAACCATGTTCACGTCAGTGATGCTAAGGCTAACTGAAAACCATTTAAAGAAAAAAAAATTCAATACATACCATTACTAGTTAGCAGAGAGCTAGAGTTACTTGGGTTCAAATTTTCCTCCTTCACATTGCTGACTTGGCTTCAAATCACAAGAAAAATAGTATCACACATGCATGAGAAACTCTGGTACAAAAAATTAGTGAGACAGTGAACCCTACCCATGCGCAACTAATAATGAAGAGAATCGAATTCTGTAGATACAAATTTATACAAGTGAATCAAACAGAAAACCCCCAAATTCAATCTTATCGGTACTCAGATAAACAAACACAACATGAAACAAAAAATAAATAGTTCATTAACCTTTTTAACTTTAACCATGGTCACATGATCCATGCTACTAACTGAAAACCAATCAAAGCAAACAATTTACAGTGCATATCATTACTAGTAAGCAAAGAACCACAGTGACTTAGGTTCAAATTTTCTTGATTCATATTGTTGACATGGGTTCGATGAGTGAATTACGTATGTAATTATTTCATGATTATTTGTATGAATTAATATAGGAGATGAGCAATTAACTGTCTCCAACACCCCTTTTGCATTCTCACCAATTCAATAGCTTTCTTTGATATCATGCTCCCTCTGCAATTTACCTGATTCCAACAGTATAGGTACAAGAGGAGACAGTAAAGTATTTGGACGATATAAGATAATATGTTCATGGGAGATCAATTCTAGTAGAGAGACTGATGAAAAGAATTGAGTTAAAGCCTTTCTAAACTACAATCTGTGGTCCCTAACTACAACACCTTTTGAGGGGAAGTCCGACACCCTTTGAGTGAGGGAGTGAGGGGAAGTCAGGTTAATTCGCATGGGGATTCCTAAATAGAAGAAGATAGGAATAAGGTAAACAACTCTTTACTTGTGGGCTATTGGATTTCTCCTATTTATCTCTCTAAAGCTTGGGTCCAACTCTTGTATCTTCATATTTTGTGTTTTCATATTCTGTGAGACAAGGTACACCTACACACAACTCAACAATGAGGAGGATTGTAGTATTAAGATAGCAATTTATACAAGATAATCATATATAATACCCCTGAACTCACCACTAACTTCGATTTTGATGAATGAGGGTGAAATAGCTCCTAACCAGTGCCATTCCTGGAAATCCGACAATTAGAAGAAAATCAGGCATGAAATCGTTTCCTCGAAATATGATGATTAGAAGAAAATAGGGCATGAAATCGGTTCCTAGAAATCTGGCAATTAGAATCAAATCAGATATGAAATCGGTGGAAATTGAAACAAATCTACCCTACAAACTAGGATAATATGGGGTTAAGTTTTATTTATGTTTTTTTTTTCGTTGGCTAAAATATAATCCCTTTTGTTTTAAATAATTCCATTAAATAAGCATTATAAATAACTATTATTAATATAACTCTTTTACTCTCCAATGTTAAATAACAATTATATATAGGTTTATTTCGAATTAACCCATTAATTTAAATCCATTTTATATCCATAATTAATAACAATTATAAATTAAAATTAAAATTACACCTTTAAATCATTAGGTGAATAACTTAGAAATTAAAAAATTTAATAATGAAATATATATATATATATAATTAGTTGAATAACTTAGAAATTAAATATATTTAATAATTATATATATATATATATATATATATATATATATATATATATATTCCATAATACAATAATGATAATTAATAAATTATTAAAAACATCTCATCTCTTTAAACGTGTCATCTCATCCTTTCTCTCTTAAACCCCTTCATATTTATACCTCACTCCTAACATCAGTTACTCACACTTTTCTATCTTCATAAGGAACCTTGGTAGATGGTTTGAAACAATAAAATAAAAAAATTCATATAATGCAATTAATTTGGAAACAACACCAGAACAAAATGTTTGTTTTATAAATAATTTTTAGGGTAACTATAGAAAATGGGTATAATATAAATAAAATTCCCCCCAATATATAAAACCCCTTAAATTTCTCCCATGGGCTAATATTCACCACTAAAATATTCTATGCCTATCACCCACTAGTTGAACCACTTATCACATTGTTTGATTCATTACATGTTCGATCATCCAACAATGTAGTGTTTTGTAATATTAGATTATGCGTTAACATAGAGGTTTCCCTAGTGTAAGGACCACGAGTCGTGAGGTGGCCACTGAGAGCGCTGGGCATGCTTTGGCGCGACGGCCTCCAAACTCAGGTGACGACATGACAATATTGGCGAGTGTGTGACGAAAGTGCGATGAAACAGACTTGGGCGAAATGCACTCCAATGAATGGGTAGCATGTGACATTTGTGTGTATGGCGAGGTGCAACACAGATGGTGGACACAGGAGTACTATGCGTAGTGGTTGTGACGGGTGCGAGAAACATGAATAGACCTTAGGGATGCACGAACTGCACACACCTATTACATTGTGATGAAATAAAATCACTCAGTAACTGAAGGTATAGCGGCCACATTACAATGGTTGATTCAACGTGTAAAAGAGGATAGGCCGACATGTTGGTAAGTGGATTGATCCCATGACTAAACATCGGTGCCCGTCACACGGGTACACCCCAAGTGTATTAATATGGTGGATGAGTTGGATGTTAAATGCATTCAAGAAAGAAATAATCCAAAGGATTGAGAGAACAGAGAAGTGAAAAGGAGAGTGAGCATACTAGAATGTGGAAGTGTAGCAGGCAAGCGAAGGGTTGTAGTTTCCTTCTGACCAAACAAGGGGTTTTTGTATATAGTTTTTGGATGGGCCAAGTTGAGTTTAACAACCCAACGTATTGAAAATAGGTGGGAAATACTAGCAGCGATGGAGTTAGGTTGTAGTGTCATGCTGGGTAAGTACCAGCGGAGTCAGGTCTTCCGGAAATGTCAAGTTCCAACAGCAGCACGAGCAGATGTGCAGAGTCAGGTTAACCAGCTGATTTGGGTCACACAGACATACGATGGTGGCGAAGTGTTGAACATTGAATGTAGTGACAGTGCAATGGTGAACATGTAGGAAAGTCTGCGAAAAATGGTAGAGAGGGTCACGACCCTCAGCTGCACGATGGCTGAGTCGACTCGGGTAACCACGGGAAGAGTCATGAACACGACAGAAAAGTCTAAACGAGAACGTGTGGGAGGTGACCGCTTGACCCGAAGTGCGTGCAGCAACACAACAGGGCAAGGCAAGGTGTAAATTTTTGTTTTGATGTATTATTTAAGAAGTATGCAGAATTACACTCCATGAATGATTTATGAAACATAATATCTGGCAATCATATTTCGGGAGTTTCACCTCCCTTGAATGTATGGGCAATCTTATGGATTTGGTATTGATATTTATGTTATTATGTTTCTATATTTGATAAAAAACTGCAAGATAATTAATAAAGTGTTGTAGAGAGGCGTAGTTTACTTACTGATTATTAAGAAAAATAAAAGTAAGGTAGTGTCGCACCAGCTTATTTATGGTTGAAAGAATAAAACAGGAATATGGGTGTGACAGGTGGTATCAGAGCTTTGATCCCACACCTTATTGAAGGTAGATTTAAGGCTTTGATCATTGAAAGAAAGCTGAATTTTGAAGCAAGCAGGGACAACAAGCAGTTGCAAGTTGAAGTTGAAGCTTAGATAACTTTGGTGTACTTTCAGAGTTGGATAAGAGAATTGTAGGGTTGAAGTTGAACTGGTTGGTACATGATCACAACTCATTCTCAAACAATAGAAATGGAAATCATTGTGGAGGAACCTCATGTAATTTAGGAGCCACAAGTACTTCCTCAAGAAGTCCTCATGGAGAAGATGGTCGAACATGTAGAAAAACTCGATAAGAGGAATGAAAAATTGAGATCTACATTACATTTAAAGGATAATTTTTCAGCAAGGAATGTGTTTTAGTGTAATGCAATTTGCATGTTGCTCCAAATATTTCCCAATCATAGAGATCTGAAATCTATTTAAAGTTTGTTTCCTTTCAAACTCAGTGAATATCCAGTTTTGTGTTTTGAAAGTGTACTTTACGTCTAACTTGGACAGATCCTAGCTGGTTTAGAGTCCCCTTGAGGGTCTACTGAAGCTCACTACTATGCTGCTGATAATTCACTAATTTCTTTTGAAGCAACACGATAAGTTATAGTTGGAGTAGTATATCTAGCAGTATACGTAAGAGCATATATATGTGCATTCCTAGCAGCAAAACCAACAAAGTAATTATATCGACCTTGAACCAGGCTGACGTCATGATCAAATTATGTTAAGTAAATATCTCCATGTGCATTTACCAATTTATTTCCATGGACCTAAATTACATCATCATCTTAAAGACTCAGATTGATTTTTTTTTTCTAAATGGTAAACTCCATTTCTGTGTAATAACTGAAAAATCACAACTTAAGTCTGAAGTCAAAGTCACTGATAACAGTACTTGGACCATTCATAAGGACCTCAATATAGAATATTATCATAAAATAATGAGCTTACATGATAGCTCATAAACTAAAATATTGTATCTCTATCCATGATATAGAGGATAAAAATTTGAATTTCTCGAGCACGAGTTTTAGGGAAATGAAGGTATTTCTCCATTCTATTGTGAACCCAATATAACCAATGTCCAAAGCTTGAGTCAAGATATCTATTGGATGGATTACTCTAAAGAAAGTTTTACAAATGAAAAAGATTTGTTGCTGAGTAGTTTGGATGGAGCGTGTTACTTAGAAATTTTTCCATCCTTTAATAGTAGAACCAAATCACTATCAACAATAGATCAAGCCTGATGTCCAATAATAATGAATGTGTAGGAAGAAAATTGGTGGGCAATAATTTTCTGAATAAAACCATCAGTTGTAGTATCCACTGTGGTAGTTTATTCATTAAGGACCATTATACGACTTTTTTTTAGTAGTTTCCATCCCAAACAGACAAGTTGGAATTGACCCACACTCTAGTTTCCTCCATTCTCAAGCACTAATGAATCAATTTTATTTTCTTTTTCCTATACAATTTCAAAAAATTGGCACTTTTCCAAAGCCTCCAAAATCTCATCATTAGAGCAGTGTTCCTAAGGATCCAAGGAAATCACGAAACACCTCGGATGATATTGCACTATGGTTGGAGCAACTCATGCAAAAGTGTTTTGAAACTCATCCTGATTGGAAAGTAAACACTTTCATTGTTGATTATGCATTGGATGAAATCACTACCTTGAGTTAACTTTAAAATTTTCATGATATAACTAAACTTGTGTTTTTTCCAAAAATAGCACACTAAAATTCATTGAATATGGTAGGAGTATCACAGGTTGTAATTTGATCTGATGTGTTTGTCATGTACGAAGGGCTTAGTGGAAAAATGTCAATCGGTTGGCAACTAGTTACACAAAATCCAATGAGATGCTCAATGACTTATGTTTTGTCATGAAGATCACTCTCACCAATGAAGTGGAAGATGCAATAAGAATTTTTTTATCAAATTTGCAGATGAACAAAAGTTCTTAGACTATTTCCACAAGGATTCGGTTGCTGGAGATAATATTCGTAAGTAAAAATATTTTTCATATCAAATGCATTTTTATTTTATATAAAGGTGATATATTGAGACAAACATGGTTCTATTTGAAATTAGGGATGTGGGTGAAATTTTTTCGGGAGTTTCCTCATGGAAATCAAGAGACCAATAATGTTGTTGAGTCATACCATTGTTACTTAAAAACAATATTTCTTTTTTATAGAAGGAAATAATGTGCCTAGAGGATGGATTGGTTGTTGAATATGCTACTAACAACCATTCAACCTAGTTACCGGTTGAAGGATATCTTAAAAGAAGAAGGATTTCTAAACAACTACAAGAGAGAAAAGCAGTTGGAATCACTAGGGGAACGAAGAAGAAAATTTTCACATACTGATTGTTGTCCTCGTGAGAGCATAACCCATGCTTAATGGGTTAGAAGCCAGAAAGATCGAGGTAAAAACTACCTTTTCACCTAGTATTGCATGGATTTTATAACGTGTGAATGTCCATGGTCAATTCGCGGAAACATTTGCAAGCATGCCATAAAGGTTAATTGGTTGTATTTCCACTCGGATAATTCAAATGCATTGCTTCATCAACATGCAAAGGATAACATATTTAGTGACCCACATAGAATCAACAAGAATCCCCAAAAACCATGACGTAGATGTCGATGCTACCCTTATGGCCAGAAATATTGTTGATTCAGATACCAAGACACTTTGTTTGGCAAGGGAGGAGATGTTTAGCCATGTACATCTCATTTTAGATAACCTTGCTACTACTTTGGAGAAAAAAAATCAGTTTATTGGTATGC
Source organism: Pinus albicaulis (assembly GCA_034641835.2). Classification (NCBI taxonomy): domain Eukaryota; kingdom Viridiplantae; phylum Streptophyta; class Pinopsida; order Pinales; family Pinaceae; genus Pinus; species Pinus albicaulis. Next base: position 1,362,281,687 of record CM076578.1, read on the forward strand.
TTAAATTTTTTTTGGATGAAGCCAATAATTTGCACATGATGGATTTTGACTTCACTCCTAGGTCAAGTTCTCTTGATTCAACTTTGAAGAGGAAGAACAGTTTCCTTAACCCTACAAAGAAAATAAAAATAAGTAGAAAAAACAATGGTTTAGAAATTGATTTAAATGTTGATCCACCATAGTATGAGCCATTTAAGTTTTGATACCTCAATAAGCGAGGACATCCTCAATAATGTAATAGCATGTCTATGGTTCCAAGTTAGTTTCATGTGTTGGATAGAGTCATGGTTTTAGATTTAAGTATTTGGTCATCATAATTCTTTAACATGTGGTATGTTTGTTTTTATAGAAATAAAACAATCCACAACCATGTCGATAACCCAAGACCAAAGGGATATGAAAGACCATCTAACCTTACCTACCATGGTAGGTACATTTGACACTCTATTTCATTGTGTGCACACATATACCATCATGCTCTAGAAAATTCCATTGTGCTAACATATGACACTTTGCTAGGTAACTATAGAACAAGTGGAGAAGCATCATATTGTAGCATGATTGATCATCCATGGAAGGGATTAAACTCTGTGGTAATTAATGAGGTATGCAAAGACAATAGGTAAGTACTTTCTAGAGATTGTATGCATGTACCTTCTGAAGTAATGAGCCAATTAATTGCATAGTAACTTGGATAGGGTTCTTTCATTTATTTCATTTCAGTGGAAAATTATTCTTAATATTCCTTATTCTTCCATGTGCACTAGACCTAATTCTTACTTTTGAAATAAAATTAATACAATATACAGATATATTATTTCGATAATGTGAATCTCAGTATTTTTATGGTGCTCATTTGTTGAGTGTAGACATCTTGCACTTTTTTTACTGTTTGCGGCATCCACTTATGTGATGGAGAACCTTTTGGTTCCTATAGTCTTGAAAGGAAGTATTATGGGCACTCATGATGATAGATACTCAAAACCAGGGACTCAAAATTATCTCAAAACAAGTGTGCACATGATCAGGGACCCTATTACACAACTAATATTATCATAAAAAAAATGGAGAGATTGGAGGGTTGTAAAAACTTATCTGAAGTTGGGAATATATACTTGAAATTCATGTTTTATCTATATATATAAATTTTAGTTGTCCAAAATTATCTTGTAGCATTTTATTTTTTAGCTATCATTGTATTGATGGTTTGGTAATTTACCACACTTGTATGTCTTGTTCATTTGAGATAAGCTCAGGCTGAAATTGTTGAAAATAAATTTGATATTGAATAAAGTAGGGCATAATTCATTTCTTTAATTATTGTTGTCATTAATACAGTCGGTTTTCAACCATTAAATAACCCCCAGTCCCCATATATGCTATATTTTCATGGAGCGAGGTCTAAATATTCCTCTTATCTACATGTTTCCAAGCAGAAAATGTGTCATGATTCCCATGGTTTTACCCTCAGGAATTTTTAGGGATAGTGTAAAAACTGCAGAACACTGATGTGTGAACACATGCACTAAAAAAACTTCGTCAAGTATTCATGTTGCTCCAATACATATGAAATTTTCTCTCAACTGCCTTGATTTCTTGTTTTTTTCTCAAATTTTTCATTAATATGGAAATGAGTTAAGGGTGTGCCTTGACTTTCATGGCATCACCCACCATTGATGCAACCTTATCCATGCCAGAATTGAAAAATAATTTCAAATGTATACATGAATGCATTATAATTGACAAGAGAAAATTCTATAAATAACATGTACTCACAACTATTGTAACCTTGATCGATTAATAGAGATCTAAGGCGTTTTCTTCTTTTCATGTTGGAGAAATAAAGGAAAAGGAACTTCTAGTTTATTCTAGAAACACCACTGCCATTATGTTGATATTATCTTCTTTCAGAAATAAAATTGTACTTTACATTGAAAAACTTCCTTAAAATTGAAATTTTAAATGATGTCAAGCATATGTTGAAAGCAAGTCAAAAAGAGATGCTAAGGAGTGTGCCCTGCAGCTAGAAGCAACCTTTGTAATTTGGTGTTTTAAATATTTAGTGATACACCCTCATGCATTGTTTAAGTAGAATGTAGTTACTCCTATGAAATTCTTGGATGCATCTACCCTTAATCGGGCTAAAAGATATTATAGTGTTGTTTTCCAATGTCCATATGGTGATTTTTTGACATTACCAAAAATAGAGTACCGTAAATGCATATCCCAAAAGGGTATACAAAATGTGATTAATTCTATCAATTTCTAGAAAAGCACAAAGAATGTCTCTAAAAAACTAAAAGTACCATTTTAGAGATCTCATCCTCCCATCGGTGCCTCAAATATTACATGTCACATGCAAACAAGGATTGGGAACTTACTAAACTAAAACCAAGCCTTGTTTCCCCTTGAAAAACTCATTTCTAGATCTAACCTCCAAACTCATGCACAAAACTCCAGAATAAGGATTTGGTGAATAAGAATCTAGAACAATGTACCATGAAAAATTGCAGTTAAATAAATTGAGATGGAATTTGGTGATGTAATCATGAACAAGATGAAACATAACACTTAATTTTCATGTGAAAATCTAATGCTAATAGTGGCTCAATCTTGGTTCCAGTAGGGCCACTATACTCGTATTGAATTCTAAGTAGCCAATAACTTTAAAAACTACTAAACCTATGAAAAAACACTTGGGAACAAGTCAATTAATCAAACCATGCCCCCTATATGTGAACCCAAGACACTTGAGATAACTTAACACAAACCATCATGAACTCTAAAAAATGTTACAGTTTGGGAGATATACCGAAAACAAAGTGTGCTATGTAGTCCTTTCCTATAGAGTTTCACGCATGTTTTGGAGCTTCTAGTAGTCATAGATTTTATTGGTTGGTTTGTCATACATCAAGATGCCATCTCAGCCCATATTTCATCTAACAGGTGTCAACCATAAAGGAAATATAACTTTGTGCTACCCAGTTGTTGCGCAACACTAGCAGTTCACTGGCAGCTTTTACGATTTTTTGTTGTTTCTATTTTCTTTAATGAGGATAGATGAGGTTCGAAGATAGACACTGTTTCAGATATGTTTTTTTTTCTATCTCACGAAAATTATATTAGGATCTCCTTTTATCATTTTTTAAAAGGATGTAAACAAATGTGATGTTTATACTTTTCTAGATTGTGTTGATCCTCTCGAAAATGTTTTGTATGCAATTGCCTATGACACTATGAAATTTTTCCTATATAATGAATATAAGTAAATGAATAAAGGGAGATATACCAAAAACAAATATGTTACGTTTTTGGAGATACACCCAAAACAAAGTGTGTTGTGTAGGTGCCACCCAGGTGTTGCATAGTCCTTGCCTACATAGTTTCACTCATGCTTTGGAACTGCCAGCTGTTAGAGATTTTCAAGGTTGGTTTTTCATACATCAGGATGCTAGCTTAGCCCATATTTTATCGAACATGTGTTAGCCATAAAGGAAAGAATACTTTGTGCTACCGAGTTGTTGCACAACACTATGAGTTTGCTTACAGCTTTTATGAATTTTTTGTTTATGTTTTCTTTACTGAGGATGGATGAGGTTTGAAGATAGAAATTTTTGAAAATATTTTTTTCTTTTTTATGGAAGCAAGTATCTTAAGATTTCCTCTTACCATTTTTTAAAAGGATGTAAACAACCATGATGTTTATACTTTTCCAGTTTGTGTTGATCCTCTCCATGGATCAAACATGTTTTGTACACGAATGTCTATTACACTATGATATTTTTCTATATAATGAAGATAAGTAAATGAATAAAGGGAGATATCCCCAAACAAATATGTTGCAGTTTCAGAAATGTACCCAAAACAAAGTGCATTGCACAGGTGACGCGTAGCCCTTCACTACAGAGTTTCAAAAATGCTTTTGAGCTTCCATATGTCAAATATTTTAGAGGTTGTTTTTTCATACATAGATATCCCATCTCGGCCCATATTCCATCAAACACATGTTAGCCATAGAGGAAAGATGACTCTGTGCTACCCAGCTATTGCGCAGCACTGTCAGTTTGCTGACAACTTTTATGATTTTATGTTGTTTCTATTTTATTTACTGAGGATCAATGAGGTTTGAAGATAGAAACCGTTTCAAATATGTTTTTCATTTGGGTGAATGCAAGTATCTTAGGATTTCCTTTTTTCATTTTTTAAAAGGATGCAAATAACCATAATGTTTATACTTTTCAACTTTGTGTTGATCCTCTTCATGGATCGAACATGTTTTGTACGCAAATTCCTATTAAACTATGATATTTTTCCTATATAATTAAGAGAATTAAATGAATAAACGGAGATATACCCAAAAAAATTATGTTACGTTTTGAGAGATATACCTAAAACAAAATGTATTCCACAGTACTTGCCTACAAAGTCTCACGCATGTTTTGGAGATGTCAACTGTCAGAGATTTTAAAGGTTTGTTTTTCATACAGTAGTATTCCATATCATCCCACATTTCATTGAACATGTCTGAACCATAAAGGAAAGATGAATTTGTTCTACCTTGTTGTTGTTCAACATTACCAGTTCACCGATAAATTTTATGATTTTATGTTGTTTCTATTTTCTTTACTGAGGATGGATGAGGTTTGAAGATAGACATTTTTTCAAATATTTTTTTCTTATGGATGAAGGCAATTATCTTAGGATTTCCTTTTCTAATTTTTTAAAAGGAAGAAAAATTTCCAGGATTTGTGTGTTTTTATCTATAAAGATGCATAGAAAATGCAATAAAAACTGTTTTGAACAGGAAACCAACCATGTCAATTTACTCATATGTAACTCGTTGTTGGGTTATACTGGCTTGATAAAGCAATAACCTGTTTAACATAGGGGTCTTGCTAGATATCGCTGGACCACTTTCATGAATCTCTAAATCTGATCTTGAGAGGACACTTTAAATATTCTTCATTTGAAAAATATTTTGAACCAACATAATATAAAGTTGGAGCGAAGGGTTGTATATTTAACACAGGCGATAGGGTCGATGAAAAAATATACAAGTGACTACACCAATCAACCTACCACATTACATGGACACGAATGACATGGCAAATGATGTTCATTTTATGTACCTTGACATGAGCCCCAAAATGTTCGAAAACTAGTCTCCAACTGGCTTTTCATCAATAATAGACCCCCACATATCCAAAAGTTGCAAATTAAAGGTTGAAAGGTGAGATAATTCATAACATTTATAGTAAAAAATGACATAACACTACTAGAGTGAAAGAGGTTTTTTAATTTTTTTGTAAAATTCATCAATGTATTTCTATTGATAGAGAAAAGTACTACATAAGATATTGCATCAGAATTCATTCATTTAATTATTTGACTTCGAGGATCATGCATCCACCAGTATTAACATACACATAGCAGAAGCTACCAATAGAATGCTTTACAAAAATTATCTACCTTACAATGTATTTGGAGGACTGTGGACTATAGACACACAAAAAGGTAGAGTAAATTTAATATAGGAGAGAAGGAGTAAGCTCTTGAAAAATTAACAAAATAAATTAATGTCACTCCACAAGGTAAATTCCTTCCTATCTCAAAGAATAAAACTGCTTTCTTAGTGGAAATTTTAGTCCAGAATGATGACTCGTGAATGAGGAGAAGATTTTTCCTAGATGGTGTTCATAGTCATATCATATTTTTCATGAATGGTGTGTAGAGATAGAGAGTTAATCACTATTTCCTCTTCCTCATTATCATTTGAATCAATCTATGATTGTAAAACCACAAAACGTTCCACATGACTCAATCTTACCACTAGAGTGAAAATTAAAGCTATCGTGGAGAAACCAATTTGGCATATTAAATTCAACAAAAAAGTCTAATCATTAATAGCCATTTATTGGTTATTTATCCTATTGTTTTCCTTTATTTTTCAAAGGGGAAATGAAAAACTTGAATTTTGAGTTTGTCGAAACTTCTCATCCCCTAAATGTTGAAGAAATGAATTTTGTAAATCTCATCCCATCAATGTTGAAAAAATGAGTTTATTAATCCTGATAGTGACATTTTTTACACTATCTTTTCTAAGTACAAATATGATATTATAAACAAATATTAATATTTTTTTCCTCAACTTAAATCTTTTTTGAATTACAATTTACAATATTAAATACACTGATTATAAATTATCCACACACAATTAGTTTTTTAACATAGAGTATTAAAAAATTATAAGACAATTAATTTTTTAATATAAAGTATTATTAAAAAATAGTTAATAATTTTTCTTTTTTTTTAATATAGAACATTAAAAAAACAATTATTAACTTTTTAGAAAGTATTAAAAAAATAGATATAATTTTCTTAAAATGAAGACTAGGAAAAACATTTAATCCATTTCATCACCCAAAAAAAATGTTAATAATAGAAATATGACACTATGAAAATCAATTCTTGACCTAAAATTGGCTTTGACATAAAAAGGGTGGGAGGAGGGTGTCATGGATATTTTTTTGGATTAATGAAGATTTTCATAAAATAGGCGGGAGGAGGGAGTAATGGAGATTTTTTGGATAAATGAAGATTTTCATAAATTAGGTGGGGGGAGGGAGTCATCGAGATTTTCGAGATTAATTAAAATTTTCATAAAATGGGTGGAGGATATACACGTCTCACACATCTACTATTCATTTACGATGTACTTATCTTAATGGACGACTCACTCAACGATGTGAATGCATTCAAAGATATCGTGGATTCCTTCTGTAATGCTACATGTATGTCTCAGTGATTGAAGGGTGTTTGAAGGGAGTGACAGGGTGGAAAAATAGCTCTAGATTAACCTCGAACCACATTTTGAAGGGTAAATTCATTAACTGCCTTTCATCAAATACTTGGTAGTGTATGCAAATTTTTTCTTTCCAACATCCGTGTTTTATAAGCTACATAGAGAACTACTACAAAATGGTTATGATATTCATATTGGTTTTCATAAACTACTTTTCTCAGTAAACTTTTGCATTGTTATTTCTTATATCCTTTGCTCTTTTTCTGGAAGCTTATTGTCATGGTTACACTACATTTTGGATACATTTTCTACTCTCTTTGTTTTACTCCATGCACATTGAAATACCAAATTTGGATTTGACCCTATGATCATTCGTATTGTACAACATTATGATAATCATTTGCAATCAAAATTGTTGGGGGTGGAGATGGAGTTGACATCCAGTTCCAGTGCCCGAATAGTTCATCTTTTCATAAATATCATATTTGTTGTTGCTTCTCTAGCTATAGTGACGAATTAGGGTCTCTTTGTCTGGGTTTTATTTTTTGTGAATTGTTATTTTTATTTCAAAACTATTCAATTTGGGTTTTTTTACAAGCTATGTAGAGAGAGATTGAGATTTCCCTCCTCATTTTAAAGGAAAATTCATCAACCATCGGGCACTGTACCTTTATGCTAATTTCTATTTGTAGCATTCATGTTTTAGCTACTCATCCTTTCAAAGTGAGAGCCCTGATTTTATTCTTCCAAATTTTAATAAGAGACATTTTAATACCATGCATTGTAGGTTGGAAGGCCTCACAGGGTTCAAAATTGTAACTTGAAAATTGTCAGAATAAATCATTTGCATACAGTGCCTTTTATCCTTCTCTCCCTTTTCCCAGTCTACTATAATACAAAATGTACTTTCTAAGGACATTAATTCATCTGTCTAGTTCCAAGCAACAACAAAATTTATCCTCATAAAATAAGGAAGATATAAAGTGCACTTTTGGGTATGTATTCTCAATCACACACATTAATATTTTCAACTGCCACTGAATGCAATATGTCCTCTTCCTCCTAATATCTCATACCACTTGGAGTTCAAACAGAGATAGCCAAACAATCACAATATTGAAAATATTCCTTCAATGTTTACTCTGTTCTCCATCTTGTCTTCCATGAACTTGATTACAAGTTGATAACTTTCTATATTTAAGCCAACACCCTCAACTTATGAAACTAATAAAATGAGATGTAAACATAAAATAAAAAAATATCCTTTTATGAGTGAAGACTATATTTCAAGAGATTAATTTTATAGTATCCACCCTATGGGACAAGCTCATATATGTCTAAATGAAGCATTTACACGTGAAAACATCAAATCTACAACATAAGACTCCCTGCTTATTTGAGATGAAATTAAGGAATAAGGAGCATTGAGAACCCCACACGTAGTCTGTTCTCATGTAGGAAGACTTGAATTGAAAAGTGTAATATTCCCTGGTGTTATTGCTCAAGAATTTCTCTTCGTAGTGGGAGAAGACAGTTAAGGTAACCTTTTCAACCAAGCTTTCAGGCTAAAGGCTAGCCCCTTTGAACTAAAGAGGGCTCTCCCTTATAGCTGAGTCAGTCAGTGTCACTTCACTAATAGGTTGTGTACATAACATCCATCCAAACTTGATGCTTCACGGCTTCTTCAAATGTTCGAGGCTCAGATTTCACAATGGTGCTCATGGCTACTAGGTACCCTTGGTACCTATTCGACTTCTTACTTTCACGGAATTTTCCCCTTGGGGAAATATGTCTCTCTGCATCTATGAGAGTGTCTCTAATCCATGAAGGTATTATTTTATTTGAAGAAGGTGGATTTGTAGGATGCATCATACCTTCAATGTTAGGCATCGATTCATCCTTCGGTTCTTATTCCTTCCCTGCTTCTTATTCTTCTTCATCCTCCTTTGAGGTAGGAAGATTCGTAACCTTCCTAAGTGAAACATCTTCATCCAAGGTGACCTCATGGCATATACCCACTTCTCTTTGACCAGAAACATAGATTCTATATGCCTTCAAGGTTTCACTATAGCCCAGAAACATTTCCTTATTCCCAAAAGCATCCAATTTTCTTCTGTTTTCTTTCAACATATGAAAATATACAGGACTTCCAAAAAAATTAAAATGACAGATAGCAGGCTTATTACCAGAGAAGACTTCTTCGAGAGTTTTGGAGTCCACTGAAAAATGTTGGCATCTATTTTGAAGATACACAATAGAATTGGAAGCTTCTCCCCATAGAACTTCAGAAGACCTTCATCATAGATCATGGCACAGGAAACTTCCAAAATGGTTCTATTCTTCCTTTCAGAAACACCATTTTCTTTGGAAGTGTACACATTAGTGGTATCCCTCTTAGTGCCAGCTTCCCTACAATAGTCATTGAATTCATTTCACTCATATTTGGATCCATTATCGATCCTTAAAATTTTTATCTTCTTCCTTGTTTGATTTTCAACCAAGGCCTTGAAGGTCTGGAACCACTTGAATGCTTCCTCCTTCTTCTTAAAAAATTATATCCCAGTTTTCCGGGATAATTAATCTATAAAAGTGATATAATATAGGAATCGACCTAAGGATATTACAGGCAACATGCCAAATAGATCAGAATGAACCAATTGTAAAATATCAGATGTCTTCATGACACTTGAGGGGAATTGTCCCCTTGTATGCTTTCCTTTAGCACAACCTTGACATACACCTTCATTATCATATTTTAAATTGGGCATCCCTATAACCACCTTCCTTACTTCAGGAAGGGCATTATAATGAACGTGTGAAAACCTCTAGCTCCATACCTCAGATTGAAGAGTTGTGTTGCATGTTATGGCCCCCAACAGACTTCCTCCAACCTGATAGAGTGTGTCAACCTGAAAACCAAGACTGAATTATTCTATAAAGTTACTCTTCCAAATTCGTACCTTTCCATCAATGAATTCCACCTTGAATCCTTTTTCTTCCATTGCTAAGATAGACACTAGACTATTCTTCAAGTCAGGTACGTACAACACATCTTGTAATCAAAGGACTAGACCTTGATTTAGATGAAGGTTTAGAGTCATTTTCTGTTTCATAGGATAGGTGGAATTATCTCCAAGCATAATGGAGAAAAATAAACATAATAGAAGGAAATACTAAAAACATTAGATTATAGACATTCAAATGGCATAACAAAACGAAATACTAAAAACATATTTAAAATACAGACTAGCGACAACCATCACATGAATACCTGTATCATAATAATAAATACTCCAATCTTGGCAACTATAAATTGTATATAGCTTTGAAAAACACACAGAAAATATCTATATTTTCATGAAAATCCAACCTTTTGCATTTAATTTATAGAAACACTACATAGGTTTCAGATCACAATCCATGGAAAGTCTTAGTTAAAATAATCATCAACATGCAAAGTAGATGGATATGAGAACCTATTAAACCATATTTAGTTTGTTGTTGGGGATATTCATGGATTGGTTATATCTTATTTCCAAGTTGAATTTATGAGGTGGCTTATCAGCAATAGTTAATGAGTTTATTTTTAGAAAAATAAATCTGCAAATTCCTGAATACTAGTGTTCAAAGAGGCATTCATTTGTTCCAAGACATTACACCTATTGAAAAACTGAAAGAGGTTTTCGTAAATAATATTGTTCCGAAAAAAAATATGTATTTTTTTTCTCAAATGCATCACAACCTTATAGGAAATCATGCCCAAATATAACGACTAAAACATGAAATCATTGAAAATTTAAATCTCAAAAAAATGGCTGCAAATATTCCTTCATATCCTCGAAATAATGACTTATGCATAAAACTTGAGAGAGGTTTTTGGATATTACTCCATTTCCAAAAAAATCCTCATTTTCTTTTCAAAAATTCAGTTCGAATTGTTTGGAAACTTATCTTGAACATGGTGACTAAAACAGGGGAAAAAAAGTGTTGCTTCAAGCACTAGAAAATATTTTCATAACGCATTGTAGGCACTAAACTATATTTTGGTAGCGCTCTTCGAAATTGATAATTACAATGCATGCATTTTTTAACATCGTTTGGTGCTTATTTATCACTTAAGAAGACCTTTGATACACCTTTAAGCTCACGATATCTCCTTTATCAAAATTTTAAATATACCTTATGTCCCAAACCACTTAAGAAACATCAACTTTTTCATCACAACATTTTGATTCCGTGAAGATATAAACAAAGTGCTAACCCTAGGAAATTTATAGCCTAAGGGAAAAAATAAATTATTCATTTGTGTAGGCTACAATCCTCAATAAAGGGGAAAAAATCCAAAATTTCCAATTGTAGGCAAGTTTTGGGGCAGCTGGGCAAAAAAAGCCAGAACTGGGGTTTGGAGTGAAATTTAATAAATATAATAAGGAGGAGAGACCCTTATAGGAAATCTATAAGTATGAGAGTGATGCATTAATTTTCATCATCATTATATTGGACCATTTATCTCATTTTTTTCTTGAGCCTGAGGCCTTGCGGGTTTTACAATCCCTTTTTGTCGTCAATTTCAGTGGTGAAAGATTCCACCCCATTTGACACATTTTATATTTTTGATTATTCTGTTTTGGCACATGGAAACCATTTGTAAGGTGAAAAAATTATTTTTTGGTTTTTATTCCGGCGAATATATTTCTCTTCTTAAAGGAGAAATGAAGTATTCCTTGCCTTGGTGGAACATGCTGAGTTTTCCTTTGGATTTAGAACCTGGGACTAAAAACAAGTCTTTGGGTGCTAGAAACATTAACCTAGGACTATTTTTTGTATTCACTGTGAAAAACAGTATCATTGTGATTCTTTGTTTGGTAGCCTCAAATATTCTAAGAATCTATCCTAGACACAAGATTGTGAAAAAAAAACACGGTATCAAAGAATTTTTGAGCTACTTTTAGGGATAGTGAATAAGAGTGTGCATAATGAAGCAACTAAGAGGGATTTATGGGTGTCTAGATCATGGAGTAGAGGGTTCAAATGAATACATGGTGATATGGTCTTGACTCAGTTGGATGCTAGATTGGCTGGGAGTTTTGTTGTATTAATGGTGAGCCTGGTGAACAACAGTTTGTTGTAGGGGATATTGTTGATCATGGACTTTCATTTATTTGTCATGGATGGTTGGGAAAATTCGAGGATTGTATTGGCATGGAAAATATTATGTTGATCAATATGGCTTCATGTGATGGACTGGATATTGGCAGGCTAGAATCTTCATTGGATCGTGTTGTTACATATATGATATTGGAGTTACTTTCAAAATGGTGTTTGATCGAGGAGGATGAGTGCTTGCAGGACTTAGCCAGTGGAGATCGTGTAGGCTCAGGGGGATTCTACCCTCAGAGGGAGAAGCCTTATGGAGGATTTGATCTTTAGGTTCAAATCTGATGAGGTAGAGGCATTACCTAGATAGTCGGGTTGATTCCATAGGGCATGTTACAGTGATTGATACGAGATGGGATAGTGTCGCCGGTGATGATATTTATGGAGAACTATTAGTCTTAGTTGTACCTCCCTTTATAATAGGGATTTTTCCTTTTTTTAGTTTGGGAGGTACTCCAAGCCTTGAAGATCGAAGGATTGGAGGAAGGATCTCTACAAGTGGCCTTGTGGGCTTGAAACCCATGCTTGGGGTTTTGCATCCATCGATGTTTGGTTCAAAACCGTAATGAAATTTTTACTTGTCATGGATGACGATGATAGTATATGATGAAACGAATCCAACACATCGATAATCCTCCAAGTCTTAGTTGTCATTGAAGAGATATTAATTTTTGAAGATATGATGGATAAATTTGTCTAGTTGGGCAAGTCATCTTAAGATCAAAATGGTGCCCAGAGACAAATTCGTTGGATCCACTTGATGCATATAAATTTAGGTCAAGTGTGAGGCATTTAGAAATATCCAAGGAGCATTCATCATCCAAGAAATCTCTGCAGTTTGGTGTGGATCTGAGGCCGAAAGCAAGGGGAGGAAGAAGGGCATGTATGGAGAGGAGTATCGTTGTTTTTAGGGTGTGGATTTATTCTGAAATAGGCTACATATATTAGAGGCTTGAAGGTGACATCATGCAATATTGGAGGCCTAACTCAAGACCAACATGAGAGAAAAATTCCTACCAGATCAGACCGTAAGACTGAGGTAGAGTATTGAACATTGTTTGGTGTATCTGTGTGTGTGTGTTGGCATTAGTTTTTGCTGTAGGGATAGGTTGCTAGAACAACACATTAAGGAGGTTTTTGAGAGGGATATTTTTACCTTTGGTGCTAGATATAAACTTCTAAAGGAGGTCACAACCCAAAAAATGGTATCTTCTTGTCCTATGGGACTTTTTGATGTTGTTTTTCTACGAAGAGTATAGGATGGTCTATTGTGAAGTTTTCCAAGGCCAAGTATATTTTTTAAGGACCATTGTATGGAAAATATAGGTAGAGTACAAATTGGAGAAGGATATACAATGATCTATGCAGGGATTAGGGGTTGTTGGGTATGCCCTAATCAAACTGCTACATACATAGATCCCAAGGCAAGGTGGAAGAATTAGGGAGCTATATATTTCATCTTCTTTGATGGTTGGATGCTAGTGGATGGGTTTCCTAGGAGAGGATTGATTTAGGATTTTGTTAGAAACCACGTGGAAGGGTCTTCATAGGTGTTGCAATCCCTAACTAGGAGAAAATGATACATCAAGATTGGTCACTCTTGTTCTATTGGAGGGCAGCGTGAGAGTCGACCAAGTATGGACATTGGATTAGGAATTTATGGTCTAGTGGAGGACAACATGATAGTGCCCAAGTTGGAGCCTGGTGTGCACCATATTCTTGGAACTAGGTGGTTGTTAGGGTGGAAGTTGTTATGGCCCTAGACTTTTGTGTGGCAAATCACTTCTACAGAAGATGATGGAAATTCCTCCTAACTCATTTTCATTTCGGGAAATGGACATCTTAAATTGATAGATGGTAACCATCCATACCTTTTTTGGTATTCATTAGAGAAACGCGAGAATACAATAGTGGGTTGAAGTCCCTGAGTAGCTAAGGAGCAGTAGTGGGCAGATTGAGAGTAGTTTAGAAAGAGAGTTGTGAACAATTAGACAAGAGTCTCGATGTGTTGTGCCCTTTATGGGCTAAGGCACAACTAGTGAGGAAATTGATAGCTGAGGTTTAGTGCCTATATGGACTTAGAGCATTGATAGAGGTAGAAGTTGTATACTAGGAGTCAAAGGAACTGACAGGTACAGGGTATGACTGAGAGGAGATAAGAGAGTCGACTACATCAATCAGATGGTTAGATTCTCTTATTAAGCACAGATTGGTTGTTGATGGACTGACACCAAGCCCTAGTTTTGTAATATTTTACTAGTTTATTTATGAGGGCTATTATGCATGGTACGGGGGCCCTAGACTATTTCATTATTTATTTTGATTAATATAACAAATTTTGGTCGAAATTTTAAAAAGTTGTCCATATTTTGTGCACTAGTAGATTTGCTACTATTTATATTTTGTTGTGAAAAGTAGTATCATTGTGATTCTTGGTTTGGTAGTGTTAGAGATTCTAAGATTCTATCCTAGACCCAAGATCATGGAAAAACAACAAGGAGGTCATATGAACCAAAACATATCGGATATAGAGACTTGTCCGAGAAGCAAACTTGCGGTTGCTATGGCATATTGTTCTTCATTGGACGTCTATGTAGAATTTCTGAAGCTGAAAATCCATGATCTTGAACACCTCATGGAAGTTGTGGATCCATAACAAAATATCAAATATTCTTTAGAAGCACGAAGGATATATCCCAATGAGGACCTACAACTATGAAATAGGAAAGTTTAGAGGCACATATTGTATTTTTGCAGCAGACCCAAGCAAATTGGAGTGCAGACCTAACTGACTTAGGATGTTGTGTATTAAATCAATTTTTTGTTATCAACTAAACTAGTTGATGGGACGTTCGTTTGGGTGTATTCTAGATAGTGGTAATAGAATAGTTTCAAAGTGTGGACCAGTATAGTTCGATTTTATGTGCGCAATTTTTGAGCCTGTGGAACTCATTGTACCAAGATTGTGAACCTAAATGGTATTGGAATTTTTGGACTGTTGCAATATTGTTGAATTTTCTTGTGAAACAATGGTATTGTTTTAGTATATTTTCCCACTTATTGGATTATTTTTTTTAATAAAGAAAATTTAAACCCTAGTTATCTAAAATCCCTAATAGAAAATTTACCTAGTATATTAAAAAATAAATAATTAGAGCAATAAAAATACTAGTAACTCTATCATAATACCATAAGCATAACCACTCTATCATAATACAATAAGAATACAAAAGAAATGAGAGGGATTGTGGAAGCCTCACATACGCTTGCTTGTAACTTCACTTTCTCCTCTTAAAAGATGTTCAATTAGGATTAAAGGGGCTTCCCTATTGATTCAACCATGACTAACAATGGAGGTAGAAAATCCTTACATTGATTTGAGCTCCATTTTATTTGCAATAGGATATCATTTAGTGAGCTCCATATTGTTTACAATATAATAATATTTATTGTAATCTATGATTACTTGGAAAATATATTCAACTTCAACTTCTTCCACAACATCATCCAAAGATGAATATATCATATTTGGATCCTTTAGATGTGAGGATGCATCAATGGATTGAAAGAAAAAGGTTCCCTTAGGGAAATCCAAAATAAATTTGATGATATTTCTACTCCTTGATTTTTTCTACCCATCTGACAATCTTGAGGAGTTTTAGAGGAGTCTAATGAAATTGGGAGTGTTACATAAGAGTCTCCAACAGTAAATTTTTTACAGTGGTGATTTAGAAAGAATCGGGAATCTGAAAAGAGAGTGATGAAACTGATCTGCAGTCCTCCAAAGATCCAAAACACCCTTGTACTTTAGTTTCTGAGAATAAATACTGAGAAAAGCCATTTGGTGCTGGAGCTTTCACATTTCATTTTCTCTAGGGAAAATTTTGTTATCTATGGGATTAATTGATGTGTGAAAATTATTTTCGTATGCTATATTATTTATTGCATTAATTAATTTCAGTACCATGATTTAATTTTGGTTGATGCCCAAAGCATTGAAATAAATTCCATAGCATTGTTGGATTTTATCTAGCCCATTCTTTCCATTGTAGATCACTGCTTTTAATTCATTCCCTGTATATTGTGTAAGTCACAAGAACAAATCGTGAATTTCATTTTTTTTTAGTGTCTGTTCATAGGAATTATATACTGGTACAAAATTCACATATATTTTGATTTGTTGGCGCTATTTTTCCACCATATTAGCTCTGTATTGCACACTCTCTACACAAATGGTAGTGGGTACCTACAACCCCTTTTATGTTTTTTTTATGATCAAACGAATCATCCTTGAGCAAAGATTACTCTTTGTATTAGCTCAGTGCCCCACATTCTCTATTCAAATTTTTTTAGGTGCCTACAACCCCTTTTATGTTCTATTTGGCTTTACAAATCCATACAATCACAAAAAACTCATCAATGAGCACTAAATTACACCTACAACCATACTTTGATGGTTCAAGCCAACATATCCTAAAATATATGCACTAAGGTATTCCTCATTCCTATGCATTTTTTCAATATTGTATAGCCATTCAAATATGAAAAATCATGCACACGCACACACATGTTTGGCATGTAGTAAAGATGACTGAAATATAAGTAAACATTTTGTTGCAGCTATCACATATTTGTGGATAGAGAAGGTTGAATTTACCTTGTTTACACATGTAGTTATAAATTAGTAGATAAATATTCTCTTGGCATATGAGCATGCATAAAAATGTGCACATATTCCTTAAATGTTGAACCTTCTTTATAGTACTGGAAGACACCATCTTTAGCAGTCAATGGAAAATTTAAATTCCTCCTATTAATGATTCTTGGCGATTGGAAGAGGTTCCATTTGCAATCATGGATAAAAGGAAGCCATGTGAATGGTAGATGAGCTTCGCTAGCGATGAAATATAATCCTTCATTCATAACATGATAACAATGAATGGAGATCAGATAGTAGGGAAACCTTAAGGGATGGATGAGGAAATGTATGAGATGAGGGAACTGCTTCAAAATAAAGTTGCAAAGACAAATAAATTGAAGGGGCTAGTTTGACTATCAACGAAAGTTTCCACAAGCCATAATACCCACTCTGCACCCCCTCATTCTACATCAGCTAGTGGAGAAAAAGGAAATGCAACTTTGTCTATATATGGTGATGTTTAATTTTGTGGAAAGGAGAAATATTGATTCCCTCTTTTGGTTTGCTACGATGGTATTAGTGATTGATTAATTCTGCTAGAGGATAGATGCAATATATAAGGTGAAAAATGATATAAAGGTATCATATATATATATATATATATATATATATGTAAATTAATGGCCAAACCACAAGAAATTTTATGCCAGAAACGTAAGAAATCCCAAAAAATTGTGGAAAAGAACTTCCATCGGGATAAATAATATTATTTTCTCCTATTGCAATGAACTTCCACAAGAGTTGAAGAATATGGAGACACTGAATAAGAAAACCATTTGACCGCTGCAAGAATTTTAATCGTAAAATATTAGTGATTGATGTTGATAATAGTGGATATACTAGACATAACAAAAATCTAAAATCACTTGATATAAACAACTGCAGTAAACTAGCCCATAACAAATTCTCATTAAATTTGACATATTTGAACATATAAAATCATTATGAGTTACATAGTTTGTGCACTGGTCTTGAAGTTCAAGATACAATAATTGGAAATGGAAACAAATATTTAAAGGTTGTTGTTAGTTTCACAAAGGTTAAGCATAATGAGAGTAGAGCATGGAGAAGAAGAAGTTGAGGATGTTGAGTACAATTTAGATTTTCATAGAGGGATTTATATCATAGCTAAGGTTGCCTCAACTTAGAGTTTATTGTTGTTTAAATTACCAACATACACAACTTGGAATTGATGACCATTGAAAAATGTTGCAAAAAATATTAGGGACCTCTTTGTTTTGTTGGATAAAAAATAACAAATCACTCATTTTCTACTTAATAATGGATTCATGTATCTATTACTTGGGTGTGAAAAGTTGAATGTATTTGACATGTACTTAAGTTCTAGTAAATTTACATAAACAAGACTAAGTTATATTGGGAAAAATAATGCAAAGCTAATGTGTATTATCTTAGGTTTTATGGAGAATATGACTAAGATATCCTTGAAGTTTCAAATGGATTATTAAAACTAGAGAGACTTGCAATGAGAGGTTTCCATTTCACGGAGTTTGCAATAATGGTTGCAATGTTGAACCTAAACTAATTGAAGTATATTGGGGAAGAAGGATACAAAAAAAATTAAAATAGTTGACAAACATTTGTCTACATCATGACCATTTTGGAACGTAGAGTTTACCCCACCTCTTAGAAATACATGGGATGAAATTTATTGAAATGGAAGTAATGTCTGGAAATCGATCAGTGCATATTTTTTCTTACTATTTGTTTTCTGGAACAAGAATATATAATCCACATTTGTAATCCTTCTATTGCCTCATTATTGCTCAGTATCGAAAAATTAAGTTTTTTTATACATTTCATTATTATGACCTAGATTTATGTGCAGTAAGTAGTAGGATATCATTCATGTACTAGTAAGTTTACCTTCCTTGCAGTTTGGATACAAAAATATTTCCATTCATCACCCACTTCCTCCTTCTTCTATGTGCCAAATAAATATTTGTGCAGATGAAATCATTCCATTGTGTTTTTTTTCTACCTCTCATGAGGCTTCTAGAAACAAATACCTGGTATTGACGCTTGAAAATCGAAATGGAGCAGTGTTGGTAAAATTCCTTTTGGTAATGTGACATCTAGTATTGAAAGAAAAATATAAAAAAATGCACCATTCGTTCTTAAAGTAAATATCTCAATAAACCCCACTTTAAAGGGTTATTATATTAATGAGAATATGCAGAGGCTTCTTCATGCTTACATTTGATGGAGCCTCAAAATATAGAAGGGAAATAAGCTGGGATGGGGATTTATTTGAAACCATGCTAAGTTGGTAATTATTGGTTGTTTGTTCATTTGTGACAACTCTTGAAAAATGTATCCAAATCTAGTGTTGATACTGAATATTTTTTTAAACAAGACATGGCAACAATGTTTATGGAATCCCAAAAAGAGACTCAAGTAAGGAAATTCAAATGGTAAAGTGAAAATGTATGTGAATATAAGAATTTTAGGGGCTTAAAAAATTATAAGAATATAGTGATGGTACTGGAAGAAAATATTCTATTGTAGAAAGGTGTTTGATAACAAGTTTAATCTATAGTAGACATATAGATCATAATAATTTCAAACCTTTAGTTGGACAAATTTCTAAGGAGCGGAGAATTTCCAGTCCTCTCAATAGAGATTAGAAATTAAAGGACAAGGCTTGAATGAGATCAATTTCATTATGACGATGCCATGTTGAAGACATAGTAACTGAGGTTAAATTTGTATATGGATACACTATGAGATGGAAAATTTTGGGTGCAATAAAAAAATTGTGACTATACATCTCCTTCATACAAAAGGAAATATGCATTTTTTATAAAATTTTAAAGTCAAAGAATTGTAACTATTGAATCCCTTCAAAATGGATATGAATTATCGCTCCATTCTATAATAATTAAGTTTTAACCACGATACTACTGGTGGCTAAACTCATTTATACCGTAGATTTTCCTTCATAATTCTCTAAAGTTTGACTTCTAATTTCTTACCAAATCAAATCCAAATGGAAACACTTTGAGGAAACGCTAATCACAATATTCATTATTCACTCCAATCCCTTCTCCATCCTTTCACCTAATTTTCGGCCATCCAACTTCATCCTGACCAAGTAAAATGAGTGCCCCCATGTTTTTATGTGGACTTAAGCCAAGAGCCATTTCTGGCACAGGTCATGCTGGGAATGATTCAACTTCAAAAACAAAGTGTGGCTAGCAAACATGGAATTGAAATTCTCAGCTAGCAACTGCGGGTTTTGAGATATGAGTTTGATCACTAAGAAATATGAAAGACAAACTCACCACAACCTTTGCATATTTCTCACAGGCCTCCTTGTTTCATGAATCCAATATGGGTGCAAGTTGTGAGAAGATTTTTTCCATACCTTTGTGTCATATGCATTTTTCAATGTGTTGGTTAATTCAATGTGTCCAAAAACTTTGGAGTTATGAGTTCTTTCATCAGCTTAATTTTTTAGTTTTATACATCAATATGACTTTAGGACCAAGGTCTTTGAAGGATTCAGGTTCCAAATATCTCTATGAGTTGTATCAGTGTTCTATTGTTTGCCAGGTAAATTGAGGTATGCAACATTACGACACATTATTTTGTATTGACAATTATGTTGTATATTAAAGTTAAAAAGTTGTGGCTTTCCCCATACTACAAAGAGGAAGAGGGCTCAACAAATTGTAGAAATCAAGAGGACTGATTATCCCTTCAAAAAAAAGGGAGGACAATTTGAAAAATGGAATTATAAGTTCTGACATATTTCCAAAGGCTCTCTTCTATACCCACAAGAGTACTATTTTGAAAATTGATTATACACAATTATGCAACAAAAATTAAATATAATTCCGATCATCTTCACTAGAGTTCTTGCACTAGAACAATTGGATGCTACAATTTGATGCCAGGGCTTGGGCTCAGAAGCTAGATACATACTTCCATCTGAACTCCATGGTGGGGACCGATGCTATTCACTTTTCTACCCTTAATTTGGAAGGGGATGCCCAAGAGTTGTGGTACCATGGGATAATCATGTTGGGACATATTCACATCACTTCTTACATAGAGTTCACCTGAAGGTTGTTGGAGATTTTTGAGATGAAAGACCCATATTTAAATTTAAGGGAGTTAGCCGATCTAAAGCAAATTGGTAGCACAAAGGTGTACATTACAGAGTTCTAGGGACTGCCTGTGATGGTGACTATAATTTCAGAGGCTTGGTTGATCATGCTATTTATGGAATGGCTAGAAAATCCATTGCATGGCTGAGTGAGGGCCGAGAATCCCACATCTTTGATGGATGCTATCTCCAGGGCTCCAGATATGATTGACTTTGTGCCCAAGACTTGAGAACTTTTCCCCACTAGACCCACTACACCATAGGGGAACTAAGACACTATACAAACCTCGAGGGATCGAGGACATGGTCAGATGGACGAGGATACCTAGAGGGACCTTAGGAGGAGGAGGTTATGCTTTATGTGCCAAGAAACCTAGGCACCTAGGCACAAGTGAATCAAGGGAAAGGCCCACTACATTGAGGTGTATTCAGATAGTGAGTCAGTTGAGGAGTTTGAGGTTTGATCATATCTGGGAGATGAGGGAGGACTATCATCAAGGGGATAACCACCACCACCACTAACACTTAGAGTGGGACTATTTTCTCCATTAGTGGGAGTTCTTTCTTCAATTTGGGGAGTTTTGAAGTATTTGACATTCAGGATTAAGGGGACGGTACAAGGCCAATGAGTTTGAGTTCAGGTAGACAGTGGGGCCACCCACAAATTTATTTATTCCTAATTGGTGGAGTGTAGGGGCATCCACACAAAGAAAATTGAGGGATTATTGTTGGTGCTAGGAGACCAGAGCATATAGTGAACAAAGTACGCTCCCGGGTTGACAGTGATGATGTAGAAATACTTGGGTATTGGTCACTATTTTGTAGTTGATGTTCCAGAGACCAATGTAGTGTTGGGAATCCAACTGTTATACTCATTGGGAGGGTCATGACTGACTGGCATAAGTTATAGATGGATTATATGGGGCCAGATGGGAAGCTAGTATTTTTTAGGGTTATGCACACTTTCTGACCCTTGACAATTTCAACAAATTGGATGGAGGTGGATCTATGGCATGGGGACATAGAATGGGTGGTTCAGCTTAGGATTTTAGAGACATGGGCCTTTCCACAGCCAGTGCACCCTATTTGGAGAGGCATCAGGGGATTTTTTGGGAAATCCCTCGAGGCAGGCCACCAAGATGAGGGTTTGAACACACTATCAAGTTGGAGGAGGGAGTCCATGATGTTATCATGACCTCATAAAGGCATCCAAAATACTATCGAGATGAGATTGAGAGGGTCATTTAGGAGCTGCTAATATTGTAGCACATCAGGCCCAACTCAAGACCCTTGACTTCTTCTATGGTGCAGGTGAAGAAGAAGGATGGGACCCTCCACATGTGCATTGACTATAAGGCCCTCAATATGAATACATTTAAGAACATGTACCCTATTCCATGCATTGATGAGTTGATGGACCAGCTTAGAGGAGAGAAATACTTCTCTAATATAGATTTGGACTCGCAGTACCACCAAATTAGGGTGAGGGAGAAGGACATCCCTAAGACTACCTTTAGTTGCCACTACATAAATTTTTAGTTCTTGGTGATGCCCTTTGGGCTAACCAATGCTCAAGCTACATTCAGTATTGTATGAACCACGCATTTCCTGGGTAGTTGCCGTGATTTTTCCTTCTCTTCTTTGATGACATACTCATCAATATTCAGATGTGGGAGGAGAACCTTGAACGTTTGGAGGTAATACTTTGCATACTAGAGGAGAAAAAATTGTATGCGAAGATGTCCAAATGTGAGTTTGGAATGATATAGATGTTGTACCTTGGGCATGTTATTGGCCCAGAGGACGAAGTAAAGGTACACTAGGAGAAGTTCAGGGCCATTTCGGATTGGCCAACACCGATGAATTTGAATGAGCTGATGGGGTTCCTAGGCATCTATACGTACTATAGGATATTCATGAGAGGATTCTCATAGCTTGCAGCACCCCTCATAGACTTGTGGAAGAAGGGGCCTCTTTAGTGGACACAGGTAGCACATGAGGAATTTGAGCATCATAAGAAGGTCATGAGCATCTATTATGTTTTGGCCATTCCTCATTTCACTCAACCATCTGTATTGGAGTATGATGCTTCAGGTGAGGGAGGTTGTGTTGATACAGGGGGGCCACCCCATAGCATTTGAGAGTATAAATTTTCTACCCCATGACCGACTTTATTTATGACAAGGAGATGTTGGTCGTGTTGCAAGCCTTGGCAAAATTTAGACAATACTTGGTGGGGAACTAGTTCAAGGTGAAGAATGATCACAACAATCATCGATTCTTCTTGGAGAAGCATACATTGTAGGAGAGGAAAAATAAGTGGGTGATTAAGCTCCAAGATTACGACTTCGAGATCAAGTACACAAAGGGAAAGCAAAAAATAGTGGGAAATGCACTTTCACGGAGGCCCGAGTACTCTCTTTGATGGAAATTTCACATGACTGGAAGGCCCAACTCTTGGTTGAGTATTCGAAGGAAAAATTTTTCCCAAGAGATACTAGATGACACGCATGAGGATAATATATTTTGGGTGATGGATGATGTGATATACTACAAAGACCAAATATAATTATTGTTGCAGGGGGAGCACCTTCAACATTTGAAGCAATACTTTGCATACTAGAGGAGCAAAAACTATATGCAAAGATGTCCAAATGTGAGTTTGGATTGATATAGACGTTGTACCTTGGGCATGTGATTGGCCAAGAGGACGGAGTAAAGGTACACTCAGAGAATATCAGGGCCATTTTGGATTCAACATCACCTAGGAATGTGACTGATATGAGGGGTTTGTTGGGCACTTTTACGTACTATAGAATATTTTTGAGAGGATTCTGACAAACTGTAGCACCCCTCATAGACTTGTGGAAGAAGGGGGATTTTGAGTGGATTCATGTTTCACATGAGGCATTTGAGAATCACAAAAAGGTCATGAGCATCTATTATGTTTTAGCTTTTCCTCATTTCACTCAACCGTTTGTGTTGGAGTGTGATACTTCAGGTGAGGGAGGTCGTGTTGACATAGGGAGGCCACCCCATAGCCTTTGAGAGTAGAAAGTTTCTACCCCATGACCGACTTCATTTATGAGAAGGAGATGTTGTTCATGTTGTAAGCCTTGAACAAATATAGATAGTACTTGGTGGGGAATTGGTTCAAGGTGAAGATTGATCACAATAATAATCGATTCTTCCTGGAGAAGCATACGTTGTAGGAAAGGCAACATAAGTGGGTGAGTTAGCTCCATGCTTACGATTTTCAGATCGACTACGCAAAGGGAAAGAAAAACATAGTGGAATATGTACTTTCACGGAGGCTCCAATAGTCTCTCTGATGGATGTTACACATGATTGGAAGGCCCAACTCTTGGTTGAGTATTCCAAGGAAAACAATTCCTGTGAGATACTAGATGACATGTGTGGGGATGATATATTTCATGTTATGAATGATGTGACCTACTACAGAGACCAAGTATACTTAGTGTCAAAATCCCAAGTCAAAGAGATGGTTATGCAAGTAGCTCACGACTACCCTCTTATAGTACATCTAGGTTTTCTCAGGAGTTACCATACAATCCATGGGTGTTTCTCTTGGCATGGTCTCAAGGAGGAATTGTTGAGGCACACACAAGAGTGGATTTTTTAGACCTAACCAGTCTAGTATAGTCTCTTGTCATTCCATAGAGGAAGTGGGAGAGTGTGTCCATGGAATTCATCACCGGAATTTCGAAAATATAGGGGAGAGATTGCATCTATGTGGTGATAGATCACTTGACTAAATTTTCCCATTTATTTGTGATCCCATCGAGATATTAAATCTTACAGGTGGTTGAGTTTTTCTTTTGGGAGCTGTTTCAATTTCAATGGCTCCCAAATAACATAATCAATTATAGGGACAGTGGATTCATGGGTGCCTTCTAGCATGAGTTGTTTCACCTAGTGGGAGCCAAGCTTATACCCAACACCATATATCACCCAAAAACATATAGGAAGACTGAGATAGTGAACAAATGGCTGAATGGCTACCTGCAGAATTGTGGAACAGGAAAACAGAGAGTGTGTGTGAAGTGGCTACTCCTGGGAGAGTTCTACTAAAATACTACTTACCACATGTTGATTGGTATATATCCCTTTCAAGCACTTTATGGTTATGATACACTTTCTTTTTCTGACATGATATTTGGAGATAGCAGGGCCCTGGGGGAAAAGGATTGGGTTGAAGAGAAGCAGGAGATTCTTGAGGTTCCTTAAGAATAACTTGTAGGTAGCAGAAAATCAGCAACAATGTACGTTGATAAGCAAAGGATGGAGAGACAATTCGAGGTAGGTGACATGGTCTACCTATGTTTGCATCCTTACCGAAAATCTTCAATAAATCGAAAAGGGGCAGAAAACCTCAAGAAATGCTTCTATGCAATGTACAAGGTGACCAGGATAGTTGGAGAGGTAGCTTATGAGATGGAGTTATGCCTAGAGAGCAGAATTTACAACATATTTCATGTCTCTTTCCTAAAAAATGCATTGGAGAATTAGGTTATGACAGTCAATGATTTTTCTCCATTTGATGATGAGGGACACTTTATATTGACACCTGAGACCATATTGGAGACCAAGGAGAGGAAGGTAAGAAACAAGGTCATATAGGAGTACTTGGTAAAGTTTAAAGTCTTTCGAGTTAATGATGCCACATGGGAAAATGAGTAGATTTTGCAGCCCCCATTTTTATAGTTTCTTCGGCATAAGAAAAATTTGTGAGGGGAGACCTATAATGTCCCTTCCTAAATAATTTTTTCAATAGTACCACAAATTTTCCATTTTTCTAATCTTGGGGGCCTAAGATAATTTTGGAGAGGAAACGTAGGACAAGGGGGTCCAAACATTTTCCTTAGTGGAATGTGGGGGGCACCTCACCAACTAATATGCACTCCCTGAGGAGAGAGAAATCATATGGCCAAGGGAAGAGGTTTTAATTGCCTAGTGAGGGGCCCATATGGAGTAAATGAACATAAATTATAAATAAGAGAGAGGAAGCAACATTTGAGGCCTTTTGATAATTTGACAATTGAAGCGTTGCTCTAGTTATTTAGCAAAGCTAAATAGTGTCATTGAATAGAAGAGTTTCCCAAGGAGGATGCTCAACCTTTCTTCGGTGGACTCTGAGTACCACCCTAGGAATGTTTCTTCATAAATTTCAAGAGTTGGAGAGAGGTCCACATATGTGATATAGTTTCTGGGCCAACTCAGTCGTAGTTCAGGAGGCAAGGCAGAGGGTTGAGGAGGAAGAGCTAGATTTGAGATTTGTAGCATTGTCGAAGTAATTTTTGGTCGATTCTAGAAAAAAGGAGGATGATTTTCAAGGATATAATTCAACATAAAACATAAAACTGATTTTCCAGAGGAGGAACTACATCATCCTACCCATAAATTGTGCAATCATTGTGGAGGCACAATTGCAGGGTGGCTTGTGAAGGGATTTTGAGAGCTAGGTTTCTTGGGGTTGGTTTGGGGTGCAATTGAGAAGAATTTTCCATCCATTTCGAGACTTTCATTCCAACATCAGTCACAATTCTATTTTTTCTACACTTAGAGGAGGGTCAAGGAACTTGGGGCTATTTTTCGAGCATCAAAACTAGGGAAAACCCTTTCTGGCATTTTCTTGGATTTTTTGGGTTTTTGACAAGGATTCCATGACTAATATATAGGAATTCTATAAGTTGTTAGGAGGGGTCAAAGCAGGGTATTAACACAACCAACAATGCGAAAATAAAAAGGATAATGCATATGTTTAGTGGGAAAATTCCAACACCAATTTCGCATTGATAAAACATCCACTTGAGGCACTTTTTTTTTTATATTGTAATCCAACAAGATATTATAATAATATTTTCACATTTTGGTGTGTTTGGAGCAATTTTTTTTTTTATGGGAGTTTGCTAAAAAATATTTGTGTTGGGTTTATTGCATGTTTTTTTTATCACTGTTACCTTTTCCATTAGAATATTACAGTCAGATTTGAAAAAAAAAGTAAAGTAATCCTTGCAGCTCGAAGGACATTATCTAAAGCACACATGAAGAGCCTAGGTGACACCTTCATCAAATGATAAAATGATAACATACTTTTACCATATTTTGAGTTGATAATAGAATGCATTCATGATTACATCAATTGAGCATTCATCAAGCCCTTTTTGAAAGACCATTCACTCTTGAAGAATATTTGAAGACCAACACTTGAAGATTCATTTTGTTAAAGTCATCACCTTTGGCATATAGTTGAAGATCATCACTTAAAGAATTTTTTATTAAGAGGAGTCATCCTTAGAGCATACTTTAAGATCAACAATTTAATACATGTTTTTTTGGTGCAACCATAAAACTTTTGCTGAAGCAAACACGAAGTTTTTGTAGAGGTATATTTGAGAGCACTTTCCAAACCTATCTTAGATACATTTTTTAGAAGTATTTGAATTTTTAGATGGAGGCTTGAAGTAGTATTGAAGTCACCTTAAGGTATTTCAGAAAAATGAGAGGGTTTAATCCTTAGAGGATTGGAGTCATCATAAAAGGTTGGAGCTTGGATTTCTAGTTGAATATTAGAGTCCTCATTCAGGGTTGAAGCCTTGAAGGACTTAAAGACTTTGTTGTAAAAGTTGGAGCTTGTGTTTTTAGAGTCCTCAAATTCATTAGTAAAATTATTTTCTTGTTGCACATCCTGTTCTTATTTTTAACTCGTGATTTTAACTAGCATAGTATAAAAATTGTAAAGAAATATTGATTCAACCCTGATCTCAACATTTCCAACACTAGGACAACTTACATTTTTTTCACCTTGAAATATTTTTATTGACATTCTAGAAGGAATTTTCACAATACAATGTTATTGTTGGTAAACTGGTTGTTTATGATAGAAGAAAATATAACATGCGTTAAAGTTCCTTCACCTTGGAATGTTCTTGCTAGCAATGTCATTGTGTTTGTTTTAAAATGAAATATAGCATGCACTAGATTTCTTTTGGAATGAAATGTTTTTGTTGGTAGTATGCATGTATTTTTGCTAAATGTAAAGCTAACACTCATTAAATTGATTTCACATTGGAATCTTGTTTTTGGAAATATGCTTTTGTTTGGGCTAGAAACTATGCTATATTTCTTTTGCTCTGCAATATTGTTGTTGTCTATTTGGTTGTTTATGATAGAAGGAAATCTAGAACGTGTTAGATTTCCTTCACCTTGGAAATGTTATTGAAAATTTCCTTGTGTTTGGTCTAGAAGTTGTGCTATATTTATCTTTCTCTACAATATTGTTGGTATCAATTTGGTTGTTTATTATAGAAGGAAATCTATCACGTCACTACAATAAAAAAGGACATTAGTGAGGGTCATGCTTGTGATAGACCTTTAAGGTCTGTCACCATTGTCACATATGGTGACGGTCCTTAAAAAAGTGTCGTTGTAAGTGTATATAGTCATGGTCCTTTAAGGTTTGTCACCAAAGCCATATTCAATAACACTTTTGGTGAGGGTCGTTAAATTCCCATCACTAATTCTCTCTTTGGTGATACTTCTAGTGAAAAACTTTTAATGAACCTCACAAATACTCTTTTTGTTACTTTTGGTGATGGTCAAAAAATGTTCGTCATCATTGAACATTCCAATGAGTTTTTGATGACGCTATGTGCTTGTTAATATATTTTTTTGTCAAAATATAAAGATTTAAGACCATTATTGTGGAGTATTTCTTATAATATTTCCAATGCCATAGTGGTTAGAGTCAGTCAATTTGTTAAGAAGTAATTAGTGTGTATCATTTCCCTCAAGTAATTACTAGATGAATAGAGTTTGCCTATGAGTCAACACATGATTCATATCTATTAAGTTTATTATTTTGAAAATTCCTTTTACATAAAGTTCCACTAGTGTGTGTAGGAAGTATACTATTTAATACTTAATCAAAATATGTCAATTATATTAATGAGAAAGACCTAACACTCCTCAACAATCTAGGCACACCTTAAATTAATGCTTTGGCACACACTATCATTTCTTAGCACCTCGCATGTCTTGGAACATATTGTCATGATGCTGAAGCCCGAGCATATGGTGGCATACGCTAGCACAACATAGAACTCTCCTAGCATGTGTTGGCATGCATGTAGTCCCTAACATTCCCTGGTACACCTTGGTTGCATGAATTCACATACATTAGAACTTGGCACCGAATGCCACTTGGCATATATTGGGAGCTATTATTAGTGTGCCTAGCGTCCATCTTGAAAAATATAAAGTACCAACTTATTAACCCTCTTATGTGTTCATTTCCTTGCATTTTATCTTGGTTGTTCCTTTTTTTTTTCTTGACACTTCTTGACACATATTAACATACCCTGGCGCCTTGCACATCCTTAGAACATGGCATGTATTGGCATATCTTGGCACTATTTGGCACATATAATTAACACACCCTAGAAATACCTAGCACACATTTGCACTACTTGTCATGCCTTACCAATGCTTAGCATACATTTTGACTCTCTTCTTGGCATGATAGCCAACACTCATTAACACTGGTCCCTGGGACATGTTCCTCATATTCGTTAACTTCAATGAATTTTGACTTGGTGCTCCCTTCATGTTCTGCCCTAGTACTCCTTAACACTCCTTAACATGCATTAGCACTCTTTAGCACACCTTAGCACTCTTCAACATGCCCTTCCACTTCATAGCATGCATATCACTCTCTAACACATATTATCGCTTGACACGTGTTGGCACTTGGAAAGTATTAGCATGTATGGAATACATTGAGATGCCTTGGTATTATTTGGCATGGTTTAATATTAAATTTATTTGAGATCAATTGTTGGAAAGTATATGGGAAACAACAAGGGAAGACTTCGCACTTAGAATGAACTAATACTTTGCACTTGGCACCTATTAGTACCTAGTGTTGGTGTGCCTAGCATGCCCCTATTGGAAATGGTAAATTAATTACTTATTAACCCTCTTATGTGTTCCTTTACTTGTAGTTTAATTTGTTTCTCCGTTTTTGTTCCTTGACAGTCCCTAGCACGCATTGACACACCCTTACAGATCTTGGCATTCCTTATCACTTGGCACATTTTAGCATGTTTGACATGCCTTCACACTATCTGGGACATCTTAGGATTCTTTAGCATGCATTGGCACTCATTTCCTCACAGCTAGCCTTTACATAATTCACGACTTGGGGAATCAATCAAGTCCTTGGCTACTACAGTTCATGTGACAATATTGGCCTACTTCAACCACAACAACTTGACCAATTTCACTTACTACAATTAGAGTTTTCCTTGTTCACCTAAGAACTTCCTATAAATCCTCTTATGCCACTCATGTCCAAGCTCAAATTGTCCCACTTAACTAGTTACCAAGACAAGGATCACATGATATAGCCATGGCCATAAAAAAACTAAGCAACATAGCTTACACAAGAAATATTTCACATGTATGTTCGGTTGATATATATAGTAGAAAATTAACTGAGAGCTTGCAAAAACCACAAGATGCACAAGCCACACAAGATATAGGTTGACACAAGTCGAGTGCCCCAAAACGTATACACAACAATGTACAATATGAAACTATATAGAATTGTTTAAAACATAAGCATGTAGCCAAAGTGTGCCACATCCCGTCTAAAAGAAATAGCTAAAGGAAAAACAATGTTGTGCATAGCACAAAGTGGTTTCCCTTTGTCTAAAAATGCTATGTCGACCGTCATATAAAAATCGTAGTCTTGCCTCCTATAAATCATATTCTAAAGTTCTCCTAATACACTTCATCCTTGGCACACTTGAATTCGCTAACACTCCCTGGCACACACTCTTATTTATTCCTTTCCATGAATCTTGACGTATTTATCCCTTGATATGCCTTGACACTCCCTAACACTCTAATTCAACATGCATTTACATTGTCTAAAAGGTGTTAGCATGCCTTTTCATTCCTTTTCATGCCCTAACCCTCCATAGCTATCATGCAGTGACAAATACACTTACTTAATTTTCCACTTGGGAAGCCAACCAAGCCTCGCTTGACTACAAGAGCTTGACTAAGTTACAGTTACTACAACTAGACTATGTTTTTGAATTGTGTAGCTTTGTAGGTACTCCACAAGGCTAGTTAGATGGTTTTGTGTGAGTTTGGTCACAAAAGGCTTTGTGGGAAAAGAATCCAAGAAAAGGGATTTTTGACCCAAGATGGGGTTTAAAATCTAAAAGAAAATTAAAAAGGGAAATTAGCATTTCCTAAGGTCTAAGTGGATAAAACCCGTAAGTTCTAGAGGGTTCCTAAGAGGTCTAGGAAAAACCATTTAAGGAGGCAATAGGATGAAGGAAAGAACATGAAGTGAGAAGGAGCTCATTTTATCAAGGGGGTGAAGAGGTATGTGTTCCTAAAGATTCCATGATCATTATCATGTCGACCATTCATTAAGATGCATCGGTATGATTTGGCATGGTTTACTATTAAAGTTATTTGAGATCAATTATTGGAAAGTAGAAGAGAAGTAACAGATGATGATTTGGCACTTAGAATGCAATAACACTTGGCAATTGACACTTATTTCCACCTAGTGTTGGTATGCATAGTATGCCCCTCATCGAAAATCTAAATTGATGGCTTATTAACCCCATGATGTGTTCATTTCCTTTTATTTTAACTTGTGTCTCCTTTCTGTTTCCTTGATAGTTTGTGACACATATTGTCACACCTTTGCACATCTTGGCATGCGTTAGCACTTTACACATCTTAGAATTTTTGACATGCCTTCAAACTATCTCAAACATGTTAGCATTCCATAACATGCCTTGGCAGTCATTCCCTCACAACTAGCCTTACATATTTTCACGACTTGGGAACCTAATCAATTCCTTAGCTACTGGAGTTCATGTCACATTGGTTTTCTTCAATCATAACAACTTGATCAATTGCACCTACTACAACTAGATTGTGCCTTGTTCAAACTAAGAACAGCCTACACCTCCTCTTAGGCCACTCATGTCTAAGATGGACTTTACCCACTTAAGAACTTACCAATACAAGGATCACATCTAGCCATTGCCATAAAACAACCAAGCAACATATCTTACATAAGAAATATTTCACATGTGCGTCCCGTTCATAGAAACAATAGAGAATTAACTAAGAATTTGCAAGAACAAAAATATATACATGACACCCAAGATATAAGTCAGCACAAGCCAAGTCCCCCAAAACCTATACACAACAATTTACAATATGAAATTTCCTAAAATAGTTTAAACCATGACCATTCAGCTAAAGTGTGTCACATGTCATATAAAAATAACAGATAAATTCCATCAGCTAAAGTGTGCCATTGTGTTCCCTTGGAATTCCCTAACACTCCTCAACATGCATTGACATTGTTTTCCATGTGTTATCACACCCTTTCATTCCTTTGTATGCCTTGGCACTCCTTATCTATCATGCCCTCACAACTACCCTTACCTTTTTTTATACTTGGGAACCCAACCAAGTCCTTCCTTGAATAAAATAGCTTGACAAAGCTACAATTACTACATCTATATTATGCCTTGTTCACCTAAGAAATTCCTATAACTCATCTTAGGATACTCATTTACAATATCAACTCATCCGACTTAACAAGTTACCAAGTTAAGGCTCACATCCAACCGTGGCCATAAAACAACTAAGCAACATAGTTTACATCTTGACATGCCATAACAACTAGAATTTTTAACACTCCGTTAGAACTATGTGGCATGTGTTAGCATATACTAAATTTATTGGAATTTTTTCACTCCCTAACACACCCTATCACTCCATGATATTCCCTAACACTATAGAATTCATTGGCACTGCCTAACATAGAACATCATCACTCCCTCATTAGAAGACTTGGAACTCACTGACACTCCCTATCACACACTCTTATCCATTCATTTCCATTCATTTTGAACTAGTTATCCCTTTTGTTTTTGTGGAAGTCCCTAACACTCCTTGGCACACATTGGCACACCCTAACACTTGACACATCTTGGCACGTCGCCCTGACACACTATAATTCCTTGGAACTACCTATCATACCTTGTCACTCCCTCCTTAGCACATCTACGAATTACTGACACTCCCTGCCACACACTCTTATTCATTTCCATGCATTAATTTTACCTAGTGCTCCCTTGTGTTTCCTTGAAACTCCCTAACACTTCCTATCACATGTTGGCACACCGTGGAAACTGACACACCTTGGTCGCATGCGACCCTAGCACTCTATAATGAATTATCAGTACTTAGCACATCTTTCCACTCTCTCCGTAGCACACTTGGAAATCGCTAACAGTCCCTGTCACGCACTCTTATTCATTCATTTCCATGCATTGTTATGTTATTTTCATCATTTTCTTTAACAAAAAGAAAGAACCTTAGATGTTTTAGACAATAACCCTAGAATCAACTTCCGAGTGGTGAAAATTTTGCATAAAATATCTATTTGGGGCACAAAATAACTCTATTTGAAAGAAATATATTTCGGATTATAACTTTTGGCTAGGCCTAAGGAATGACATGAAAACCTTTGAAATCATAAATGGCTGAAAACATCATTTAGGGCCTACAAATGACCCTAGAAGTTCAAGACCCAAAAAAGCATAGACAAACTTATAAGAAGATAAACAACCATTGAGTTAGTGGAAGAGGTTGGTGGCCACCAATATCCACCTCAATTAGAGTGCCACATAAGTTTAGTGTGGGAGATAAGGTATGGTTTCATTTTTATAAAGAACACCTCTTAAGATCTCATTAGAAGTACCTCCCCGACTCTCCATTATGATATAGGCCTTACACCAACAGAAAGGTTGTGGGTGAAGGTGCTTCTAAATCAAATATTCCATTTTCTTTGCCTTGAACCTTATATTTAATGTGGAGCTACTTCAACCATATTTCCCATCTATCATAGGCACCTCATGTTCCTACTTTGGTGCACGTGTCTCACTAGGAGCCATATTCAAAAAACATTTCCCCACTTGACGAAGGAACATGACACAAAATGGATCACTTATTCATAACGGGGGATAATTGATTCACTAGAATACTAGTCACCACCCACTTGTTACATTGATTCAACATTATTCCACGTCTTGGTAGTTATATTATAGTGTTTTAGAACTCAAAATTTTGGTTCCCTTTTTGGGCATTTCCCTTGCATTTTTTCCATTTTTCATAGGCTAAAGACACATAGTATGGATTGTAATGGTCCCAGAAATGTCCTAAATGGAGTTTTCATGAAAAATTTGTAGTCTCATGAAGTTGATATATCAATTAGCTTCTTTTGGCCCACATTATTATTGGCACATCATTTCCTAGGGCCAGGGTTTTGAATTTTATGGTTTTTGCATCTTAGGAAATCATACTTTATGTTCAAAGGTATTTTCTACATCTTGTAATGTTCCTTCTTATTCCTTATTATTTTGGAGTTCCTCATCTCTTTTCCTATGAAGCTCTTCATCACTTTTCCTTTTTTTTCCCTCTTGCTTGACTCTTTGTTGAGTTTCCTAAGCTAATTGTTTCACCAAGTCATCTTATTTTTCTTTCCTTCTCTCTTCATCTACCTCCTTCACTGCTTGCTCTTCTTCAATCCTCCTCTTGAGTCTTTCTGCTTCTTTTTCCAATGCTTCCTTCATCTCCTACACCTATTCCAATGCCCTATGGAGCTTTTCAACTTCTTCTTGGATGATGAAAATAGGTGAAGCATGGGTCTGTTTGACCTTATTCTAAGCTCCTTGACTTATATTTTCTTTAACCTCATATGGATAAATAATTCTCTTGAAGATTTCCTCATCAGTATCCCTCTCATGAGTATAAGATTACGTCTGGTTGATAACAACACAATGACTAATAATTAGAGCTTTATGATCATGTCTCCTAAATATTATCTCTCCAAAATGATATGATTCAAT
Organism: Pinus albicaulis; assembly: GCA_034641835.2. Lineage (NCBI taxonomy): Eukaryota > Viridiplantae > Streptophyta > Pinopsida > Pinales > Pinaceae > Pinus > Pinus albicaulis. The sequence goes on from CM076578.1 coordinate 1,362,316,453, forward strand.
TTAATTAGCCTCTTTCATGGCTTGGATGGTGCCATCAACTCCATAGTATATGATCTTGATAGGTAACTTGGGCCATATTGACTTCTTTTCCCTCTTAAGAGTACCTGTAACTCAATGAGAAAATGTCTAATATAATATTTCCAACCAAACCACTCTGTCTAAAGCATATAAATGTAGCAGACGAGGAGATATCAATGCAACATATGGCATCAAATCTGACGTAAATTCCCTGTTCATGCAAATACCAGTCTCCAATGCCTCCCATGACTGCATGTTCTTGTTCCCAGAGGCATGTACACTCTTTCTCAAATAAAAAAGGGTATACTAGAATAATAAAATGGTTGCATATTCTTGTCATCTTTGATTTATGCTTGTAATCCCATAAGATCTTGCATTAAACATGTATCGGAGAAAAAAACTTGGACCATTTCCATTCTAGTTCCATAAATTCATTTTCTACACAGATGGATTCCAAATGGTAGCTGGACATAGAGAAACTAGTAGGCTTGGAACTCTTCACTTCCCTGAAAGCTTTATATAATGAAGGGGTCATGATTTCACTCCAATTTAATGTTGGCCCATGAGTAAAAATTAATTTACCATAGGCACCCATATTTCATGAAACATGGTTCCATCTGTTTTATCCATACAATTTGGCTAGCAACAACATGACTATTTTAAAATGATGCTTCAATATAGCAGTTGGATACATCTTTGATATCCTGGTCTTAAATATTTTAGCATAAAACCACCATTTCTTAGTAGCATGATAGGAGGTACCCAATCCATAGCCCTTTTCACCCATTCCTCAGATAGAATTACTTCAGGATCTGGGAGGAACTTTCTTGACAATATGTTGAAGGTCTAGTAGCCTCCAACTGGGCTCTCGTGTTGGTTTAGGATACATCTATTGGACAAGTCCACCTGGCCTATGAGCTAGGATATTACCTCCACACAAGGAAGAATAGGAGATATGGAACCAATCCTATGGAGGCATGATTTTGTCACATTATTATAAATTTTGATACTAAGGTCATGTTCAGGATCATTGTGGATGAGTTATGAGAAATACCCTAAGCTGAACATTTGATAAACTCTTCCCCATTGGAAAGAATTATCATTTCTTATCTTGCATTATGTGTCTCTCACGATTAAAGGATGATGTTCAAGAATCACAACCTCTGAAGATTTATTTGTTCAAATTTTATTTGAATTTTTCTTCATCGTTTTGAATTTCTTATCAATTATTACACTAACTCAATACAAGAAGCTTAATGTTGTACAATGTGTTATACCCTATTCATAATACAGATATAGTAAATTCATAATTATACACAATACAATTTTTCTTGATTATGGAACACACTTAGCTGACAAAACAAACCAATGTTTGACATGGAATTTGATCTACGGGTTGTTTTATATTACTCTATGTAACAAGCAGTTAAATTGATTATGAAATAAACGTCATGTTTTATTTCACCATGTATTGGTTTCACTTACCACCTAATGATAACCTCTCACATAAATGATGCCCATTATAAATCCATTGCTTACACTATTCACATAATAGAATTAATCAACTTAGCTTTCTCTTCTTTCCATTGTTATAGTAGACTCAACATAAGTATAATTGTAAACAAACTAGAGTTAAGTTGTTATGAATAATAATGGTAACCATGCTCAAATAGATTGAATTGTGTTACATAGATCACAAATATTGATCAATACTACTACCTTGTTCTAGTTATATTGATGGGTATTATTCTATAAACCATGTATTAGGGAAATGCTTATTATGTGCCCTTAGTGTAATTAGGTTACATGTAGTTGTTACACTAGATCATGCATATTTAGGCATAGAACGTAACAACAATACAACCACTCTACATGCATATGAAATGGAGATATGAATATGTGTCTAGTTGGATTTATAAAACGGCCCTCAAAACTCAAGCTACCCCCTTGAACTATGCCTTTCATAGTACTTCTATTGAATAAAACCCAAATTTTACATGCCTTTGCAGGAAGGGAATCACAGAGTAACTAGAAAATATGAACTAGCTCTACAACCTTTTGGTCCTTGATATTTATCTCCTTCATCACTTGCTTAAACCACTACATCAAACACTAGATCTAAGGATAATCCTGTTAAATACACAATCAAGATTCCCTCTGCATACAAGCTAGTTCTACCATATGAAGCAAGTTTTGATTGAACCAACTGTAGTAAGTTCAGTAGGTGTAGTTTACTGTGAGTAGCAGGAGTGATAGGGGTAGTGGGTGGCATATATCTTTTGAATACTATTGTTTATGATATTTCTTGAAGGAAGTTCATATTCCCTTCTCCTAGCCATCAGTATTTTTTGCATGTTAGTGATGACTATATCTTCAGCTGAGTTTTCTAGAAACTGATTTCCTTATGTCAATATGTCATCCAGAAAAACCCTCCCAAAACTTTTTCGCCTTTCTACCTATTCAGTCCACCCCTGGCAACATCAAAAAAGCCCCATATCACAATCCTATCTAGCTTCAGCCTTATTGACTTGCCCATCAGCCTTAAAAAGAAAATCCACATCTGTTTCAGAAGTCTACCCTATGTTAGGAAGTGGCGTTTAGGACATTTCACCTTTGGCAATCATCAAAAAGCCAAAAAAGCCCCCATCTGCAGCAGACCTACCATGACTGATCCCTTACTTTGCAAATGAAATTGACAAACAGCCTTAAGTCGCGCCACTCACACCCCCTAGATCTCAGCACTGCATAAAATCCAATCTCAAGCTGACTAGTAGGTTGTTCACTGTGTTCTATTATTCTACAAATGACAGGAAATATATTTCATCTAATGGAGTAAAAGTTTGAGTTTACAGTTAGAGGAACAGCTGCTTCTAAGTGTATTATGAGCCTGAGATGAAGCTGCAAAACAAAAGTCACTCATCAGGACCTTACAGCTCTTTCCAGCATGAAAATCACAGTAAGAAAGGGTCGCCACTGTCTCAGCAAATGTTAAATTGTCAAGGCCCAGAGCCTCCTTCATTACAAGCAGAGGGTTAGGGCGCCTCCTTCATCTACAAGCAAAGGGCGCAGGCCAGTATTGACTTAGAAGGTGGCAAAGATCCAGGTTTGTCTTGAGCTAAAACAAATGAAACAAGGACTCCAGGTTTTATGAAAATGGCTAATGATCATAACAGGAATATAGTGGAAATATGATAAGCTCAAAGGAAAGGGGAGTTTGGCCTGATAAAAGAGCTCATTTCAAACTTGCAAACCATATGGATTGTTGAACTCTAGAAGGACCTGTCATCAGTAAACATCCAAATCATAAGAGGCCTGTTTTGTTCAAAATCAAATAGAACAGAAGGTAACCAATGCCATTACACAAGCAGGAGAAAGGTCTTGGTTTTTTCAGGAAAACACTGACCTTCATAGTCACAAAGGCTATTTGTCAAAATAATCAATCATGAGATGAACAAGCCAAATGTCTAATTCACCCTTAGGACAATGCAGGAAGACAGTATTACTCTGGCTAGGGTTTCTGCTGACACACAATGATACTTGCAAGTGAACATGCTTAGACTGATGTTTTCCAAATGGTCTACTTAACATCACCTTCAGAGAAAGGCTGTCTCGAAAAAGAATTGTTAAAAAACCTTCAAACACCTTATCTAATGAAGAGCCTCCTCCATGCATGAGTAGAGGGCCAAAGCTACTACTAGTGCTGAAACTGATTGATACAAGAAAGAGCAGTGGAAGGTTACCAAAAAGAAATAAAAGTCATTTCACAGATGAATGACAGTTCTGATAATGTAAAGATACTGATACTCCTATTTCAAGAACTACCTGTCAGACAGTACATCTAGTGGGAAGGAGAAGGTATTGAACATATTATATGCTATGAATGCCAAAGGAGCAGTTGACTTAAAAAGGGTTAAAGACATTCCATGATCACCTATCCAGAAATCAAAGGAAATCCTTCTGAGCAAACAAAGAAGTCTAGGGTGAAAGGATGCAACCTAAAAAGTGTATTTACAATCCAGAGAAAAACTTGTGAAACACCTAGAAGCAACAATTTATCACTAGGGAAGTAAACAGTGACCAAGGTTGAGTCATAAAATGCATGATGACAGGTATGCAATGCTATGAATAGACAAAGAGACAACTTTGAACATGTGTGTGCCACTGATATCAAAAAGAAGATTTTCTCCTTGAGGAAAGGGTCAAGCAGCAAAACAATATCATATATCAAAAGTCCAAAGAGGTGCCTTCCAAGAAGGGGTGTTTACAACTTTTCAAATATTTTTGGTGCATTATGAAATAGCCCTTCTTTGCTAGCAATCACCAAGAGAGGGAGGCAGTGAACATAGTCCAGTCATGAAATGGTGCTATTGACAAAAAGGGGTTTAATATACTGATCAGAACAGAATAAAGACTGTGTGCCCAAAAGCCCTGTTTTCATATTTTACAAGTTTGTCTTTTCAAATGAGGAGGTGAATGGGTATATGATCTTATGATTAGGCAGAAGGAATTTGTTTTTGATGAATTGTCACTGTTTATATTCCCTAAAACAGACACAATGGTCATCATCCTAAAGGACAGTTTCAGCACAAAGATACAGTATAGCAAAAGCAATGACAGGGATGTGGCACAGTGAGTTGTGAAGCAGAGAATCATGTTATAAAAAGAAACAGCTAGTAGAAGACACTTACAGTCCAGAAGGAAACCTGTAAATCACCTAAGGACCAAGATTGTTAAACTGATTGCAAGGGCACCAGTGGTCTCCTGTAAGTGGTAAGGCAGCTTTCAAACACCTTTGACAGTTTTTGAATGACCTTTTCTTTGTTAACATTGTCACCTAAAATGCCAAAAAGAGGGACAAAGTCGAGGTTTTGAAATGTCTCTCTTATGAGAACAGGTATGTGACTTCATGAATAGGCAAGGCAAATGTGATGAACTATCACTGTTTAAAAAAACAACTTGATGCAAACACATTTTTGTATCATTTAAAGAATTTCCACTGTTTGAACGAAAAGCTTCACTATGTTCAAAATAGCCATAGGGTCTTTATTTTTTGAATATAGCCGTTGAAGGAGTGTCGAAGGAATGAAATAAAGGAGTAGTAAGTCACTTTGAAATAATAATAAAAACCAATTGCCGCAGCTCCCAAGCATCACAACGTGTTTTCAAGCGAATTGAGGTTTTCTGCACTGTTTTAAGGCGGCGCGACGGGCCTGGAATTTGGCGCGACGTGCCTGGGCGTCATTTTACACAGGCTTTTAACGTCGGCGCGACGTGCCTGTAGGCGGGCGCGACGTGCCTGTAGGTGGCCGCCCGACCGCACGACAGGTCCACCCGACAGCCTTTTTTCCTGTGCGACGGGTTTGCTCCAAAGATTGCCGCGCCACTTTTTCAAGCTATCCAGGATTGCTACACCTTTTCAAACGGGCGTCCATCAAGGTCGAGGTATTTTTATGAAATCCCATCAATTGCAAAGTTTTGATAAGTGACAAACATGTTTGAAAACCCCGGATCTTGCCATCTTTGCTAAAAACAAAAGCAGTTTCCCTACACAGTGAGATGAGGTAATTTAAGAGGGCCGAGGTTGTTAATGAGAGTTTAAACCTTGAAGGCAGGGTTATAGAGTGTATTGGTGCATATCTCAAAACTCACAAGCCAAGAGTGTATGGTCTAAATTACTGTTACACTGATTCTTTCACCAAAGCTAAGTCTGCTTTTCCCTTGCACTGTATTACATCATTGTGGAAAATTATTGACAAAGAGGCTCTAAGGGTAAATGTTACATTGAAGGGCAGATTTAATTGATGTTTTTCTAGCTCTGGAAGCAGAAGTATAAAAGCAGTTTTTGTTCTCTTAAAACTTCACAAAGAAAGGAGCCTTTTTCTGAAGAACAGTTTGTTAGTGTTTGAAATTTGATATTAAAGTAGGGGTACAGGTATTTGGGTGGCTCTCTTAAACTCACAAGCAAAAGAGGGTGTTTTCTGAAAACCACTGTGCATTGGTTATACATCCAACTTGAGTCTGCTTTTCCTAGAAACCATATTGTATCATGTTGAAAGATTGTTGAACAGAGGTATTCTGAAGGTAAAATAAGGCCATTTTCTATGAGGCTCGGTTGTTGATGATCAATTTTAACTTTTGAAGCCAGAAATACACAGTACACTGAGGAGCAGAGATTGTTGATGGCTAGATTTTGACATTAAGGGAAGAAGTACCAAAGTGGTGTTGAATTTCTCAAAACTTCACAAGTGAAAATGGCCACTGTCTAAAGGGCAGAGTGCTTGGGGTTTGCATTTAATATTAAAACAGAGGTGTAGGTATTATGTTGATCTCTTAAGCTCACAAACAGAGAGTATATTTCCTAAAAACCAATGTTGCACTGATTTTACACCTAAACTAAACCTGCTTTTTCATTACACTACATTATATCATTCTGAAGATTGTTGGACAGAGTTTTCTGAAGGTGAAACAGGGCTATTTTCTAGAAGGCAGGGTTGTTGATGATTGGGCATTTGTTGATGATCAAGTTTACATTGAAGCCAGATGTATAAAGGTGGCGATTGACTTCTCAAAAGTCACAAGTGAAAGGTGTTTTCCTTAACACTGTGGGCTAATTTTTCACATAACTAAAGAGTATTCTTTCTTTCCACTGTATGGTCTCTACAGGAATCTGCTAACAGAGGTGTTTTTCAAGATAAATGACCTAAAGAGCAAGGTTATTATTTTTGAAGTTTGGTTTCAAAGACACAAATACAAATGTAAGCAGGCCTCTAGCAAATTCATAAGGGGGGTGATTGTTCAAGACTGTGCACAGAAGATCTACAAAGCAGTTTCTCACACATAGTACCATTGTTAAGAAGGTTACATAGCTGAAGTGTATCCAGATTTGAAGGACTGTGGTTAATAAGTGCAGAGGAGCTTATTCAAGGAAGCGTTGTTGCATTTCATCCAAACCACAGTGACCATATCTGTCCAAACAGTCTGGTGGCCTGTTTCAAACCAGCAGAGCATTTCTCATATAGTGAAGGCAATTTGCCTCTTCCAAAGCTTGTTTCAAAGTCAGGATGCCTCCAAAACGAGATCACAAAGGCGGACAACATAAGAGATATGAACCTATCTCCATAGAAGAAATCAATGCTCATCCCTCAGTGCTTTTTAATTTCCATGAAGTAGGCTGTCTTGATTTCTGTCAGAGGATAGAGGAAGTCAAGAGTTTTTCGCCACTTACACATTTGTGCGCTTTGAGGTTCAAGGACAAACACTTCCAGCTTGCAGGTCTTGACTTCAAAATCTCCCCAAGGTATGTATCCAAGGCTACTAAGATCCCGTATCATGGTGAAAAGTGGTTTAAGCAAGCACATCTTGATTTGGAGGATTATAAACCTTTCATCAAACCGGAACATAGAGAAACCATCACTGCTATTTTCCCTTTCTCCTATCTTCTTGACAGTTATGCTCCACTAATGAAGGCCATAATGAGATATTTCACTTGTGAAGGGAGGTTTAGCCAAATTTTTTCCTATCATGTTCGCTTATTGATGCATTTTACCAGGAGCAGACAATTAAACCTCCCATACTTTTTGTCCAAAAGCATAGAGAAAATGGCAGCTACTGTCCAAAAGAAAGCTCCACCTCAGCAAATCCCTTCTCTCTTTCACCATTCCTTGGTCAAAATCATTTTCTTGCACCAGTTGGAGAAGAAAGGGGTTTCATGGGAGTCATTCATTAGCCATGCCGATTTCGCCACTGTCCCTCCTTTTCATGTGTCTCCTACTCAGCCTGTCCATCGCCCAGTGCCTTTATCTAGTAGGCCTACCCCTAAAAACTCAAGATGACCACTGGGCAGCCAAGTACACAAGGAGAAGGAGAGGGCAGTGAGCCACAGGGAGAAAAGGAGGATGATGAGCAGCAGCAGCCAGATTTTGAGGGACAGCAGCAGTTGGATATCATTGGACAGCAGCTAGAGGTTGATGAACAACATCAAATTCAGGAAGAGGGACAGCAGCTAGAGGTTGATGAACAGCAGCAAGTACAGGAAGAGGAACAGCAGCAGACAGAGGTTGATGAGCAGCAGGTTGAGCAAACAATTGAAGCATCTTTTGAGCCACAAGCTGGACAGGATGTTGAGGAAGGACAACAAGCTGAAGCTGCCTCCTTGACAATGACCAAAACTATTCCTAAGAAGAAGAAATTGCCCAAAAAGACAACTTCTAGCTTACCAAGGAGAAAAAGCGCTAGATTGGCCTTCAAAGGCAAAAGTGCAGTTGGAGAAAGTGCCAAGCATAGAGGGAAATCAGCTGTCATCCCTATACCAAGCGATGACAGTGACAATGAGGCCCGCCTCCTTGAAAATCTCCTCATTCACAAAGAAGGGCAAATTGAAGTATTACAAGAAGATCTTCAAAGGGCAAGAAATTTCAATCATTTCTTGGAGGTTGAAAACAAACAAATGAAGTTTCATGTAGCTATCCATGAAACAAGGGCGATCAAGTACAAGAAAGAGGCAGAAAAGGCACAAGTAAGAATTGAAGAGCTTATTGGCGAATTTGATGATGAAGAGGAGGAGGACCAAATGCAGCAAAGAGGCAGCCTAGAACCACTGGCCATCGGGCTTAGGAGAGCCTTGGAGAAACAGAAGGCTGAAGAACAAGCTCAATTCGAAGCTTTTCCTCTCACTACCCTCTTTGAGCGGGAAATTCGAACGCTCAGGAAAACGGCAGGAAGACTATGACATTTGGAGACAAAGCTGCAAGCAGGCAAGGCCCGCCGAGCTACGGAGAAAGACTCCACTTTCGAAGTTAAAATCAATTTGCCGAAACATGGAGATTGAAGGGTAACACAAGAAAAATTGAAAGTTGAAGGAGAGGCGCCTAGCACGGAAAGAAGAAAAAAGCATATCAGCCCTTGATATTTTGGCTTCAGCTTCGGAGCATGTTTCTATGGACCCTTGAGGGTCATGCATGCCAATTTTGGGCCTGTTTCGGAAACTTTTTGTTTTTTTGGCATTTTTGGGGTTTTTCGCCAAAAACTCATAAATGCGCCATTTCAGTTTGATGAGTTGTCAAGCGAGGAGGATGATCCCAATGGGTTCCATAATTCCATGAGCAGGTCTCCAGCGATTTTCGGGGCATTTGAAGATCATTCGCCCCCTCAAATTGGCGAAAAACAGCCTCATTTTGCACATTCTGCCCGCCATATCAGCAGTCTGCTATTTTCTGGGTTTTTGCGCACAGGTACAGTTTTGAGGGACTTTCAGAGATCAGATTGAGGTGATTCCACTTGTGCCGGAAAGCAGACACAGAGATATTTCCAACAAGCCATCATGAGCCTCATTTTGACATCGGGAAGGCTGCCATTTGCATCCAGCAAGTCAGGGGACCTTTTTCAGGCATAAATATGAAGTATTTTTGTAATTTTTGAACTCCAAAAATCTGCTTTTCCCAAATGTGCGTTAAGCTATTTTTATCATGGGAAAATCATGTAAAGTCAATATAATTTCCGTTTTTAGTAGTTTTTTAGATATTTTATTGGATATTTTGTGCCTTGGGCTTTGCAAAGCCTCAAGGACAAGTTTAGATATTTAGACTTGGCCAATGGGATAGCTAGTTGCTCCATGAGGTTTTCCTCCTTCTAGCCTATTTATCCCATGGTTCTCATTGTAAATCGGAGGCTGAACTTGAGAGAAGAATTAATGCATTGGTCATATGAGCTTTGAAGAATACACTTGAGTTATGATGTTTGGATTGCCTCTTGGATGCTTTTGAGGAATGTTGCAGGCTTGTTGATGGATTCCTTGACATGGTAGAATGGTATAGTGCTTCTTAATGTTGTTTTGTCTTCTAGTTTTCACTCATATTTCATTTTTCTTGCTGCTATAGATCAGTAAAGATTGATTTTGAGACATGCCCATGGAGGCACCTCAAAATCCCCGAATCTTCATAGCTTGATGTTTTCTTCTCCCTTAGTTATGCTAAAGAATTCTTAGCTGCTCTTTAGTAACCTAAGGTGTTGTTGCTAAGTTTTATTCATCAGTTCCATGGATGTTGAGTAGGATGTATGGTTTGCCCTACCTACCTATCAGCTGCCCATAGTTCTGTCCATAAAAATTTCTCTTTGACTGATTTGTTGATCATTTTGTTGAACCAAGGAGGTCTAGTTTTGATCTAGCCCTTTGCCTAAAACTATGAAACTTATTTGTCCAAGTGCCCAATGACTTAGAGACTATGTTTAGGCGTTCCGGCATAGTTCATGAGTTGTTAGTTTGTCTCATGTGTTTTCCCCAAAGTCTGATAGCCTTTTCCCGAAGTTAGAGGGTCTTATACCTCTATGTATGGCTGGAATGTTTGATTTCTATGTATTGATTAGCTTATAATTATTCCTAGCATGATAAATGGCTTGCTATTACATGTTTATGTCTGCTATTAACTAGTTTTCACTTGAAATCCCTTGTCTTTCACCAACTTATTGTTCATTTAATCCATTTTTCCCAGAGATCCCTTCTATTGTGAATCAAATCGGCCCTACAGCGGCTTTACATCATCGCCTCATTAGCTTCCTTGACCTGTTTGACCCCATAGCCCAATTTATCTACATCTTGTTATCCAGTTTATGTATTTGATCAGTTTCATCCCTCACAAACTTAAAAAACCAAAAAACTAAAAACACACTTCATAACTAGCCTAATATCAGAACATCGCAAGTAAACACACCGACATCTTTTACACTTATAGAGAGAGCCCTCTCTGAGTCCAGGAAGGCTAGGTCATTGGGCTCCAAAGCTTGGTTTGATGTTACATCGTCATTTGGCTAGCCAATCGGCCAAATCACGGGACCCTAACACCTTCTCCTTCAGGACATTGTTTTCCATGGGGATAGGTGAAATTGTCAAAGCTATGATGTCTAGGACCACCATACCCACTAGCTCTAAGAATGTCCTTAAATAAAGGTGTATGTTTTGGTGGGGCACCTTCCTATCTATCAGTAAGTGACTCAACCATATAATAATATAATATAAAAGGATATATCTCATGATATATGTAATTATGCCTTTATTTTTGGCATCAAATCAAATGGGTTTCAATAGGTTCTTGAGCCCTAATCTTTCCCCCCAACAGACATATTCATAACTTTAGACCAAGTTGCTCGATCGACAATAGGTTTTTAATGTGAAACTCATTCATATGGATGAGGGTTTCTCCCCTAGCACAAGGTTGGGGTGCAAGAAGCTGTTTCAATCAATTATTTTTTCAATTACTCGAGAGCGTAATTACATATATAATAATTTCAAAATTACATATATAATAGTAGAAATTTCTACTAAAATGTAATTACGTATATAATAAATCATAATTACATATATAATTAGGTAAGAAATCATAATTATGGATATAACATATGCAAGGACCAATAGAAAAAGGAAAAAGGATAATTACATATATAATAAAGCATCGATCAAACTAAGAACTTTGACATAATGTTCACAAGAATCATCCTCTTTGGCATTGAAATCCACACAGGGGAAAAAGAGAAAGAGGAATGGCCCCATCCTAGAAAAACAAAATGACTATAAGAACTTAATTGTTCCAAGGTCAAACTCTTTGGGCAGAGGAGCAAAAGAGACTGCCCTCCCAAATAGATCGTTGGGGTGACTCCATGAGAGGGAACCATTAGAGAAATTGATTGGTCAGTCTACTTATTAGTGAGAGCTATTTGTGATTTTAAATATTCCCCTACCTCTCCAAAAAAAATTTGCAAGTGAGAGGCTTGAGGCTCTACAACGAAGGGGATCAACCATGCAACCGCCTTCATGAAACTAGCATCCACCTTACCAATCAATGCATGCATCTCACCCTCTAACATAAGCGGTAATATTAGCATCGCATGAGAGACAACATGGGGCTATCAAATCACCTCTACCAACACCAGTTTCCATAAAGATATGAAGCATTGTACCTTCATATAAACATATAGCATTGCCAAGGAAAATGATATTGTTGAAGCAGGCATAGCAGTAATAAACCTTGCCAATTCCACCAATTCTTAGGACTATAAGACAAATTTACATTCCACCAAAGAGTGAGTGCAAAAAAACCTTGTAGCACATCTAGGCACCCTCTTTATAACCCACAAAATGAGGAGCATAAGGACAAAGGATAATACCTAACAAGAAACGAATTTGATTGATGCACAAAAATTGGAATTAATATTCACAAGAAGAGGAATTATTCAAGGAAAAGGAAGTATGATTTCATGGACTTGAAAACTGGTCTACCAACAGCAGGGGATCTCCTCGGTAAAAAGTCGCAATCAGACCTTGAACCGTTTGGAATAGGGATCTCGTCCGGGGTGTGGGTCCGGCTACCGTTGATTTCTCCTTTCTTTGGGTCTCGCTTAAACTCTATAAACCACTAGATGCACACTTAATCAAATGATACAAGACATATGATTGATACATTAAATGTACATATAACACTATGAGTAGCAAGAGGAAATAATAGAGCATAAGCACCAAAGGAAATGTTGTTAACAACACATCATTAGGGTCATGCTTGTAAACTGTTCTGACCACAAAAGAAAGAATTCCTTATGGCAAGAACACCCTTCACTTCTTAAAAGTTTTAAATGATAACACAAATTCTAATAAACAAAGTCACCAACATTCATTAAGAAAGTGAAATGAACTCAACCGCCATTAACATACTCAGCAAACTGTTATGCAATTGTGATATGAATTGAAGATACAGTTCCCTTAATCTAAAGATGTTCAGAAACTGAAAATATAATACTCAATAGCGCTCATACATATGAAAACACCAGATCCACAAAGGGATTTTTTAAAATGCTTGTATTCATGCTCAAAATTGTATAATCCTGGTAATACAATTTGCTCAGCTCGAGTCCCAAACCGAAGATCCTGTGTTTTTTCCCGAAGGGAGTAGTTATAGGAAAAACTTGCCCTTTGGGGTTCCTTGACTTTTCGTCTTCCTGACCATTGGGCTACCTTGCGACCCAGTCTATTCTGCGACTTACGACCTGAGCCACTGATGCGACCTTGCGACTTGACTAGATCTTGCGACTTGCGACCCCCAGCAATCCGCGACCTACGACTTTGATACATTTGCGACCTGCGACCTTCTTGGATTTTGCGACCTTGCGACCTAATCGCTGGGTTGCTGGGTCACGTCGTCGAGTGTTTGGCATGGAACAAGACTCCGTGACCTGGAGACCTGAGGAAATCTGTGACGTGGGGGTTTTATCCCTTCTACATTTCTCTTGTTGAGATAGTCTTAGCTCTCGCCACGTGAACTAGCATTTTCTGGGTAAGCGACAAACTTCCTCATCTGGGTCATCATCATAATCTCCTCATGTTACCTGCGCATAAGCATATTAGATTAGCCATGTATAACTTATTAAATTAGCCTCACACACATAAATATGTTTATGCATGTTGAATAAAAAATACAATAAAAAGAAAAAATAGATGCATAAGGAGCATATTGACAAATAAAATCAAGGGATTTTAACAACTAGCTTGGACTCTTGCGTAGTCAAGTGTTGTGTCATTAATTCATCAAAGAGAAAAACTTATGTAGGCTTCCCTATGCCCCTTTAATCACTGCACTTTATCTTCAATATTCTCCTCATACTCCACCAAGCTGAAGCTATGCTTGGCATGAGGAAGCACTTCGCTTCCTCATGCTCAGCTGTGTCTGGTTCACTTAGGTGTTTAGAGTGTACCAGTAGATGAGTTGCCAACTGTGTACATTTAGGGATAGTCTTGAATGGTACTCTTTTGAACAAAATGTGCATGTTAATCCTCAAACACCTTGTATCTCTTTGATGGTGCAACGCAAACAAAAGGAATCCTCCCCGAGATTGATTATCAAGCAAATTCTATATTGCCATGTAGGCAAAGTAGCACCATTTCAACTACAGTCTTAAAACCATTGTAATGCTACCATATATAAACTTTGCCACCGTTTATTTAACCTCACCATTATAAAATGATGACCACTGTATTAACATATGCCATAGGCTCTACGTGAAATATTAATAAAGCCTTCATGTAAATGTGCGACACTCTTTAAACTGGTTTGGAAGATGATGAATATCGTTCATTTTCATTTGTGCAAACTAGTCTGTTTCTGCGACCCAGCGACCTGGTCACGTAGTCTCATGGTCGGGAAGTCGCATCTCAGTTGGATTTGCATGTTCTGTGACCTAGCGACTTGGTCGCACAGTCGCATGGTCGATTGATCGCATTTTGGGTTACTTTGCACGTTCTGCGACTTGGCGACCTGGTTGCACAGTCACAAGGTCGGGTGGTCACACCTCCTGGTAAACTCCCATGTTTTCGACCTTGAGACTCGAGAGGTCGTAGAGGCTTACCTTAGGGATGGTCATATTTAGCATCGCTTCCCTTGCTTTCTTCAACCTGATCGGTAGGATCATCATCGAGGTGAAACCCAGATCACAAAGCTGCTCCTTCTCACCTTACTAGTTTGGAACTGCGTCTTCCACATCAGGCAGCTTCCTTCTGGTCCAAAGCTCTTGCAATTAGCGTGTTATTTGAGTCGCGTTCAAACCCACACATGACACCCAAATATATGTGGCCTCGCTCTGCATGCATGAGCTTTCTTTAAAAAGGAATTGATGAAGCAACATCCCCCGAAAATCATTTTCTTGACTTCCTTAGATTCTTGTTATGTATAAGCCGAGCTGAGAGTAGCGTCGATTTTTTTCGATGGCCACGCGAGATACGCTCTCTTCTTTTCACCCTGAAAATTTAATGAGAGGATTCGCGATGCCTTTTCGCTGTATTCCGCTGTCGTGGTATG